>JAIGNY010001773.1:790000-970000 GCA_020152595.1 Chiridota heheva
TCAGTAAGCTACAATGGTGGCACCAGGTAGTCACCATGGTGTCATCAGGAAGATGCCATAGGTTATATCATGGAGCTGTCAGGGTGGTGTCCCCACGAACTTCCATGGTGTCATCAAGAGTTGCAATAATATCATTTGGAAGGTGTCATAGTGTCATGTTATTTAAAAAAAAAAAAAATCTATATCTAATCCTAATAGAGTTATAAAGACCAAGAATCCAGACTTTCCCGAGGGAATGAATGTTCTTATACAATGTGGATGGGTGACACACGCAGTGGCTACAGCCGACATGCTCTTCAAGGTACCCACCTTTCCTGAAGGTGTGCCATTATCATATGCAGTGGAGGGCTGGGAATGACAGGGTAAGGTTGATGTTTATGGTAAAGGAATTTTCCCGTGAGTTTTCATGTGCATTTATATGATGGAAGGCTATTGAATGAATAGATAGGTGAAAAATCATGTTTATATCTTACACCAATAAGTACCATTAGGGAGTTTTAAAGATTTGATAAAATTGGAGCACAATTTCCAGAATTTGAAGGAAATTTCCAGGAAATTGAAGTAAAAAATATCTTGATGAGCAGCAACGTTAAGAAAGTCCATTTGTCGTCTCTAATGTATGAGGTAAATATAATTCAATTCATGTGCTGTGATTGGTCGAAATACGATGACGCAATGGGCACTTATACTGATAAGCCAATCAGTAATCGCTTGGAATAAAATGTACTCCGCCACATTTTAATCACAATAGATGACCTTTAATTTACCAATGCAATTTTCCGTTTATAACCGGGAATGTTTTAAATCCTTGCCCCTCCCGTTCGCCCTTGAGAGACTACCATTCCAACTCAGGGACGTAGCCGGGAATTTAAATGGGGAGAGGAACGAATTCTGTGAGAGAAAAAAAGGTCAAAAAATTGAACGAATTTTTTCAGATAATTGACCGATTCTTCGCAAAATTAACCTAATTTTTCGGAAAATGACTAAATTTGTCGGGAAAATGAACTAAATTTTCCGAAAATTAGCCAAATATTTAAGATGATTGACAGTAAGAGAAGATCAGAAACCCATACACGCTATAATTGAAGTAGTTTAGGTATTCATTAATCCGCCCAAAAAATGATATTCGGCAAAGTGCCGACAGTCCTCACTGCCCCACCCTCCCCCTCGGCTGAGTCCCTGACTCGACTACTCTTCTTTCCGGGAGGGAGTGGCATTTCTTGCCATCCTGGTAGACGTGGTTGATTAAATCGGAAAATAATTTATTCCAAGCAGCTGAAAGATTGTTTTTCTTTCTCCATCTGTATTTCAATCGTCAAATTTCCTAATACACATAAAGCCAACATAACAGAGATCAATGTGCTACTTAGCACGTCGAAAATATCATTAATCATACAATTAATGCATTAATAAGTATACTACAGTAAACACTGGGTCCGATAATTTAGTCAATACAATCTCAAGGAACGTCAAAGGAAACAAATATCATATGCTGAAACGTCTGGAAATAGGAATAATGGCAGACATTTAGGGAATGAAAATAATCAAATTATGTAGAGCCACGAAGCTACTCTTCTCTAACAATTAATTATGATGCAATTTATATGAAATATTAACATAACAAAGCTACCCTGGTAACCAGGGCTGAAAGACGAACACCTAACCGAAACCAAGTGATTCTTACATTTTTCAGACTTACAGCTTACTTCGGCCTTCATAAATCAGCGCAGCTGAAGGAGGGAGAAACTGTGTTTGTAAATGCTGCCGCCGGTGCCGTTGGATCGGTTGTTGGCCAACTCGCTAAAATCAGAGTAAATATTTTACATTCTTCACAGTTAATTCACGTGGCTCTTATTTACTTATATGCTTACAAAGGTGTTTGACAGATTGAGGAATGGAAAAGAACGATACCACGTCTTGTCTGGTACTAGTCGTTTCTATAAAGAACAGTTAGGTTTGTAACTTTGATTATGTCTTTAATTTAATAAGAATAATGACACTTTCTTTACCATTTGATCAAAATTACGTGACCCGGCCCTTAGACTGCTAAATTTGCACTTAGGGTTTTGTTTGCATGCTTACAAAAATGGAAGAGTCCAGAGGAGTAGGAAGTGGGGGTGGGGGACAAGCTGCCTCTCAGAGAGGATTTCACTTGGTGCGCGGCTGCATGCGTCCTGCCCATTTGGGAGGTAAAATGAGAAAACTATTAAACATTAAATTGGTAAAATTGAACTGTAAGTTTGGTAAAAATAATTAAAGAATTTTGGTAGTACATTACAAAAAATGAAAGAAATTTCCAGAAATATTTCCCAAAAATGAAGGGATTTTTTGTCGAAAATTGAAGATGAGTGGCAACGTTTAGCCTGGGCGTGTTATTCTAGAGGTTCGAGAATATTTGAACACATTTTCGCAAACAGATGTTTGTTATTTTAGCACACTTTTGCAAACAAGTGTTCAAATCAACCGTACTTATTTCTAATAAATACTTAATTTTTACGACACGAATATCAAAAATGTGACTCACTTCGCATGGTATTTCAAAATGGTTCGGTCCACGCTCCCGATGGGGAAATCTCCTGATTGGGAGATCGAGACATGCTTAGTGACCAAAATTCAAACTGTTCCTAAAAAGCTCAGCCGTTACAAATTTTTTTAATTGCTTTTCAAATTCTGTAATCCTAAAGTTGTATTCTTTGCAAATGATATTAAAATTAATATTTCTGTGTAATTTGAGCTTTTGCTGGTGATTAAAATGTTACAATCTGCTCTTTATAAATTGAAATGAATTTTTAAAGGTTATTTTAAAATTCCATGGTCAGAAAATTAAATTTACGCTGGTGAAATGGAGAAAATAAGTTTTATTATTCTGTTACACTAATATCATTAGAATATCTCAGATGCATTTTTCTACCTTTGGCTTAAACCTATTTCACCGTTATGTATTTCTTTAGAAGATTTGAAGTTAAGAAACCAAAACGTTTTTAAATCATTTTGTGTGATAATTTTTAAAAAATATCAAAATGTGGTGTCATAAAAACATTATTATAACATTCTTAAACACAGTATTATGCAATTTTGAATTTTATTATATCTTTTTTATGTTTGAATATTAATGATATTAAAAAACTTTTTGAAAACAAAAATTTTCATGATGTCTTTAAAACATTGTGTTTACTGGGAATTTGGAAAAATGCATTGTAGGTTATAATGACAAAAATTTCCTGATTAGGAGATGTCCCGTTTGGGGGCGTGAACTGCAAAAGACGACCTCACTTTCCAAACGAGGGCTCTTATTCAGGATTGGTTTAGTGATCAGTCATCTCGTATAAAAGAGAACTTAAATAGAAACAGAATGGTGCAGAAATCATGAACACTCTTATTCCATTAAAGAGGTATTTCAGTTTAAAGTTTGGTATCAGTTTTGTAGAAGCGACTTAAATCAGGCTAGTTGTGACGTCATATTCTCATATTTCTAATGGCTCGGATGGATTTAGCTTTAATTTAAATATCTCCTTAACGGAATAAGATTTGTTGATACTTTTTTCACCATTTTGTTTATTTTTAAGTCCTTTTTTATATAAGATAAACTTTCTTGACGACAACGACGAGTAAACACACAATTACAATGACGGGGTCGTTGCCTGCGTATTTGGTTATGATAGTACAAATGCTATCACGAAACGCTTCATACGACCCGGACGAGAACACAGGTACGACGTACGGACAAACATATTATCGGCAACCAAGTCAATGTCCACGGCCTTTGATAACCAGTTGTGGTGCTCTGGCGTGTCTACCCACCCCAGGATTGAACCCGGGGCCTTGTGGTCTGTAGACAGGTATGATAACCGCTACACCACAGTAGGTAGATATTTGAAAACAAATGTTTTCATGATTTTTTCAATACATTGTGTTTACTGGAAATTTGGAAAAATGCATTGTGGGTTATAGTGACAAAAATCTCCCGATTAGGAGATGTCCCGTTAGGGGGCGTGAACTGCAAAAGACGACCTCACTTTCTGACCGAGGGCTCTTATTCAGGATTGGTTTAGTGATCACTCATCTCGTATGAAAGAGAACTTAAATAGAAACAGAATGGTGAAGAAATTATGAGCACTCTTATTCCATTAAAGAGGTATTTCAGTTTAAAGTTTGGTATCAGTTTTGTAGAAGCGACTTAAATCAGGCTAGTTGTGACGTCATATCCTCATATTCCTAATGGCTCGGATGGATTTAACTCTAATTTAAATATCTCCTTAACGGAATAAGATTTGTTGATACTTTTTCACCATTTTGTTTATTTTTAAGTCCTTTTTTATATAAGATAAACTTTCTTGACGACAACGACGAGTAAACACACAATTACAATGACGGGGTCGTTGCCTGCATATTCGGTTATGATAGTAACAATGCTATCACGAAACGCTTAATACGACCCGGACGAGAACACAGGTACGACGTACGGACAGACATAACATCGACAACCAAGTCAATGTCCACGGCCTTTGATAACCAGTTGTGGTACACTGGCGTGTCTACCCAACCCAGGCTTGAACCCAGGGCCTCGTGGACTGTAGACATGTATGCTAACCGTTACACCACAGTTAGTAGACAACTTGCTTAACGACGACGACGACGAGTGAACACACAATTGCAATGACGGGGTCGTCACCTGCGTATTCGGTTATGATAGTAACAACGCTATCACGAAACGCTTAATACGACTCGGACGAGAACACAGGTACGACGTACGGACAGACATAACATCGACAACCAAGTCAATGTCCACGGCCTTTGATAACCAGTTGTGGTACACTGGCGTGTCTATTTAACCCAGGCTTGAACCCAGGGCCTCGTGGACTGTAGACATGTATGCTAACCGTCACACCACAGTTAGTAGACAACTTGCTTAACGACGACGACGACGAGTGAACACACAATTGCAATGACGGGGTCGTCGCCTGCGTATTCGGTTATGATAGTAACAATGCTATCACGAAACGCTTAATACGACCCGGACGAGAACACAGGTACGACGTACGGACAGACATAACATCGACAACCAAGTCAATGTCCACGGCCTTTGATAACCAGTTGTGGTACACTGGCGTGTCTACCCTACCCAGGCTTGAACCCAGGGCCTCGTGGTCTGTAGACAGGTATGCTAACCGTTACACCACAATAGGTAGTTAACTTGCTTGACATCTGAACTAAGTCCTTTTATATTCAATTTTGTGAACGTGTGACTTATTAGCGGCGTTGCGATTGCCAACTTCTGTGCCTCAGTCAATACTGAGGTCATGCACGCTATAACCAGGATTTTCCAATGGACGGTGCGTTTCCTGCATAACATTCTACAAGAGTGAGGGTGAGAATCCACCTGGTGTACCCCCTCCCCACGGGCCTGAGGTCCACCCAAGGCATGTATTGTACATACAACAAATAAATGATTACTTCTTTTTCTCGAAATATCAATATCGTTATATATTCAAAGAAGGTTTTTCTTTTTCAATTGTTCAATTGTCTTTCGCAATTTTAATAATCTTCAGTTAGGATTAATGTTACGTCATTACAGGGTTGTCGCGTACTTGGCTCGGCCGGAAGTGACGAAAAAGTAGAATACCTAACAAAAGAGCTGGGCTTTGATGGTGCGTTTAACTACAAGACCGTCAAGGACATAGATGCAACTCTGAAATCATTAGCGCCAAAGGGAATTGATGTCTTCTTTGAGAATGTAAGACTCTTTTTGTTATAATTGCTCTACAATAGCGGCGTAACCAAGGATGTAGCTGAGTGAGTAAGCAGGCCTGTGCCAAAATCATTCCACCGCGGTGACTGGATCGGCCTCAATGTTGAAGTGAAGACCGGCCCACATTAAATATTGTGCCTGTTTTAACGGGCTATACAGCCGTCCTCGGCCCACTTCAGGGGCCAGCGGCCACCGATCCTGGTCAATCGGCGAGCCAGTTCACCTTGGTGGTAATGGTCTTTTGTAGGGAGCTCTGTGTCCTTTGTTCAGGACTGTAATTCCATTTCACAAAATGCATGGGGGACATAGGGCTATACCTTTACTCCACAATATAGAATAGAAGGAAATTTATAATTACAGAACATTTTGGTAAAAGTTGGCAATATTTCTCGAAAATTGGAAAAACTTTTTCCCAAAATTGACAACACATTTCTCGAAAATAAAGACAATTTTTAAAAATTATCTTAGATATTAAAGGAGATTTCCTCTTAACGGCATAACGGGACTCTAGAGCTAGTCCTGCTTAACCATTCGAGTCTCAGTTATTGGTACCAGAGTTCTGCAAAACTGCACACAAGATGACCCAAAGGCCTACAACACTGATTACTCTCACATGTCATACGATCAATGTTCTTCACTTCCTTTTAAGGTTGGTGGCGATGCATCTTTTGCAGTCATTAACAATATGAATGTAGGGGGAAGGATTGCCGCGTGTGGCGACATAGCTTCCTACAACAACGCCGAAGTAGAAAAGGGTTTGTAAACCTATTACTATGATAAATCGACGACGACGACGACGACGACGACGACGACGACGACGACGACGACGACGACGACATTGTATTGTATTGAGGGCTCTTTTGATGTCATGCGGCCTTAAGCTTAGTGCTGTGACTATGTACTATGGTTATATGTTGTGACTATGCGCTGTGACTAAGCTCTGCGACAATGCGCTGCGACGATGTACTGCGATAATGTGTTGCGACAATGCGTTGCAACTTTGCGCTGCGATTATGCACTGTGACTATGTACTGCGACTGTAACTTTGTTCACGTATTTATTTACCGAAATACACCTGCCTACGTAATTAGTATGTTTGTACAATTCGTTACCACTTCATTCTTCCAATGACTGCGGAAAAAATTAAATGATTTTTTAAATTGATTTTTTTCTTCTTCAATCTTTCAACAGTCGCGTCGTTTATGTTTCTACTTATACGATTGAGATTAACAATGACAGGCTTTGTTGTATATGACCACATTAGTGATTTTGGAGAAGCTCTTAAGAACATGATTACATGGACACAAGAGGTAAAGTCGCATTCACTCTTAAAAAGAAAGGGTGAAATTTTGACCATAACTTGGTCAACTCTGCACCAAACCAACTTAGGTCAAAATGAATAACAAATTTGACCACAATATGGTCAAATTTGTCGATAATTGTCATTTTCATGGTTAATTTTGACCACGTTATAGTCGTTTAATTTTGACCAACATTGGTTCGGTGCAAAGTTGACCATGTAAAGGTCAAATCTGACCATTTTTTTTAGAGTGTTCGAAGGACAAACATGGCTATAACCAATGAGGGGGAGGAGGTCAGGGGTGTAGGAAAGGTCACGTATATGCCTCTCAGGGTGGAATGTACCCAAAACAAATCTCAGTTGCAAGCGGAAAAATAGAACTGGTAAATTAAATTCCAAGCTGCTGCTAATCGGGAAATCTGCTTCAATTTTGCTTATTTATTATTTTTTTATACAAATTTTGTCTATTAATATTAGCAAAATTTTGGTGGCCGCTTTTGATGGATGGGTAAAATAAAAACAAAAGTATTTTGAGTACTTAAAACTTCACATCTCCCAGGGCTTCACCCCCTGGACCCCTATCACCCCACCAGGACCCTAAGTGGGCTCCTTCTGTACCCCACACCGTTAGGCGCAGGATATGGCTATGCTCTCTTGGCGGCACACATTCTCCAGGAAATTATCAATTGCTCCTCTCCGACGTCCGCCCTCCCCCTCCCATGCTCCTCTCCGACGTCCGCCCCTTCCCCCACCCGTGCTCCTCTCCGACGTCCGCCCCTTCCCCCACCCGTGCTCCTCTCCGACGTCCGCCCCTTCCCCCACCCGTGCTCCTCTCCGACGTCCGCTTCTTCCCCCACCCGTGCTCCTCTCCGACGTCCGCCCCTTCCACCACCCGTTCCAATGAAATTGACCCCTACGTCTATGAGTATCTCTAAATTTATTGTTGTAATGCTTTGAAATGGAAAAATCATGAGGATAGTACAAATGAAACAATTTATATTTGTTGTTCTTCTTTTACCCAACAGGAGAAGCTGAAATTTCGAGAAAAGGAACACAAAGGATTTGACCAGATGTATACCGCTTTCATGGATTTGTTTGTTGGGAACAACATTGGAAAGGTTGTGGTGCATCATACATAAACGATGATGTATCATGCATGGTGGGCGGTGGATGGCGCGTGGTGCATCATGCATCTGGGGTGATGCTGGGTAGTTTTGACACATCACAGAGTTACCCTCAACCATGGCCCGATGTAGTGTCATTTGTTTTATAGCGTCACTCATCAGAACTTCAAAGAAAGTCACGAGACCGTAATGATTGCACGAAGATAACCTTGCACACAATATATAGTGTATATTATTATTATTATTTGTATTATTATTATTATTATTATTACTACTATTATTATTATTATTATTACTATAATAATAATAATAATAATAATAATAATAATAATAATAATGATACAAATAATAATAATAATAATAATGATAAAAATAATAATAATAATAATAATGATAATAATAATAATTATTATTATTATTACTATTATTATTATTACTATTATTATTATTACTATTATTATCTAATAATAATAATAATAATAATAATAATAATAATAATAATAATAATAATAATAATAATAATAATAATTATTATTATTATTATTATTATTATCATTATTTATTATCATTATTATTATTATTATTAATATTATTGTTATTATTATTATTATTATTATTATTATTATTATTATTATTATTATTATTATTATTATTATTATTATTATTATTATTATTATTATTATTAGTATTAGTGTAGTAGTAGTAGTAGTAGTAGTAGTAGTAGTAGTAGTAGTAGTAGTAGTAGTAGTAGTAGTAGTAGTAGTAGTATAATTATTATTATTATTATTATTATTATTATTATTATTATTATTATTATTATTATTATTATTATTATTATTATTATTATTATTATTATTATTATTATTATTATTATTATTATTATTATTATTATTATTATTATTATTATTATTTATTATTATCATTATTATTATTATTATTTATTTTTTTGCTTGTCAAGTTCTGTAATTCTAAAGTTGTGTACTTTGGAAATGATATTGAAATTAATATTTTTGTATAATTTTTGCTTAACCGGTGATTAAAATATTAAAATCTGCTCTTCAAAAAAAAAAAAAAAAAAATTCATTTTTAAAGATTACGTTAAAATTTCCCGGTATAAGTTAAATTTGTGCTGGTGAAAATGGAGACAATAATCTCATTGTTCTGCTGCACAAATAAAATTTAAATATTTCGCATGCATTTTCCTACCTTTGGTTTAAACATATTTAAGCGTTATGTATTTTTTTAGAGCGATTTGAATTTGGAAAGATGCATTGTGGGTTTTAATGACAAAAAAATCTCCTTAATTGGGAGATATCCCGTTCAGGAGCGTGGAATGGACTGATCATTTTCAGTGACTAAGACTTCAGAAAAAAATTATAGAATTATATAATCTCTCCGCCCGGTCACACATCCCAAATTTCTCATAAACTGATCAAACTTTGAACAGCCATAGCTAAAACAATTTATATTAATGTTCGCTAAGTAACTTGTGATATTGTTATGCTTAATCTTCCAACATATGTTAATTCTTACCAACAATTAAAATCGGCTACAATCCACGGTTTTCAACCATTTCATCTTTCATTATCGACAATCCCAGTAAGTTTTTTGTCAGTTTATTTGTATTACCAAGGAGGTACCTCGGTATTACGAAGCACACAACAAGATCGAAGGGTAGAACCTTATATTTCATCCTGTTGTCTTTTTAAAGTTATATTCACGTTATGTCCACGCTCTCGATCGGGAGATCTCCTGATCGGGAGGTCGAGACATGCGCAGTGACCATAATTTAAACTTCAAATTTCAGCCGTTAAAATTATCTTTGCTTTTCAAATTCTGTTATTCTAAAAGTTTTATACTTTGAAAATGATGCTGAAATTTATATTTTGTGGAATATTTTTTGTATAGGCCTAATTAGAACTTTTGCTGGTGACTAAAGTTTTCAAATCCACTCTTCATGAAGTACTGAAATGAATTTCTAAAGATTACTTTAAAATTCCATGGTGAAAGTCAAATTTGCGCTGGTAAAAATGGAGAAAATAATGTTGCACCAATAAAATTAGAATATTTCGCATGCCTATTTCCTACCCTCGGCGTAAACCTATTTTACCGCTATGTATTTCTTTAGAGAAATTTGAATTTAGAAAGATGCATTGTGGGTTACGATGACACGAAAATTGATTAAAATCCATGAAAATAGCAGCAAATGTAATCAAAATCGGTTAGAACTGTCAGACTAGAAATTGACCATGGTTACAGCCTTTTTAATTTTCGGGCATCAAACATGCAATTTTTATGCAAATTTGTGATATATTACAGTGTATTTTCTTATGTAAATCCTTTGTGTTTTTAATGGTCTAACGTAATTCTATACCAAGGGGCCCGGGCATAGCAAATTCTGACCCAAACTTGTTGAGTCTTTACATCTAGCAGGAATGAACTTTCCCATCATTTTCAGTGACTGAAATTTAGGAGAGAAATGAAAAGACTTGCATCAAGACGGTTTAAGTTGTCTGCCCAGTCTGCCAGTCATATATCAGTATGATACAAACTAAGTATGAATAAAAACCTTTACCGCTCTTTGATCAGCCACATCTTAAAAACTATAGACCTTTTAAATTTGAATCGGCAATTTCCGGATAACTAATTTAAGTAATGTCACATAGCCGAGATTCACGTGTCCATAATGGACCAATCGTATACTGGACGAATCTTGACCAATAAAATACTGGAGAAATCTTGGCCGTTTGCACAATTCACGCACGGTATGGGACCAAGCGTATGAAAACATGTTTTCAAGCGCACGTATCATACGTGCGTTATACATGAAGGAAACACGCGCGCGTATTGCTGCTCATATTTTATTTCCTCAAAACTGCACCTGATTGGTTGGGAAACAAAGGAAAAGTTTCCCAGCATTTGATTGGTCGAAGTGCTGAAGAAATCACGTTCGGCTAAACTCGGTTTGAAAAGGTCTATAAAAATGCTAGTTTCAAAATTCAAAAACTGACCTGTTCAAATTGTAGGGGCGAAACGAAGCGTTTATCCAGCATTATAATACCATAGGCTTGAGGAAGCAAGAACTCAAATACAAAGAGACAATATATATAATCATGGTAACAACAAAAGTTTTCAAACATGACGGGAATTCAGTGCATGCCTGATGAAATTAGAAAGCGACTGGCAAACTCTTTTGGAATTGCTATTTACAAGGGAACACAATTTATGCAAATTAGGATGAGAAGTATAATAGTGCGGAATGTACTTAGCTCGTAAGTCTGTGTGATATGGACAAACTAAAAGGAAATGAAACTCATCATCAATGCAGTTACTATTACAATATTTACATACCCTTTGAGCGTAATCGATTTTGCTGGTACGCCAAAAATTTCCGTTGATTAAAATAACAAAGATGAATAACATATGGCTCAACAAATTTATCCTTTTTGAATAATTTATAACAACGCAAGTAATCAAAATCTTGAACAGAACTTAACCAATCTTGTTTATCAACATCTTGAAGTCTAAGTTTAAAAATATTCATAAATACTTTAACATCAGCTACACTCTTATTAAACCATACGTGCCCCAAACCCATATTGCAAAGTAGTTTCTTGGTATCTAAACCCCATGACTGATAATTCGTATCAGCAAAAGAAATTTGTTCAAGAAAACTTTATTTAGTATACCTCTTAGAGTCATGCATTGAAAATTTTAACCAATAAGACACATGTTTTAAATATGTAAAATATTTGAAGGAGGGTCGACCAAGCTCACCTAGAGCAAGAATATTGGTAGCTCTAAAAGGAAGGCCTAAAACATATTTGTGAAAACGATTATAAACCATGGTAACGCTATCTCGAGGTGCAATACCCCATATTTCTGCTCCATATGTTAAAACTGGAAGTATTTTTGAGTCAAATATATGTAAAACGTTACTAACAGGTAAAGCAGGTAAATTATTCAGAACACTCTTCAGGCTGAAGATTGCTTTGCTCGCAGAAGAACTCAGATTATTTTGTGCGGAATACCATACTCCTTTAGGTGTGAATGCCATGCCCAAATAATTATATAGATTAACAACGTCCATTTTACTACCATCCAGACTCCATTTTTCATGTTTTGCTAGATAACCACCTTTTCTAAATACTATTATTTTACTTTTATCTTAATTAATCCGAAGCTTATTCAACTTACAATAATTTTCAAATTCATTCAACAATTTTTGTAGAGAGTATGCATTGTACGAAAATATAACAAGGTTATCAGCATATTGCAAGCAACAGATATTTCTTTTGTTTATAGCTATACCGAAATATATTGTTTAGAGAGGGGACTGCGGGTTGCGGAAGATGTGATCTGTATAGTTACCTCTTACTACTACTCATCCAAGAGATATTAGATGGTACTTTTAGAAAAACATCACAAAAGATCCCAAATCTATAACATGCTGGTACAAAAAAGGACCCCCGAACTTGACTCTTTCATCATAGGCTTCAATGGGGAAACTAATTCGTTCCGTGCTACCTTAAATTGCCGAGTCATCGCACGTGAAAGATATGGTCAAGGAGAATAAGCCCAGCAGTAAGCGTGGTGTACTGTTTACTCAGGGTAAATGGCAACTCCCTGGTTTACCTGACCGTTGCGTTCAAAGTTCAAATGAAATCGAGGTCTTTATCATATCCTCCCCAAATTAAACAGCCTCAAAGACTTACGTCTAAAACCTTTATTCGAGGTGAAGGAGTGCAGGTGTGTGTGAGTTGTTGTGCATCGTGAGTACGTACAGTCTCAAGCTTGTTATAATCCAAAGAGCTTCCCCACACTTTGATTAATCTAAGAACTGCACAAATTTAACTGGTGTTACCATGGCAACAAAAGGAAGAAAATGGATCATGAAAAAGCATTTCGAGGGCCTTCCAAAAAGAAGTGATTTTGAAATTCAAGAATTCGACATACCAGAATTAAAAGATGGAGGCAAGTACAGTATATTTTTGTTTCAATATCAGTTTCAGTCCGATGCTGTTTCGAAAAGTGTGTGTCAGTGTGTGTGTGTGGGAGGGAGGGGGGGGGGGCAGGGGGGGACTTAGGGGCACTTCGCAAGTCATGTACAAATGTCCTCCGTAATCTATGTATATAATTATAGTGTTCTTAAAACAACAAAGTAAAGGGGCATTTTATTTTAAAAGGGGCACTTAAAAAAAAATAAGACTTTTTAATCTTACTAGTGTTAACCCTTACTCTACCACGCGGCGATATTATCGCCGTTTTGGGTGCCCCGTCTTTGGCCCCGCCTCCCGAGCGCATTTTCAAAACAGTGCTGGTAGAGTAAGGGTTAATCAGCGGCCCAGCGGGTCCGACATATGCGCCAACAAAAAAACATAGGCAGAAAACATAGGCAGCATGATCCCGGTGGGCGGCCCAGCGGGTCCTGAAAGCGAAAGGGGCCTGACTTTTCTGCCTGGAAGACAGAGGACCTTCAATAATCACGCCTTGATTAACCCTTACTCTACCACGCGGCGATATTATCGCCGTTTTGGGTGCCCCGTCTTTGGCCCCGCCTCCCGAGCGCATTTTCAAAACAGTGCTGGTAGAGTAAGGGTTAATCAGCCCGCGACATATGCGCCAACCCGAAAACATAGGCAGCATGATCCCGGTGGGCGGCCCAGCGGGTCCCGAAAGCGGAAGGGGCCCGACTTTTCTGCCTGGAAGACAGAGGACCCTTCAATAATCACGCCTTGATTAAGATAATGCATACAGGTACTATTACATACACAAGAGGAGCTTTTCTTGCTATTAAGGAATCTATGAAAGCTTGTGTGGGCAATCAGCCATGGTAAAGGACAATAGATACTTTAACTTTTTTTCAGGAAACCAACTCGCAGAGTTGAACATAAACAACTTAACAACTCCCTGAATTCACTTAGCCCTAGGACCTAAACATGTTAAAACTTCATGTCGCAATAATGTGCAGTATGGAATACAAACATTGATACAATGAAGACTTTGTAAACCCTGCAGGACTAATAGCATATGTCATAGTAATTTGCATGTCATCAGGAAAGAAAATAGTACAAATAAGCAGCACACCGTCAAACCAAGGAGCTTGAAGCTCCTTGGTCAAACCACTCACAGTTCAGTCACTTACAAAATGTTTGCTCGATTAGCAATAAAGCCATATCTGTTTCTGATTTTGTTGTATCAAATGGTATTGACATTTTAGCACATACTGAAACATGGCTGGGAACTGAGACGAACAGTTTTGTCACAGGTAACCTCGTCCCTGTAGGGTATGAATTTCAGCATGTGCCACGTCCCATTGGAAAGTCAGGTGGAGGTGTGGGACTATTACATAAATTAGGTTTGTGCATAAAGATTAACACATCAACAGAGGATAAACTTTATACCCATTTTGAGCATATGGATTGCTGTATTAGTACTGGCGACTCACAAATTGCACTGAGCGTTATCTATCGACCTTCTCCCTCCTCTAAAAATGGATTTAAGAACTCTATATTTTTTGATAAGTTGGCATTGTATTTAGATTCTGTCACAACTATGAAAGATCGTTTGGTCATTGTTGGTGATTTAAACTTTCACCTGAATGATCCCAATGATTTGAATTCTTAAAAATTTCACAGACTTTTGAATGTCCATGGATTAAAACAACATGTCGTTGGTGCCACACATCGCGCTGCACACACTCTTGATGTCGCGATAACTCGGGAAAACAATGATATACTGTACGGTTCACCTTCTGTTGTTGATTCATGTCTTGGCAATATGGATGAAAATGTGGCTCGTGATCATAACGCTGTTCATTTCAATCTAAACGTACATAAACCAGAACACATTCACAAGGCTACAACTTTCAGGAAGTTTCGTGGTCTCAGTGTGCCCAATTTCATTGAGGACATTAGAAACTGTGAACCCATGAAGAATGTGGGTCGACCGGTTGATGGGTTAGTGCGTTCCTACAACACATGCTTGAACGTAATAGTCGATCGCCATACACACAAATGCATAAAGTCTATTATTCTGAGACCCCATGCCCCCTGGTACACAGATGAACTCAGGGAGGCTAAACACGAACGTAGGGTGGCTGAAAGAGTTTGGAGGAAGACACGTTTGACCGTAAACTGACAGATTTACAACAACAAAATGTCAAGTTGTGAATAAGCTTCCGATCCAAGAAAAACAGTCTTTTTATTGCAACAAAATAACCGAATGTGGCGGCGATCAAAAGAGACTGTTTAATCTCGCTAAGCACATGATGTGTGTTCCGGGTGATGTAACGTTGCCAACATACAGATGTGTTGAAGATCTCGCCAATAAATTTAAAATTTCTTTGTGAACAAAATAAAAGGCATCCGTGAGGAAATCGATGCAGTACCTGCGATGTGTGATATTATGTCGGATGATAGCATTTTTACTGGAATTCCTCTCACATTATTTGCCCCTACCACTGAGGATGAGGTACGAACATTAATTGCAAGGTCCCCACCAAAGTCATGTAGTCTGAACCCGATGCCTACCTGGCTATTGAAACATTGTGTGAATGAACTTTTGCCAATCATCACTGCAATCATTAACCAATCACCTGTTGAGTCAATTGTACCACCCTACTTTAAGCGTTTAAATGTGAAACCACAGATTAAAAACCAAGATTAGATAAAGAGGTGTTAAAGAACTACCGACCTGTATCAAACTTACCTTTCATCTCGAAATTTGTCGAAAAAGTTGTGGCATTACGCCTTCAGCAACAGTAAAAGACAACGCTCTGTGTGACAATCTGCAGTCTGCATATCGCAAGTTCCATTCCACTGAGTCCACATTGCTTAGAGTGCACAGCGATATTGCTGCAGCTCATGACAAGAAGGCAAACACTGCCTTAATCATGTTAGATCTTTCTGCAGCTTTTGATCTTATCGATCATAAGATTTTATTTAATCGTCTTGAACATACATTTAGAATTGTCTCAAATTCATTGCAGTGGTTCAGGTCCTACATAAATGATCGAGTACAATGTGTGGAAATAGGCAATGTGCTATCTCGTGAAAGTCACTTAAATATGAGGGTTCCACAAGGATCAGTTTGAGGTCCTTTGATACACTGTATGTTTACCCATCCAGTAGGGGATATCGTCAAGCGCTATAAGATCAGCTACCACTGCTATGCAGATGATACCCATGCTATGCAGATGATACCCATGCTATGCGGATGATACCCATGCTATGCAGATGATACCCATGCTATGCGGATGATACCCAATTGTATTTGGATTTTGGTTCATTAGAATCGTAGGAAAGTGTTTCATTAAAGTTCAGGCATGCTTTTAGATGTAATCAATTGGATGCAGGCGAATTGTGTAAAACTAAATACAGACAAAACGGAACTAATCGTTTTCGCACCAAAGTTTCAGGGCAATTTCTCCCAAAATAATTGTATAAAAATGGGACCATATGGTATAAGTCCTCTTTCCGTTGTGAGAAATTTGGGTGTGCAGCTTGATTACAAACTTTCGATGCAAAACCAAATAAACTCCATTTCAAGATCATGTTATTGGCAGATCCATAATATTGGTAGAATTAAACGGTATATTACTGATGAGGCTTGTAAGACATTGGTTTACGCTCTTGTGACATCAAAATTGGACTACTGTAATGCCATACTTTATGGTCTGCCTCATACTGTCATAAGCTTACTAACTGGCTTCAACGCGTTCAGGATTGCGCTGCACGGCTTGTCACTCGCACACGTAGATGTGAGCATATAACGCCTGTTTTGCGTATATTGCATTGGCTGGCGATTCATTACAGGTCCAGTTTCAAAATTCTTGTATACACTTATAAGGTTCTCAATGGTTTAGCCCCTGTCTACCTCACAGATCTTGTGCATAAATATCAACCAACTAGATCTCTTCGGTCCAAAAACAAGTCATTATTACAGTATTAACTAAACCAATTATCAGAACATCTACTTACGGAAATAGACGGTTTGATCATTCAACTGCAGTATTGTGGAATAATTTACCAGATGAAGCCAAGCGTGCAATAAATAATACTGAATTCAAAAAAACATGAAATGAAATTGAATTTTTGTACATATATTGCCTATTTACTAATTTTAAACAGTTTTAACTTTTACATACCTTTTTATATCTGTATTTTTAACAATTGATTTATTGTATTTTTGTTCTTCCTTGACTTGCATGTTTATTATTGTAAAGCGCCTTAGAGCAATTTTATATTAGATAAGGCGCTATAATAATTCTGTAAAATAAAATAATAAAATAAAAAAGTGTGAGCACATTCCACCAGTTCTTGCACATTTGACAGTAATTGAGGGGCACTTTTTATTTTCAAAAGGGGAACTTTTGTCTTGTTTGGGAAATGTGAGGGGGAACGTGCCCCTGGCCACAGGTGTTTCTAGCGTTATGGCAACCTATATACTTAATACATATATATATATATATATATATATATATATATATATATATATATATATATATATATATATATATATATATATATATATATATATATATATATATATACTTATACTTAAAATGAAGGCTGACACTGTTAACCTGGTAAATGTTTTACATGACGCAACTAAGAGTGATGTTGAAAACTTATCCCACCTAACCCCAAAACCGGTATATTTTATACTTTACCTAAAATACATAAGTTGCAAGGTATTCTTAAGAGAACGGTACCTGAGTCAGACAGGTCCCATATAGGTAGCAATCTAGTCTGCCTTTGTCGTGATTATAGTGTTATCCCACCGGGTAGGCCTATTGTTTCAGGTAAAGGTACTTGCACGGAATTCTTGTCCGCTTATGTGGACACTCAATTACAACCACTCCTTCGTGCTATCCCTAGCTATGTCCAGGATACAACTCACTTCCTTAACAGGTTATCGAGCGAGGTGAATAGGATAGACGATACAGCTATTTTGGTAACGATGGACGTGTCTTCACTCTATACGAATATCCCTCATGCGGATGGGGTGGAGGCATGTATTAAGCATCTCAGGCAATCTGGTTCGTTCGATGATAATGTCGTTCGTGATATCGGTAGACTCATCCAATTTATTCTTTCCCATAACTGCCTTGAATTTAATGATAAGTTTTATCACCAGATCAAGGGCACCGCTATGGGTACTAAGATGGCTCCTTGTTATGCTAATTTGTTTTATGGCCGACCTTGAGGGTAAGATATTACAAGAGTCCACACTCTCTCCTTCCTTTTATGTCCGTTATATCGACGATATCTTTATGATTTGGCAGCATGGCGAGGTTTCGTTGCGGGAATTTATTGGTTTCGCGAATACGTATCACCCGTCCATTAAATTTACTTATGATTTTTCCCGGGATGAATTACCTTTTTGGATGTTCTGGTCAAAATCCGTGAGGGTTCATTGGTTACCTCCTTATACACCAAGCCCACTGATAGTCATGCTTACCTAGTTTATAATAGCAATCATCCCCAACACACTAAGGAATCTATCATTTATAGCCAGTTTCTTCGTCTTAAGAGAATTTGTTCTGACCCTCTTGATCTCAAGATCCAACTTAACGTTATGTCAGGGCACTTTCTTAAAAGGGGCTATCCCTTGAAACTGTTAAGGAAATTCATGGACAAGGTTATTCCTGTCAATCGCAGTGAGCTTTTAGAGTATCGGATCAAGACTAAGACCGCACGCATTCCCCTCGTAGTTTCGCACAGTACACAGATACAGCTCTCTTGAAGTGTATTAAATCGTCATGGGGATATTGAGACACGCCCCAGAGGTTGGAGGAATTTTCTCTGCACCACCGGTTGTGGCACTAAAGCAGCCGCCGAGTCTTAGGAATTTGTTGGTACGTTCCAACATATCGCGCAGGATGCCTGGGCGAGGCAATAAACCCTGCAGGAAGCTGCGTTGTCAAATCTGCATGCACATAGTCACGGATGAGACGGTATCTCTCCCGAGGAATAACGTGATCAAACCGGGAACTTTTTCCTGTGATTCTTCTAACGTGGTTTTACTGCGTGATGTGTTGAAATGTCCGGAAATTTCTTACATTGGTGAGACTGGAACCTCTTTCCGATTGAGGTTCAATAACCACAAGCAGTCTATTCGCGATTTCGATGGTGACAGTGAGGGTTATCCGTGGCAGGGCATTTTAATTTGCCTAGACATAAGTTGGAACATTTGAAGGTGGTTCTCATCAGGGGAACTTTAGAAGCACGGAAGACAGAAAGTTGTTTGAATTGAAATTTATGATTAAAACTAAGAGCCACATCCATGGACTTAATAAAGACCTGTCTTATCTTTCTCCTTTTTCTGTTTTTAGGAAAATGTTTCCACTTCCATTTCGTCTCATTAATCCCTCTCTTGTTTTTGTGCCTCAGCGCATTTTGGCGCCGGTTTTTGTTTGTTTGTTTTTGTGGGTTTTTCTGCGCGCTTTTCCCCTTTTGCGCCTACTATTTTACGCGTACGATTTTTGGCGCTCTTTGAAATGTGTTAACGTGCAAGCTATCATCGCTGTTATCTTCTAGCGTCATTTAACTTCATACCACTGAAGAAGGAAACAGGAGTTTTCGAAATATTTGGTTTTTAAAATAATCTGTTGGCTAGAGACATTGTCATTTTTTCCTATTTTGTTTTATATATATATATATATATATATATATATATATATATATATATATATATATATATATATATATATATATATATATATATATATATATATATATATATATATATATATATATATATATATATATATATATATATATATATATATATATATATATATATATATATATATATATATATATATAGATAGATAGATAGATAGATAGATAGATATATATATATATATATATAGATATATATATATATATATATATAAATATATATATATATATATATATATATATATATATATATATATATATATATATATATATATATATATATATATATATATATATATATATATACATATATGTATATATATGTATATATATATAAAGGTAGGTCACTTTCTAACGCGACTTTCGAAGCGTATATGAATATCCTTTTTTTGACCACTCGTGAATCTTAATTACATTTTTTGACTCAACTCACATTTGCTGGCGGAGACTCCCTCCTTCATTTATTAGCCATAATATTTTTTTCTTTTTCTGATGAGATGTACAAAAGATGGATTTTCTACCGACATTACAGTCATGACAGTGTAAACGCCCAACAGTTTGCAAATGCACAATGCAAAATTTCCAAACTTGGACAATTTTCAAAGCGTAAAAACTAAGTGCTAATAATACCATTTCAAGATTGCTCTGCTCGGAATCATGCTCCTACTTCTAGGCCAAAAAAAAAAACCTTTAATACAACAGTTTTGTAAACTGGAAT
This sequence comes from Chiridota heheva, assembly GCA_020152595.1. NCBI lineage: Eukaryota > Metazoa > Echinodermata > Holothuroidea > Apodida > Chiridotidae > Chiridota > Chiridota heheva. The sequence goes on from JAIGNY010001773.1 coordinate 810,579, forward strand.
GAGATCATGGTGACATCACAGCCTCACCTTTCCTAAAAGATTGTGTATTCTATTTGCCTTTTTTTGTTTTAAAAATCGGCTTTTAGCATAGCCTTCAACATTTATGTTAACGGCCCGACATCGTGGTGGACAGTAATCTACATTAAAAGCCAACGTTTCTGATTGGTCATACGCAAATACCGGCAACCAATCAACAACCGTCGCTGAAGTGACTAGTACGTACGGTATGTACTTCATTAGAAACGATCCATAACCGGATGTGACGTGAAAGATATGAACATCAAAATTTTACGTATTTTACTGGTAGGAAGTTCCCAGTCTTTAACAAATAAGTAAACCAACATCTAACTTTATCATCAGACTGAGAAGAAGAAATTATGTTTTTAATCAGATAAAATAATCGATTAATTTTCAGTTAAGTTTTGAAATGCACTATTTTTTTTCTTTCTCCAGAGGTATTGGTGGAGGCCGTTGTGCTAAGTGTTGACCCGTATATGAGGTAGGTTTTCAATAGCCTCTATATGCATTCATGTTGAAAAAGAAGTGTGTGTTTATAAAGAGAAAACAATGGAGAGAGTGTTATGGTGGGCGAGCTAGTCCCTCGGTCCTTCCAAGGCAGGGGCGTAAATACTTGAGACTCGTCGGTAAAATTTGAGATATAAGTCTGTAAATCTGGTATGAGGTAGGTAAAAATTCAGGTTAATACGAAACAAGATATTCAGACAGTTTGAAGCCAAATCGCCAAGTGATAAACCAATTTTGAATAAGTTTTAGCTTTTATATATATATATATATATATATATATATATATATATATATATATATATATATATATATATATATATATATATATATATATATATATATATATATATATATATATATATATATATATATATATATATATATATATATGTATATGTGTGTATGTATATCTATATATATACATATATATATATATATATATATATATTTATATATATATATATATATATATATATATATATATATATATATATATATATATGTATGTATATCTATATATATACATATATATATATATATATATATATATATATATATATATATATATATATATATATATATATATACATATATATATATACATATATATATATATATATATATATATATATATATATATATATATATATATATATATATATATATATATATATATATATATATATATATATATATATATATATATATATATATATATATATATATATATATATATATATATATATATATATATATATATATATATATATATATATATATATATATATATATATATATATATATATATATATATATATATATATATATATATATATATATATATATATATATTATATGTCATTTTCCACTGGACGGGACATCAAGCCTTATGAGTGAGGGTGACTTTGTCCCCTGGATTTTCCGAGGCGGATTATTCCTAAAATCCCCTTCACTATAATCCGCTAATGCAATGTTAGCAATTCAAACATTTAACATTTTCCAATTTCAATCCCTCCCCTTTCCCCCCGGGCGCACTTCATACTAAAAGTGGTAGGGGTGTGCAGCCCACCAACCGAAAAACAGTATGACAGATTTTTGGGTAAGTGCAGTATGAAATTATACAATTTTGATACCCACAGTATGAAAGAAGTCAATTTTGATACCTGCAGTATGAGTATTCAACGAAAATATTGTAAGAGGACCAGCAGTACACAATTAACACAGTAAGACCTCATTTTTTGCGACCTGCACTATAAAAATGATGAAAAAAAAGACACCTGCTCGGGCTGTCAGACGGCACATATACATATACCAGACTTACATATGGAAATTCCTCCCTTACCCCCAGTATGAGTATTCAACGAAAATATTGTAAGAGGACCAGCAGTACACTCCCTCCCCTCCCCTCCCTTCCTCCCCTCCTCCGGGATTTTAAGATTAGAACGTGCGGTGAGCTAGCAGGCTAGTGCGTCAATTTTTAGGATGATTAGGCATATTCACAAATCAGGTGTTGAACTTTTGGTATCATGCTGTTTACACAAGAAACCACCTTTTGTGCAACAACAATCACTTTGGCTGCGTTTCTTTCATGTATTACTGAATTAAACATTATTGAACTCTGTGGAAATTTATGGACTCAGATAATTCAGTGCTTCAGGGGTCATGCTCGTGTACGCAAAAGGATACCGGGTTCAATTCCCGATCTCGAGGACTGCATTGTGTCCTTGCGCAAGACACTTAGGCCTAGCTCATCCAGTCATCTGCTTGCCCATGTTCACTCAAATGACTGTTGGGATTTAACCTGCGGACGAAGTGGCGGACCCGTCCACTGGGCCTGGGGAGTCGTACGCTCTCATTCGTTTGCCTCCTGGAAACTGGGAATCAGCACCGGTTCTATGAGCCAATAATGGCTCGGATGGATTTAACAAACTTAACTAATTGGTGAAAGTTCCTCTCAGTCGAGAGGGTTTCTTGTGCTAAATCATGAGAATGCTGGAATAACAGGTTTCTTATTTAATTCATTATGTCGTTTACAAATTGAATAGCGTATACATTTTTGCGGCAAAAGAAAAACCAGAGAAGCTGGGAGAGAGGGGGGGAATGCGGGGTAATCATCTTTGCCCGGGCCAAATTTTGATCTAAAATGTCTGATATTACCAATGGTAATGTACCAAATGAATTTAAATAACACTTCCATTGAATATATTTAAGTTCAAATGAATACAAATTGGGCTCAAGTACAAGTTTGTGAACAACTCTTATTTTTTTGTGTTAAATTCTGAGGCATTGGCCTGTTTAACTTAAATAATATTAAGCCTCCGAACATTTTAAAGACCGCTACTTTGAAACAAGTTTGGATTTTTTGTTTTATCCCTCAGCATTTTTTTGTTCTACAACCCCTGGCATCTCCCCCTCCCAATCCAGAAGACTGGTGTACCCTTGTCCACCGCCATCAAATGTTGCTGATAATCAGGGTCGAGTTCAGTCCACACTGCTGTTGGCTGTTGTAAGAAGAAGTTGAAATATGGATTATTGTTACTTTGTTGGGAAATATTATATCCCGATCGGGAGAGGGTACCATGACTGCAAATGAAGGTATCGGGAGATGGTACCATGACTGCAAATGAAGGTATAGGGAGATGGTACCATGACTGCAAATGAAGGTATCGGGAGAAGGTACCATGACTGCAAATGAAGTATCGGGAGATGGTACCATGACTGCAAATGAAGGTAGTATTATATCCCAATCGGGAGATGGTACCATGACTGCAAATGAAGGTAATATTATATCCAGATCGGGAGATGGTACCATGACCGCAAATGAAGGTAATATTATATCCCAATCGGGAGATGGTACCATGACTGCAAATGAAGGTAATATTATATCCCGGTCGGGAGATAATACCATGACTGCAAATGAAGGTAATATTATATCCCGATCGGGAGATGGTACCATGACTGCAAATGAAGGTAATATTATATCCCAATCGGGAGATGGTACCATGACTGCAAATGAAGGTAATATTATATCCCGATCGGGAGATAATACCATGACTGCAAATGAAGGTAATATTATATCCCGATCGGGAGATGGTACCATGACTGCAAATGAAGGTAATATTATATCCCAATCGGGAGATGGTACCATGACTGCAAGTGAAGGTAATATTATATCCCGATCGGGAGATAATACCATGACTGCAAATGAAGGTAATATTATATCCCGATCGGGATATGGTACCATGAACGCAAATGAAGGTAATATTATATCCCGATCGGGAGATGGTACCATGACTGCAAATGAAGGTAATATTATATCCCGATCGGGAGATGGTACCATGACTGCAAATGAAGGTAATATTATATCCCGATCGGGAGATGGTACCATGACTGCAAATGAAGGTAATATTATATCCCGATCGGGAGATGGTACCATGACTGCAAATGAAGGTAATATTATATCCCGATCGGGATATGGTACCATGACTGCAAATGAAGGTAATATTATATCCCGATCGGGATATGGTACCATGACTGCAAATGAAGGTAATATTATATCCCTATCGGGAGATGGTATCATGACTGCAAATGAAGGTAATATTATATCCCTATCGGGAGATGGTATTATGACTGCAAATGAAGGTAATATTATATCCCGATCGGGAGATGGTACCATAACTGCAACTGAAGGTGTTTTAATTAATTGTTTTCTCTACAGACCGTACATGAGGAATTACAAAGAGGGTGATACTATGATCGGCCAGCAAGTTGCAAAGTAAGTGCAAAACGATAGCTAGTGGCGCAGCCGGTGTAATAGTAAATTTGCCCCCCCCAGTGAATAGCCAAATTTACTTTTACACCGGTATATTGTTGTTACACGCAGGCACTTTTTTGGGGGGGTGTAAATGTTTTCGACAGCTCTGATGAAATATTACACTTGTGTTGATCCTCACCAATGGTACCATTAACCACGCAATTTGTGGATGTAACTAGAAGCGTAGGAAGCAGGGGGAGTGGCAGTTTGCTTCCTGAGAACATTTTACCGGCAGAATACTTTCCTCTCGGTAGGGAGGTAAAATTGTGAAATTCTTACTGAACATCATATGGAAAAATTTGGTACACTCAAGAAAAATTGGGTAAATTGAATGAAATTTTTGGTTAAAATTATGAAAAAACTTTGGGGAAAAATACTTTCCAGAATTTGAATAATATTTCACGAAAATTGAAGAAAATTTGACGAAAATTGTCCGATATTAAGGGAAATTTCCCTCAAAATGGCGCCATTTGAAAAGTATCATAGTGTCATGTTATTAAAAGATTTTTTTACCTAATGCTAACAGAGTTATAAAGACCAAGAACCCAGACTTTCCCGAAGGAATGAACGTTCTTATACAATGTGGATGGGTAACACACGCAGTGTCTACAGCCGAGAATCTCTTCAAGTTACCCCCCTATCCTGAAGGTGTGCCATTATCCTACGCAATAGGAGGGCTGGGAATGCCTGGGTAAGTTGTTTGTTTATGTTCAAGACATTTTCTTGTGATTTTGCATGTAGATTTATATCACAGAGGACTATTCAAGACAAAGCTGTGTGAGAAATCATGTTAATTTCCGTTTAAGCTGTTAAGAGTTGCATTTCAAGAATCAAATTTGGAGTAAAATTGGAGGATGATTTCCCGAAATTGAAGAAAAATTCCTGAAATTGGAGAAAAAATCCTGAAAATTATTTGGGAACTGGATTTACCTAGCATTATTCCGTTTGGAACGGGGAATGGTTTGGAGTCCTTGCCTCCCCATACCCCCTTTTCCTCAATCACCCACCTCCCATCCACATCCCACCCACATCCACCCTTGAGAGACACTACAATTCCTATGCCCCTAATGCTCTTCTTACACCCCTGGGACTGTGGGAGTGCCATTTCTTTCCCGGGCCGGCAGGCCTCATTGCCTCAGTCGAAAAATAATTGTTTCTAATTTGACTGACACCCAAGTGAATATATTTTCAGACTTACAGCTTACTTCGGCCTTTATAAATCAGCGCAGCTGAAGGAAGGAGAAACTGTGTTTGTGAATGCTGCCGCCGGTGCCGTTGGGACGTCTGTTGGCCAACTCGCTAAAATCAAAGTAAGTATATTGCTAGGCGATCTGAAACTATATAATTCGAATGGCCTATCACCGTTAATTCATGTGACTCTGATTTACTCATCTGCTTACAAAGTATGCCTTTAAAGGATTTGTTCAGTGTCCAGGTAAGTTAATCTTATTTGAAAGAGAACTTTAATATTAACAAAATGGTAAAGAAACTACTCCAATATCTTGTTCCGTTAAAATATTCGAGTTTAAAGCTTTGTCTATATGTATATATGTATATATATATATATATATATATATATATATATATATATATATATGTATGTATGTATGTATGTATGTATGTATGTATGTATGTATGTATGTATGTATGTATGTATGTATGTATGTATGTATGTATGTATGTATGTATGTATATATATATAGATATATATATATATATACATATATACAAATATATATATACATATATATATACATATACATATATACATATATATATATATATATATATATATATATATATATACATATATGTATGTATGTATGTATATATACATATAGATATACATATACACATATATATACATATACATATACATGTATATATATATATATATATATAAATATATATATATATATATATATATATATATATATATATATATATATATATATATATATATATATATATATGTATATATATATATATATATATATATATATATATATATATATATATATATATATATATATATATATATATATATATATATATATATATATATATATATATATATATATATATATATATATATATATATATATATATATATATATATATATATATATATATATATATATATATATATATATATATATATATATATATATACATATATATATACATATATATATTATATAACAAGGTAGGTCATCGCCTACCGCGGCTTTCAAACCGTATATGAAATTCCTTTTTTTTTTACCACTCGCGAATTGTAATAATATTTTTTACTCAACTCACATTTGCTGGAGATTCCATTCTTCGTTTATAAGCCACAGTATTTGTCAATTTTTTCCTGATGAGATGTACAAACCATAAATTTTCTACCCCATTACAGTCATGACAGTGTAAACGCCCGACAATTTGCTGCAAACCAAAGAAATGTTGCGATGACGTAATGAAGAAGCAGCACTTCAATGATGTCATCGCAACATTTCTTTGGTTTAACTCTGCCTTTTTTTCTATTCAACAAGTCATTTGCATATATGTTGTATGAAATGACACTTTCATACATAGTATGCTCAATCAGGGACTGTGATAGCTAGGATGAGACTTCTTATGGAGCCTATGGGACGTCATGTGGGAAATGGGATGGGATGTCATGTGGGACATGCGGTGGGATGCCATGTGGGAGATATGGTGGAATGCCATGTGGGAGATATGGTGGAATGCCATGTGGGAGATATGGTGGAATGCCATGTGGGACAAGGGATGGGATATCATGTGGGACATGGGATGGGATGCCATGTGGGACATGAGATGCCATGTGGGACTTGGTGTGAGATGCCATTTTCATAATTGGCCGTGTCATATGATTATGGGTGTTAATTTGCATGGGCATTCGAACCATGACTGTATTTACCGTTCTTATTTAAATAACTTTCGAAATTTTGATAATCCGGTTCGGATCCGTGTTACATCATTACTCATTACAGGGTTGTCGCGTAATTGGTTCGGCCGGAAGTGACGAAAAAGTAGAATACCTAACAAAAGAGCTGGGCTTTGATGGTGCTTTCAACTACAAGACCGTCAAGGACATAGATGCAACTCTGAAGTCATTAGCGCCGAAGGGAATTGATGTCTTTTTTGAGAATGTAAGAGCCTTTTTATATATTTTCTCTACACTAGAATGCTAGAGGTGTACCCATGTACGTGGCTTAGTGGGGGCCAGAGTGTGTTGGAGTGGTCACCGTATCCAGATATCCTTTGTGTCCAGTCCACGCTTCCGAACGGGATATCTCCCGATCGGGAGATATCCCGATCGGGAGATATCCTGATCGGGAAATTGTTTGTGTCATTATAACCCACAATGCATCTTTTCAAATTAAAATTGCTCTAAAGAAATACGAAACGGGTAATTTTAACCTAATCTTTAAAAATTAATTTAAATATATTTTTGAGCAGATTTTAACATTTTAATCACCAGCAAAAGCTCAAACTATACAGAAATATTAATTCCAATATCATTTCCAAAGTACACTACTTTAAAATTACAGAATATGACAAGCAAAATAAAAATTAACGGCCTAACTTATAAGCAACAATTTAAATTATGGTCACTGTGCATGTTTCAATCTCCCAATTGGAAGATCTCCCAATTGGAAGCGTGAACGGGACTGATGATAGACAAGTCTATTCCTACTATAATTGTTTTGAGAGCATTTTATCGCAACATCTGAACAACATGGCTGCATTACTTCAATATTCTTGTGTGTTATAAATGTTCTTATTAATAGGCATGCTTTTTACAACCTTATGTATTTGACCAATTCTGCCGCAAAATAGGGAGGGTTACAAGATCCCCTGTCCCCAAGAAACTATGGCCCTCCTTAAAAAAAAAATATATAAAAAAATCGTAGATTAAAAAAAAAAGATCAGGAGGCCAAAATTGAATTTGCTTCGGAAACTATTCAGAAGAAGTGAAGAATGTGACACCCAACTTTCTTCTTCATGCAATTCAGTTGCCATCGGTGTCACTGTCGATGTTCAGTTGTGTAGATCGAACGCCATCAATCGATCGATTCCGGCAATCCATCCGAGTCCCAGTACCATGTTACCGGAGTCCTGCTAAACTGTACTCCAGACGACTTGAGTCCTATACAGCACTGATTATTATCACAGTTCATACGATCACTTTTCTTGACTTTCTTTAAAGGTTGGTGGCGAGGCCTCTGTTGCAGTCATAAACAACATGAATGAGAAGGGAAGAATTACCGTGTGTGGCGCCATAGCTTCCTACAACAGCAAAGAAGTAGAAAAGGGTTTGTAAACCTATACATACATATAAGGCATGCATGTAAGGCATCTATAAAACGCTACTACATCAAGAACGCAGCGCATATGGAGAAACATAATAACAACAAAGTACAAATAAAGCATAACATGATATGGAAATACAGTGGTAGAGAAAAACAACATTAGATTGGATACAAATAATACTTCAAACACTTTTTGAATTTGCCTAAAGAGTCAGATTCTCTGATGGAAACAGTGAGTGCATTCCAGTTTTTTGGAGCAAAATGAGAAAAGGTGCGATTTGATGCAGACTTGAGCAGCTTAAAAGAGTTCGGTTCCATGAGGCCAGTTACGTCAAGTGATGAGCGAAGGTTTGAGCGTGGGGCTGGAGGGAAGAAAGGCAGGATGATAGGTAACCAGGTGATGTACCATGGAGGCATTTATACACATAGACCAAGATCTTAAAAGTTATCCTCTCCATGACTGAGAGCCAGTGCAATTCCTTAAGGTAAGGTGTGGCATGATCTCGCTTTGTAGCACGGCAGACAAGCTTAGCCCAGTTCTGTATCCGTTGTAGTCTCTGAATATCGGTTGAGTTGGATCAAAACAATAGGGCATTTCCATAGTCAAGCCTTGAGAGAATCAGTGATCGGACAACAAGGTGACATGTGTCCATATCATGGAATCTTCTGATTCGGGAGATATTGCGCAACTGATAGTTGAGACTTTTGCACAGTGATGTTATTTGAGTATTCATAGTCATGGAAGTGTCAAATATAATGCCGAGATTGCGTACACTCACAGACGGATGAATAATCTTACTACCAACGCGAAGAGTCACAGGAGGCAGGAGGTGCTTAAGGTGATCAGAGATGGCAACAAAGAACTCGGTCTTCTCCTCATTGAACTTAAGCCTGTTAACAGTCATCCAAGACTTGATCTCATCAGTGCATGCTGACATTTGTGAAAGTGCCGACATGATGGAATTATGGTTGTTAGGCAAAAAAGAAGTATATACTTGAATGTCATCTGCATAGATATGAAACAGCAAATTATGTTTTCTCAGGATGTTGCCAATTGGAATGGTATAAATGGTGAACTGTTGTGGACCAACTATCGATCCCTGTGGTATGCCATACTTCAAATCAAGACGCTGAGTAAAAACGCCATCTATACACACGCTGGTTGTTCTTCTAGATAGATATGAACTAATTCATTTGAGCACATTGCCCTGCAGTCCTATTAAAACCTATTACATAAATTACTTGATTCAAATTTAATGGGCAATAACTCGAGAGCGGGATTTGCTTACCCAAGTGGGGTGGGCAGAGTCAGATTGTATGCTGTAGGAACCGTGCCATTAAATGACTGGAGAGGTGACAGGGATGCTTAAGAATCAGATTTATGAAAATATGCCCATTCGGAGATTTGCTTCTTTCCTGACATATCCAATGGTTTTTAAGCCACAAAATCGCCGGAGAATTATAATAAAATACAAAAAGACTTTGAGGAATCCGAGGGTGTGATGTCACAACTTGTCTGTTCTCAGTCGTTTTTTCACAAATGATACATAACTTTAAACGCAAGTATCTTCTCAACGGAATAAGTGTGTTGCATGCTTTCTACGCCATCTTGCTGCTTTTGAAGCCTTCTTTTGTATAAGATTAACATCAAAAAAAGACCTAAGGAACAAACTTGCATCAATTTGGGCTAGATTTGCTTGCGATCAATCTTGGACTTTTCCCATCGATACGAGATTAAATTTGCGTATTCAAGGCAAGATAAGTTCTAACATCTGACTCATTGTTTTTACTTTACTGTTTTAGCTGCATGTTCACTGTAATAAGGCTAGTGACTACGTACTTATTTCTCTACCGAAAAACCTGCACAAGATAAGTGCTAAACGTGTTTCCAACAATCTGTATGCATTTCATTTTTTCGCTAATTGCGGATTGAAAATGTATTAGCCATAAATATGTACTTGCTGCTGACTTTTGACATTGAAGCAAATTTCACTCTTTCAACAGTCACACCGTTTCTGTTTTCAATTTTGCAAAAGAGATTAATAATGACCGGCTTTATCGTATATGACCACAGCAACGAGTTTGGAGAAGCTCTTAAGAACATGATTATATGGGCACACCAGGTAAGTTCATCTTCGAAAGACAAATACGGGTATAGCCAAAAGGGAAAGGGTGCCTAGAAAGGGCCACCCCCCCTCTTTTCCCAAGGTCCTCAAAGGGTAAAATGGTCAAAAGTGCTAAATACCACAATATTTATATTTTACCGGAGGGAGGGGGTGGCCTTCCATTCTAAAGTGGTAGGTATGTGCCGCCAAGAATTTCAAAATTGGACTGCAGTATGAGATATTTTTTTGGTAACTGCAGTATGACAGTTTACAATTTTGATACCTGCAGTATGAAAATAAGTGATTTTGGATACAGTACAAAAATAGGTGATGTTTGATAACTGCAGTACAAAAATAAGTGATTTTTGATAGCTGCAGTACGAAAATATGCAATTGTTCTGAGACCAGCAGTATGAGTCATTGGATTTTTGATACCTGCACTACGAAAGTTCTGAAAAAAAGGCAACTGCTTCGGCGGCACATGTATATGCACCTCACATATGGAAGTGCTCCCCCCCCCCCCGGGGATTTTTACACCCCAAGCTCAAATAACGGCATAGCCATGTTAGGGCTCTTTTAGTATAACCTGGGACTTACCATACGACACTGCGACAAATTTCCCACAACTGTTTGATAACCTTCTCATTTGAAAGTACCCTTTCATGTATATATCTTCCCAGGTTTACCTTATTAACATTCAACGTTTATACATGCACGAAAAGGGCAAAGGTTGAGGTTTATATTATTATCCCCTCTCCAACGAAATTGGTGAAGAAGGGATATAGCATCTTTACCGTTCGTCCGTCTGTCCACATCTATTGTCGGTCCGTTCACATCTATTGTCCGTCCATCCACATCTATTGTCCGTCCGTTCATATCTATTGTACGTCCGTTCAAATCTATTGTCCGTCCGTTCACATCTATTGTACGTCCGTTCAAATCTATTGTACGTCCGTTCAAATCTATTGTCCGTCCGTTCACATCTATTGTACGTCCGTTCAAATCTATTGTACGTCCGTTCAAATCTATTGTCCGTCCGTTCACATCTATTGTACGTCCGTTCACATCTATTGTCCGTCCGTTCACATCTATTGTCCGTCCGTTCACATCTAGTGTACGTCCGTTCACATCTATTGTACGTCCGTTCAAATCTATTGTACGTCCGTTCACATCTATTGTACGTCCGTTCACATCTATTGTACGTCCGTTCACATCTATTGTCCGTCCGTTCACATCTATTGTACGTCCGTTCAAATCTATTGTACGTCCGTTCACATCTATTGTACGTCCGTTCACATCTATTGTACGTCCGTTCAAATCTATTGTACGTCCGTTCAAATCTATTGTACGTCCGTCTACATCTATTGTACGTCCGTTCACATCTATTGTCCGTCTGTCCACATCTATTGTCCGTCTGTCCACATCTATTGTCCGTCTGTCCACATCTATTGTCCGTCTGTCCACATCTATTGTCCGTCCGTTCACATCTATTGTCCGTCTGTCCACATCTATTGTCCGTCTGTCCACATCTATTGTCCGTCTGTCCACATCTATTGTCCGTCCGTTTACATCTATTGTCCGTCCGTTCACATCTATTGTCCATCCGGCCTCGTGAATTGTTCAGTTACTATGAACAAAAGATTACTGCCTAGGAAAGAAATTCGAACTATTTTTGTGAAATGAATTTTATACAAAGGAGAACAAAATTAATGCATTCCAGACTTGAATAGCAGCAATTAAAGGATTTCTTCTGGGTTGATAACAAGTTGAATAATAGAACTAAAGACTGAATGGAATTTATAATGAAGTGTCTTGAAAATGAATAGGGGAAAAAACAAAAAGGTTTCACTAGAATAGAATATAAACATAATATACTTATCATAAACTCAAAAGTTCATATCCGATGAATTTTCATTCTGATTTAGTAGATTAAAGGAAAGAATATTAGGTGGAAGATGGTAGAATGATTGGTAGATGTAGGAATTAAGATGAAGGTGGGATCGCATGGGGGACAGGATGGGATGGAATGTGGGACAGGATGGCATGTGGGACAGGGTGGAATGTGGGACAGAGTACCATAGAATGTGGGATAGGAAGTCATGGCATATAGGACAGGGTGGGATAGCATGTGGGACAGGGTGGCATGGCATGTGAAACAAGGTAGTGTCATGGCATTTATGACAGGCTGGGATGGCATGTGGGACAAGGTGGGATGACATTGGGACAGAGTGTAATGACATGTGAGACAGGATGGCATGTCTTTTGGATTTCAGGTGGGATGGGACAGGGTGGGATAGCATGCGGGATAGGATGGAATGGCCTGTAGAGGACATGATGGAATGGCACGTGATACATGGAAGGATGGCATGTGGGACAAGGTAGGATGGCACATGGTACATGGAGGGATGGGTGTGGGACAGGGTGGCATGGTATATGGGACAGGGAGTGATGGTATGTGGCACAGGGTGGCATGGTATATGGGACAGGGTGGCAAGGCATATGGTGATATGTCATCTTGATTGCAGATGTGATGGCAAATATGGGTCATGTTGTGTAATGGTATCTGGATTTCATGTATGATTTCCTGTAGGGAGGGATATAGGATGGGACATAATGCAGAACAGAGGGTGAGATGGCAGTTGTGACATAGGGTGGAAAACATGTTTTTAGCGGTGAGGGGATTTGTATCATTTGTGATGTCTGGTTATATTATATTTTTAAAGAACATGGAAATGGCGAGCAAAATAAGGGCATGGGAAGTTTTGACAGACAAGAAGGGTTTTGAGTGTCAAAACTGCATGCAGAGGCTTAGGAGTTGGGGGCATGATTTTTTCCAAGTTGGGAGTTTAAATTGGGAAATGAGATTATAGAGAGTATGAAGGAGATTTCCGAAAATTGCAGATTTCCCAAAATTGCAAATTTCCGAAAATTGCAGGAGATTTCCCGAAAATTGCAGGAGATTTCCGAAAATTGCAGGAGATTTCCCGAAAATTGCAGGAGATTTCCTGAAAATTGCAGGAAATTTCCCGAAAATTGCAGGAGATTTCCGGAAAATGGCAGATTTCCCGGAAATTGCAGGAAAATTTCCGAAAATTTTCCGAAAATTGCACGAAATTTCCCAAAAATTACAGAAAATTTGCAGGAAATTTCCCCAAAACATTGCAAGAAATTTTCCGGAAATTTTGCAGGAAATTTCCCGAAAATTTCAGGAAATATCCTGAAAATTACAGGAAATTTCCCGTTAAGCAGCAAAGTTTGATGGAAACTTAATTAACCAGATCAATTTTCCGCGAAATTTAGAGGTTATTCGCCCCGCCTCACCCCCTGAGATGTGACCCTAATCCCTACACCCATGCAAAATTGGTATTTATATTATCAGTACTATAGTATGTAAGTTCTTTAGTTTTAATACTTTGAAAAGGGACAAACACGTGGATGAGAAAAATGAAACAATATCATTTTCTGTTTTTCTTCCAACGCCGCCGCAAAACTTGTACATGTAGGCCTATTAACAGTAGTACCTAATTTCTTTGTGTCTTCGCTTTAAAAGGGCGACAATCTTGAGTGTAATAAAATATAGGCCCTAAACAATTTGCTTTTTTGTTCTTTTTTTACCCAACAGGGAAAGCTGAAATTTCGAGAGAAGGAACACAAAGGCTTTGACCAGATGTATACCGCTTTTATGGATTTGTTTGCAGGAAATAACATTGGAAAGGTTGTGGTGCATTATGCATAGTGGGTGGTGCATAGTGTAGGTGGTGCATCGTGTGGGTGGTGCATCGTGTGGGTGGTGCATAGTGTGGGTGGTGTATCGTGTGGGTGGTGCATAGTGTGGGTGGTGCATCGTGTGGGTGGTGCATCGTGTGGGTGGTGCATCGTGTGGGTGGTGCATAGTGTGGGTGGTGCATAGTGTGGGTGGTGCATAGTGTGGGTGGGTAGTGCAGCATGCATTTCTGGTGATGCGGAGTACTGTGCACACATCATACAGTTACCCTCATCCACAGATGACATCGTAGAGTCATTGATTATATTATACTCATCAGAACTTTTAAAGAAAGTCACATGACCGTAATGATTTGAGAAACCTTTCACACAATAAATATGCCACGAAAAGATAGAGGAACCACTGGAGATCCTCCTTAAGTCTTAAAGGAGACATAAAGTCTGACATAATCCTTATTTCATATAAGTAGAATTGAAAATAACAAATTTTCCGACCAAGTTTCATAACTCCTGAAGCAATCTAACACGTTTTTTGTAATTATTAAAAACTCTAATATTACTACTTAATAGTACCATAGGAGCTGCCATTTTGGTTTCAAAACATGCAGAATATGATGTCATCAGCCCAGCAGGATGTTGGAATGCTTTGTATTTCTTTATAATCTACCTCAAGTTTTCTAGCTGATGAAAAATTGTTTTTCGTTTGTAAGGGTCAAGGAAATTTTTGTGTCCACATGGAATGATCAAAACATGCTGTTAAAACTTTCTGTCACATCATTTTGGAATAAAACTTTAATCACATTTATAAAGAAATACATTATAATCCTTATGTCCCTATTGGGGAAATTTGTCATGATGCACAATATTTCAATACAGAATTGAAGAAAATAGCAGCCCCCATGTGTCGATTTCAAACATGAATAACTAGAGATAGGAGTAAGATTTTGACTTGCTGTGTTTGGCAATTGGTTAAGATTTGTATCATCTCCAGTATCATATGAAATAATGATTGTATCAGACTTTATGTCTCCTTTAAGTCGTCCAATATTATAGTCTTGAGAATTGTACTTTCCATCGAGCAAATTGATGTAAATATTTTAACCCAAATATAGATCAATTCACCTTACACCAAAATCAAGCGTAATGGATGATCTTCAAGACGGGAAACTTTCGTCCAATAGCAAGAGCGCACACACAAACACGTCAATCAACCTTTACTTTGCGATGATATAGATCACACATCCGCCGGAATGACGGACTGAACATAGGGTCCTATAAGATATAGATAATATCACGATTTCTTGCGATCCATAAGGGAATATTGAAAACCGGAAGTGACGTTCCCAACACCGTGACGGCGGTGTTCAGTTCTGAATTCCCTTTTTATAGGATGATACATGTCCTTAAGGCGATGGTGAGCCCGCTAAGGAGCCGTAAGTAAGCAATGAGCTGAAATGCAGAATATGATGTATGCAGGTTGATGAGTGGTCGTGGTCTGGTTATTATGTTCGCCTTACGATGGAGACAATTATAGGTAGAGCAAATGGTTGAAGAATACATTCCAAAATCTTTTTCCTATTAAGGTTACGAGATCGAAATGTGAGAGCACTTTTTTTTGCGAATTTCGCAGATCAGTTATCCACAACAGATCGATAAACTTCATGTTTTCATAGCCCACAGACGACGTGAGGGCATAGGATACTTGAATATTCATATTAATCAGAAAATTGCTATACTGTAGGGTGTAGATAAGCATTTCATTTTTGGGGACCCCGTAAACACGGGCCTTTACTTTCCGGTCTGGTGCCCCTTTCAACAATTTCTTTTAAGCATTTGCATTGGCATTATCAGGTAGTAACAGCTTCTGTTTTTAAAATGGATTTCTATTTTCAAATGGATTTCTATTGTCAAAATGGACTGGAATAAAGCCTTTACATTACCGTACCATTAAACTCCTTTTTGGGACTTAATAAACTCTGTACCAGCATAGCAAGTCAAAATTCTTTTAGCTATTTTGGTACAGACTTTATTAAGTACCAAAAACGGAGTATAATGACAATGTGAAGGCTTTATTTCAGTCCATTTGACAATATAAATCTATTTTCAAAATAGAAGCTGTTTAGTGCACTACTTTGATTATTTCTATTTTTACAACAGATGAATTTCTTAATAAAGCAAAGCTTTGAAAAATATGTAAACTTGTCTCGTTTTTCATTATGTATAGTTGTTTTTTATGCATTTTAAACAACACGGAAATTATATAAAAAGATAAAGAGGGAGGCTCGTCTTAGTAAAATACGGTAAAAATGGGAGATACTATATTTTGACGTCACTTCCGGTTGTAGAGGCAAGATCCGATCCTCTGTCTGTTTGCACTACACAGTACAGCCAGACACTAGCATGTACGTTGTGTGTGCAGAATTACATACACCTGTACACAGCGCATTACGTTACTGTGACGAGAAACTAATTTGTTTTTTTCAATGCTTTTTTGTCAGAAAGCAAATTGTGAAATGTTAGTATTATAATACTACAATGATAGTCACCAAATGAAAATTACTGAGAAAAAAAAAGGAGAAGACGAAAGCAAAAGTCCATATAAACTATTCTACCGGGGCTTGAACTCACGGCAAGATTTAAAAAAAAGATAAATTCAGTTGCCGCAACCGTCTGGGCTAAATCGTGTAGTGACTTTCAGGGCGTTTTAAATAACTATATACCTTGCAATACAAGACAACGAATCGTGCAGCATAATTTCAACCAATCAAAAAATTTGAAAGGATTTCTAAATATTGTGCACATATGACGATATCGCCTCTTTAATGTTTTAGCATCGTGTTTATATACGAATTTAATACACTTTTCAACGGACTTTTCACTCACTAATAACCCAGGCTCCTAAAGCTGGGCCATTTAAGTGCACTCAACATTCTGAAGATTTATTATAAGTTGGTGGACTAAATAATTGAAGAATACATTCCAAACCAGTCCGGTTTTCGTACCCCCGATCGGGAGAACAGTTTTGTTCTTACGATTGGGGATCTTTATAGAAAGTATCCCACAATGCATCTATCCAAATTCAAAGTTTGTACAGGATAACATTAGAATCAGACACATTTCGAGCGCGGGAAACTCAACCACAGTGAAGGGTTTTAATTTTCACGTTTTGAAATAATGGCATTTGAATTATTTTTTCACCATGCGCTTTTAAAATTCACCGTGCGGTTTTCGAGAAATTAAAAAAAAATGATGAATTCTTATTATGTGTTACCGTCAGGCAGTCGCGCTTTAACAAGGTTTTCTGAAAGTATGAGAAATAACTTGGGAAATTTGTGAAAATTATTTAGCAATATCTGCGTGATAGAAACGGAGTTGTTTTACTTTCGCGAAATTGAAAGTAAACTTTGCTATAAACCTTAAACGAAACGACTGATAAGCGTCTATGACTGAAACTTCACAATAGAAAATGGCGGCTTCCATCACTGTAAGCTCAGTGCGCATGCTTGAGTCTCCCGATCAAGGGACTTATTGAGGACCCGATTGGCGGTACGGACCGAACTGATAAATGTAATTTTGATTAGAAAGATTAAATTTGAAGAGAAAAGGGGAACCATTCCTGCGTGCCTTAACGAGAACCCCACTATTGTTTTGGGGCGCAGAGGTTGGTAAACGCACCGCTGGTAGTAATAATCACAAATTGACGAAATTGGACATTAAAGCAGCAAACGGGCGAAACGTAACGGCGTCTTTTAAAAGGAAACGGGAATTGTGAAATTACAGGTCTAGTATTTTTTATATTCGTGTCGTTGAAAAATTACTGAAGTATTTATTAGATTAGTACAATTAATTTGAATATTCGTAGTTGAGGTATTTTGGCACTGATCACATTTACGAGAAGTGTGTAAATTCAAATATTCTATAGACTCCAGAATAACACACTCTCACATTTCGGCTTAGTGCTCCTTTAATTTTTAATGAAATTATTAATTGCTTTTTCAACCAATCTCCGCACGAATTGGCCTATAGCAACTAAAACTGCGTAACTATGTTGGTCAAAAATCCTACGCGGTATTGGTACAGTACAGGTAGCTACAAGCGCGCTCATGCAGTCAAGGCGATATACTGCATATAACAAATTTCTGCACAGACTGAGTGACGACAAGATAGTGAACAAAATTGTGCCTACGGGATCGTTACGTGCTTTGTAAATCCGATTCCCGTTACCCAGTACGACTAGCAAACCGAATTTTTCTTTATTCCTGTTGCTAAAAACTCTAAAGATCCAGAGAAGTGCCATAAACTGGACCAAAGCTTGCGGCAGGAAACATGAACATCTATCTGTCTATGTCAAAGCATTGGTCAAGATTGTGGATTTGTTTTGTTTTCCCCACCTAGTTACCTCGTTGCTATGGTGGAGTTATAAAGTCATATTTTGCAAGTCAATTCAATTCACAAGTCACTTGTTGGCAAGTCAAGTCAAATCACAAGTCATTTACTCGGAAGTTAAGTCAAGTCACAAGTCACTTTTGGCAAGTCAAGTCAAACTGAAGGGGCAGCGAATTTCTGCTATGGTATGATGCAATTAAAGGGCACTAGATTTCATATTATCCGCAACAGATCGATAAACTTTATGCTTTCATAGCCCACAGACGGTGTGAGGGCAAAGGTAACTTGAATATTCATATTAAACAGAAAATTGCTATACCGCTGTGTGCTGGGTTTTCAATATTTTGGGGACCCCTTTAAAAAATAAGCCGTCACTTTTCGGTCTAGTGCTCCTTTAAATCGTATCAAAGACTATAAAGATTACAGGAAAATGATTAATTAAATCATATTTAGAGGTCTATGTCCGTGTAGCAATTCATACATCGGGTAGAAAGAGTATCAAGTTAAAGAAAGATTAAATTATTTTGAAGTTAATGTTTTATAAAGCCTTTTTATATGCTTTGTGTTTAAGAATGTTAATCAATTGACCTCATGCATTTTTATTCTCTCATCCAGTCTTCTAAGTCTCAATATTAACGTAGACAAATAGATAGATAGGTAAAATGGGAAAGCTGACCAATCAGAAAAAAGACTGAAAAGTTAAAGGGGCACTTCACCGACATATAAGAGCAGCAAATCTGTTTTACTCTTGTGACGTGGAGGGGCTACAAAACGTATATGACCAAATTTATACCACGTACGGTCAAGTATTTACCTGACATTTGTAACATAAAACATTTTGGGCTCCGAGGCAAAACAGGTCAATAAATATTTAAAAAATTCAACAAAAGATGTACTCATTTTGTTTCTAATCAAGTTTAAGTCAACATTTTCATTTTCTTAGTTTTCTATAACATCAATGGCTGTTTGTATTAGTGGACTCAACAGTCACAAAGCTCGTCATATACATAATGCCGTCCCTTAATTTATTGCCTACGTTTATGTTTTTACTCAATCTTAATGTATAATAGAAGCTACTCAAAATATGAAAAACAGTTTTTATATTGTTTTATTTGATAACAGTAAATGTATAGTTAGGCTTGTGGAATTTAATTCATAAGGTCAAGTTCCTATTACCAGTTTGGACCATTTATGTTGCATTTCCGACCAAAGGGTTTCGACCATCATGGCGTCCGAATCGAGTTTCCAATGCAGAAAACAAGGAGTTTCCGTCGACTGAAGAGTGAAATATGCCAGTGTCTGGTTTTCAAAGTTGACAATATTACGTTGTAACAAATAAAACATTTACGTCACTTTGAGCAAAAAATTTCCCTTCAATAAAGCACCGAATTTCCGGTGTTATACTCGACGGAAAATCCATGTCTCTTGTCATCAACTTTACGTCCTTGCGATGTAAACACGTTAAAGATAAAAATTACGTCACCCGGAGCACGGCGTTTATGCCGCCAGGAATGGGGCATTTAAGTTGCATTAAATTCCATTTTCACGTTGCTAACACGTTAAACATGGAGTTACGTCACCCGAAGCACGGCGTTAACGTCGTCAGGAATGAGACATTTTAGTTCCGTTAGATTTAATTTGTACGTTGTAAACATGTTAAACATGGAGATTACGTCACCTGAGCACGACGTTTACGCCGCCAGGAACTGGGCATTTAAGTTGAATTAAATTACATTTTTACGTTGTAAACACGTTAAACAGGGAGTTTACGTTACCCGCAGCACGGCGTTTACGTTACCAGGATTGAGGCATTTAAGTCACAGTAAATTACATTTTTACGTTGTTGTAAACACGTTAAACATGGAGTTTACGTCACCTAGACACGGCGTTTACGTCGCCAGGATCTAAGCATTTCACTTGCATTAAATTACATGTTTACGCTGTAAAATACGTCAAACAGGGAGTTTACGTCACCCGGAGCTCGGCGTTTCCGTCGCCCGAAGCGAGGCGGTTGAGTTGCCTTAAACATTATGGAAAAATGGTCACGGAAACACAAATATAAGTCGTCGTTTAAATAGGCGGTTCCGATCAGTTTAAATGATATTTAGACCAGCGTATTTGTTAATTTTGTTGCCGTGGATGCTCCGCTACGTTTTCAGTAAAAAAAACTCTTCTTTCAAATTACCTGTCTTTTGCGTGTCCAGCTTTGCACTCACACAATTTTCTAAGTTTTTTTTTTTAAATGTTTTCTTATCACAAAATCAGATGAATCTTGGCACACTTTCTCTGTCCGTTCTTCGTACATTACAGCATAAGTTTGTACTGAAGACATCCAAAGTTCAAAAATGATAGTCATTTGACTACCACCTGATAATAATTGCAATAGCATTTGCAATTTCTACGCGGGGGTCCATTTTATAATTTTGTTAGATCATGAAATACAAGTAGAAGAATAATTATGCAAAGAAATGCAACTATTTATCGTTCACTTTCGTTAAAAAAAAACTCTTTAAAAAAAAAAAAAAAAAGGTTGAATAATTATTTGCTGATTTTACATACCGCATTTTTATAGATACCGCACACCGAAATATTTTTCAACCCGTTAGAATAACGAAAAAGCCCTGAGTACAAATGCGCAGGCGTGACACTCGACAAAAGTTTTGAAACATGGCAACCAACAAAGTATTGGCGGAAAATAGCTGTTTCACAGCTAACTCATAGAAGAAGTGAAAACCCATCACACTGTGCGGAAATAAGATAAGTTTGTCGCATTTAGGAAAATATGGGTTGCTTAAGTAGTCTAGTTGGAAACACGATATCTGCAACAACCTACGGACACAAAACAAATGTCCCAGTGATAAACATACGTGTGTACGTGGGTTGTGACAATAACTTGGTTCACACTAGCATTTTCAGCGAGTATTTACATCAGGCATGTAGGCTTTTTTAGTATAACAAACAATCAGCTGGCGTTAACGTTAAAGTTACTTTTTGTACACCCTGTGAAAATATAAAACTCAAGGAAAATATGAAGTAAATTCGGAAGCTAACAAAAAATTGCAATTAGTAAAAAACTGCTGAACTGGTACTGGTAGATTAACATGTAGTATGTCTGTTGTACCAAGCTCTTTGGTTGTACGTGTGATGTGACTGAGCTGTGTAAATGACGCGTCAAACGCAACGACGTCGCTTCAGTGCACAATGGAGTCCAGTTGAGTTAGTCACGTGATGAAATTCTCCATAGGTAGCACGGAACTAATTATTTGCCCCATTGAAGCCTATGATGAAAGAGTTGCCGCCGACGAGAGAACACACAATTACAATGACGGGGTCGTCGCCTGCGTATTCGGTTATGATAGTAACAATGCTATCACGAAACGCTTAATACGACCCGGACGAGAACACAGGTACGACGGACGGACAGACATAACATCGACAACCAAGTCAATGTCCACGGCCTTTGATAAGCCAGTTGTGGTGCACTGGCGTGTCTACCCACCCCAGGCTTGAACCCAGGGCCTCGTGGTCTGTAGACATGTATGATAACCGCTACACCACAGTTGGTAGACATGGAGTCAAGTTGGTAGATGAAAGAGTCGAGTTCGGGGTCCTTTTTGTACCAGAATGTTATAGATTTGGAAACTTTGGTGACGTTTTCCAAAAAGTACCATTGAATATCTTCGGATGAGGGTACTTTGATATGGAGTCACCATAGGTTTTGCCCTTGGGGAGGAGGGGTCTGAAGTGAAGATGTGTTATACACCCTCATTAAATCACTCAAATTTTGGTGTGAGTTTATGGTAAAATAGCTCCCATGAAACTTTTACTGAAACAAATCTCGTCAAGTTTGGATATGTATAATCAAGTCCTATCATTTCTCTACCATTTCTAAAATTTCAATTTTTCAGATTTCTGTCCCATGAAATGGGACTCTCGAAAAAATATTTATTAGCCTTTTCTCTGAGGGTTTCATTTTTGGATGGCGGATTGATACCTTATTAGTTCCGTGCTACCTATAGGGCTATCCGCCCCTGCATGCCAGATCTTATTCTTATATTATATTCACCAGAATGAGCTTAGGAACAGCTGAATAGAGGTTCTAAACAAAATAATCTTTATATCAAAATTATCTGTAGTTTTCGAGTCGTGGAAAATCAAATAAAAACATTTTTAATGTGTCCAAAGTTTGTGATGTATTAAGAAAGGACAGATCAAAATGTGCAATATTATTCTATAAATTTCTGTTCAATACTTCAGTCACAGAAAATCATGTTGTTTTTTTCTCGATAGATCTTTGAAAATTTCTGAGATGGATATTTATAAGTTCTTAATCATATTAAACTGCCCCCATATATACTCAGATACTGCCATACAGATAACGTTTGTTAAGAATTTAAAAAAAGTATATAGAAGAAAATCCACTTTCTCTTTCTGATGTCATTTTTTTAATTAAATTTAGATTGATTATTATAATAAGGCCTTCACATTTATGATACTGTAAAGTAGTCAATGCTTAACCGATTTTGCTATTTTTATGGCATTGTTACGACGAGGTCACTTCTCATGAACTTTCTTTAACCCATACTCAACCACGCGGCGATATTATCGCAGTTCTGGGTGCCCCATCTTTGACCCCGCCTCCAAAGCGCGTTTTCAAAAAAGTGCTGGTAGAGTAAGGGTTAACTTTTGACTCATTCATTTACGTATAAGTTTTCCAAGAACATCTATATTACTTTTAATGTACTACCGTTTGTACATCTACAGATCTATAAGAGGCAAAAATCCTTGATCTATTATCGTGACCTGCGAAGCGTCAGACGAAGTTGGCTGACGTCATCGCCTTCACGATATTTCGTTTAGTCATGCTCATGGTTTTCTTACGCAGAAATTGTTATTCATGAATAAAAGGATTTTCCATGAAATCTTATAACGTGTATTTGTACTTTTATATTTCACTTATATAAACAAAGTAGGAAATTGTTAAAGGCCAATTGTCGTTTTGGAGGTAAATGAAATTCAAATCCTGTGTTTTGATTGGTCGAAACACAATGGTACAGTGTGCATTTACATCGCTAAGCCAATCAGTATCGTTTTGCAATAAATTGTACATTTTAATAACGATAGATGGCCTTTAATAGAGGTCAGAATCAGTTATGATCAGTTAACGATAGAAAAAGAAAGTTATAGTGTTAGTGTCAGATTTAAGACAGTGCTGGTGTAATGCCATTTAAAATTTCAGAAACTTTATTCTTCGCGTTTCATCTTTCCATTTTTGGGGCTTGCGCTGTATTTGTGTATATTCATTCATCGATAATCGACTGAACAGTATCATGTAGCATATTTCCTTCTAATTAAGCTCAATTTGTTGCTGCCTGTCCGTACACATTTAAGTATCAACAGCTTACGATAAGGTTAAGTCAAGGTTTTTTTCTTCAAGGTTGCTTCAAAAGTAAACTAGTTTCGAGCTCCTTTCGTCTTTACACGTGATAACCTATGATGTGTTACAAAGGTCTTGTTAATCACACTTTGTACTCAATTAATACAATCTGTAAACAAAAGCAATACATCACATCAATCTGAGTACCAGGAATGACTGTGACGAAGAATTTCATTATCTGATTAAAACAATGGTTGCGTATATTCGCGTCACGTTTTGCAGTTTGTTTATTTCATTCTCCTTTTCAAGGCTGCTCCAGTTTTTCCTTTAATTCTCCTCTGCTTCACCAGTTGTGAATTTAGTTCTACTCTCCTTCACCAGTTTGGGCATCATCGTTTAATTGCGTCTTCTGCCTCAGTTTGTTCTTTTAATTATCCTATTCTTCACCAATTTGTTCATTTCAATCTCATCTTCTTCACAAGTTTGTTCATTCCACTCTCCTTATTCTTCACCAGTTTGTTCAATTCTTTCTCCCATTCCTCACCAGTTTGTTCATTTTATTCTCGTATTCTTAACCAGTATCTTTATTTCAATTTCTCTTTCTTCAACAGTTTTATTAATTTCATTCTCCTTTTCCTTCACAAGTTTGTTCATTTCATTCTCCTTTTTTACCAGATTGTTCATTTCATTTTCATTTTCTTTACCAGTTTGTTCATTTCATTCTCCTATTTTTTACCAGATTATTCATTTAATTCTCATTTTTCACCAGTTTGTTTATTACATAGGCTTTACGAGTTTGTACATTTCATTTTTCCTTTCTTCACCAGTTTAATCATTTCATTACCCTTTTTTTCACCAGTTTGTTCATTTCATTCTCCTTTCCTCTATAAGTTTGATTTATTTTTTTCTTTTTCATTTAAGCCAATTTATTCATTTCATTCCCTCTTTTTTTCACCAGTTTGTTCATTTCATTCTCCTTTTCTTTATAAGTTTAATCCGATTTCATTCTCTTTTCATTTGAGCCAATTTATTTATTTTATTCCCTTTTTTATCCCCAGTTTGTTCATTTCATTCTCCTTTTATTTACCAGTTGATTAATTTAATTTTCATTATCTTTACCAGTTTATTCGTTTTATTCTCCTCTTCTTCACCAGTTTGTTCATTTTACTTTCCTATCTTATATAATCTCACCAGTTTTTTCATTTCATTCTCCTTTTTTACCAGTTTATTCGTTTCATTATCTTTTTCTTCACCAGTTTGTTCATTTTATTATTTTATTCTTCACCAGTTTCTTCATTTCATTCTCCTTTTCTTTACCAGGTCATTCGTTTCATTCCCCCTCTTCTTCACCAGTTTGCGGTTCATTTCTATCTCCTCTTCTTTACCAGTTTACTCATTTCATTCTCCACTTTTTCAAAAATATTTTAAGACGTTGATATCATAGTTCATTGCTGTAATCCCCCCGCCCCCTTACCCACCCCACACACACACACACACACACACACACATCGGAAGTTGGCTACACCACTGCACATGGAGAGCAATGAGACTATTTATGACGAAAACCTGAAGTAGTCACAGCGTATATGTCTATTTGCCACCGTGAATAAAAATTATGCTTTGAAAAAGAAAGTTCACTTCTTGCTCCAGTGAAATACATGGCAATTGTTCCCGCTTGCAATGAAGGGCATGGAAAATCTCCCTGCTTCCGTGGTACAGGCAGGTTCGTATACTGGTTCTGTAAAGGGCATAAACTCTTCAAGAAGAAAACTTAAGCAGATTCAGGCAGTCAGGGAAATAACCTTGAGATATGATTTACCGCAATTATGCCATTAGTAACCGACCTCGCACGGCCCGTGACCCACCACGTTGGCTACGGGCCTGGGCAGGGGCGGGCTGGAGATTAAAATTCCGTCAGTCGAGGTACCCCAAGGTGGCGCCAAGACAGACTTAACGAGGGTCGAAGGGAGTCTGAGCCCCTGATGGGCGGTTAACGTTCCGGCGGATTTACAAGCTTTGTGAGGCATATTAGATACTATTTTGAAGCAAGGGGGGGGGGGGAGGGGAGGGGAAGAGGGGGGGTCGGTCTTTGACAGGCAGGGAGCTGCGAATGGGCAATTGGGTGCAGGTGTCATTCACCTGTTCACAATAAAGCAGTTGATGGTAACGAACGCGCATGCCCGGAACTGATCGTGGTGTCAGGTCAAGTGGTAAAAGCAATCAGCGCTGTACGGTCCGATCATATGTAAACCACAGCTTTGTCTGTGTTAACTCAACCACAGAATAACATTGTGACATGCCATGTGGGACCTGAAGATGGATGCCATGCGGAACATAGGGATGGATGGCATGTGGAAGATATGAATGCGGGACATGGAGAAGGATGCCATGTGGGACAGAGGGAGGGATTCCATGTGGGCATAGAGAGAAATGACATGTGGCACATGGGTAGAGATGCCATGTGGGACATAGAGATGGATGCCATCGAGGGATGCCATGTGAACACAGGGAAGGATGCTGTGTGGTACATAGGGTGGGATGGAATATGGGACATATGAGTGCATGAGGTGCCCTTTGGTACATCTTTAGGATGAGATGCCATGTGGGACATAGAGATAGATGTTATGTGGAACATCGGAGGGTGGGACATGGAGAGGGATGTCATGTGAGACAGAGATGGATGTTATGTGGAATATAGGGATGGATACCATGTGGGGCACTGGGAAGAAAACCGTGTGGTACATAAAGTGTGATGACATATGGGACATCTGAGTGGGATGTCATTTGGTACATCTTTAGGATGAGACGCCATGTGGAACATAGGAGGGTGAAACATGGTGAGGGATGTCATGTGGAACAAAGAGAAGAATTCCATGTGGGGCATATGTGGCACATGGGTAACGATGCCATGTGGGACATAGAGATGGATGTCATGTGGAGCAGGGGTGGTATGATATGTGAGATATAGGGTGGAATGTCAGATGGGACATTGGTGGGGTGGATAGTGGGATGTTTTTATAACTATACTTGTGATATGTGTGTCAATTTGAATCAGTATGCGAGCCGTGGCGGTATTTATCGTTCTAGTTTAATTTAATATCGTTATATACATATGGCCTCCCACCCTATGTCCCACTTATCATCCATCCTTATGTCACACATAGCGTTCCTTCCTATGTCCCACATGTAATCCCTTTCTATGTCCCAAATTTCGCTCCTCCCTATCTCTAACATGGCATCATGTTCTCCTAGTTGCTCCATATGGTATCCATATCTATGTCTCACATGATATCCCACTCTTTGTTACACATGGCGTCCCTCGCTATGTGCCACATGGCATCCCTCCCTATGACCCACATGACATATTCTTATATCCCACATGGCTTCCAACCATATGTCTCAAATGTTATCCCACCTTATGTTCATATCTATGTCCACATAAAATCCCACCCTACTGTATATCCCAAATGACATCCCAGTGTCCCACACGTCATCCAACCCAGTTGTCCCACATGGCATCCCACACGATGTCCCTAATGGAAGGAACGTCCATTTAAAAAGCACAAATACATACAGGTGAGGTACCAAATCCACTCAAATATTAAACGAAAAAAATCGGGAAGTAACGGCGCTAGTCAATGAGTGTCAGTGATGCTTACGGCAAGACAGTCTCAATTGATCTCTTGACCTGCATTGCACTATACGTATTATCGTTACCATAAATTGGCTTATTGAAAACAAATCTCTTCTTGTGGTGGAAGGTAGTGATATCACCATGGAGGTACCACTTAGTACACAAACGCAACAGAAGCAACACACTGACATTACTGACCAAAGAGATTCCACTGACCATGGAGCTATTAACTGAGACTGACGTAAGCCCGCGTAAAGCTGATGAATTCAACTTATTTATAAACACTGATTTGATTTGTTCTGAAATCCCATTGCTGATTAATAGGGAAACCCTAAATGCAACACTATTACTTGGATTATAAACATTGCAGCAATCTTTAGGTTGTCAAATCTTTACGTACCACGCCCTCGAAATGTACATTTTCGACCAAAAAGAGCAGTATTTAGCCCCGTTTTTAGCATCTGTTTGTTTGTCTGTATAGATAAGTGATGCTATTTTAGTAATAAGTATCTCTAAATATAGCATGATCACAAAATTCAACAAATGGTGTAGGATGCAGTCGTTCAGGAAATTGTTTGATGTAAAAGATGTTAGAAACCGAAGATGACGTCAATAATTAATTTACGTATGAAAACGTCTTTACGCTTTAACAATGAAAAGAATGTCTGAAATCAGGTGTTTAAAATCGAATTATTATTGCGCACAGAGGCGTAACTTGACTTCAAGCGAAGGGGGCAGTGGTGTATTCAGTTTTCGGTGCCGGAAAGGGGGGGGGGCATCATTTATTGGAAATAGCTATACTTAGAGGCGTTATAGGAAGCCGCGGAGGGGACTGATTTCACCTTCCCGGTTGGGAGGTAAATTTATCACCTACAAATGAAGGAAACTTGTGATAAGTCTTTAAAAAAAATTGAAAAGATTATTAGAAATTTGCGTAACTTTTTTAACAGTTTTGGCAACCTATGCTGAAAATGAAAAATACTTTCCTAAAATCAAAAATTAAAGAAATTTTCCGAAGATTTTACTTCGATAGGAACAAAATCTGACACCAAATTTGACTGATATTTAACCTCATATATACTCATTTTTCACAGTTTATTTTCCTAATATGCATAGCATAATGCATAATGATATATCCCGCTACTTATATTTTACATACGGAATTTCGCCGGGGAGGGGGCAAGTTTCCCTTTGACCCTCCACTAAACACGCCACTGATAGGGGGAGGGGGTGTAAGACAATTTATCCGTAGGAAATTTGCCTATTCCCGACCTATATATGTTAGAACGATATACATAATGTTTATCCCACAATACATAACAGTTGGGCATAGACCCCGCCAGTGGCATGCAAGGTCTAGGGGCAAAGCTCCGCAAATTTCTTGTTTTTTTAAATCGTGCGGCCATGAAGTACTATTGTATTATCCGGAACATTTTCGAAGTATTGTTTTTTTGCGAAGACACAAAACATTAAAGGTATTCCCATATTAACTTGAATTTCCTACAATTTGTTTCTAATAATGGGCCATTTTTTGCGCGACAGAATATTCAAAATTGGAATTGCCCTTCTTATTTTAAATGGTAAATTTTCATAAAATACATTCATATTCAAGTTGTAAAGGAACCTTCGCTCTCTGACAATTTCCATTAATGATTTAAAGAGTACTAACATCTAGTTGAATAAGTTTTTAAATTATGAAAATAGCACCTTTTATTTTTGAGTTATGGCTGGTCACATTTGATCAACTTTTAAAGGAAAGATATCGTTTTATAAATGAATTCAGAAGTAAATGCCGCCGTGCTGGTAACGTCACTTCCGGTTTTCAATTGCCTTAATTGATTGCGAGAAATGCTATCGATATCCTTTCTTAAAATTGTGGTAAATTGGTGACGCATAAAAAGGGCTGACAGCTAAAAATCTATTCGCAATTCTTTGAATTTCTTTCCTAAATCTCACTCACTGCCAATGATAAAGTCTTTCTGTGAGAATTTAATTAAGTGGGGGAGGAAAAGAAAGGGGAGGGTGGATGAAGGGAGGGGTGGGGGGGGGGGTAATAAAGACTTTAAAACCTTTGGTCAAATTTACTGAACTACCTCAGACTATTACAACAGGCAATTAGAATAAACGATTTGCAAACTATAAAACTATAAATGGCCAAGTTAAGTTTAAGTTTATTTATTATCTAAATAACTTATGCTTACAAAATATGCATATAAAGAAAATAAATACAAATAAATAAATCCTTATGATAAATTTGCATTTTGATGCATGAGATTTCAAAACGTTGTAAAAATGATAATTTGTACTTGATGTTCTGGTGGTGCAATGCCATGTGTTGCTTCTGTCTCGGTTTTTCATTGATTTTACGGCAATTTACCCGTTGATGCCTCTACACGTGCATGTACAACTTTACTGATTTATTTATATCATGTTGTTGTTGTTGTTGTTGTTGCTGTTGTAAGACGGGGAAAAGTTTACATGCATGGTGTGTTTCATAGAATAGTAAAACATGTAAAGGTAACTGTAATTGGATTAAAATTGTTTAAAAATATGTAAGAAAACTTTATCTACCCTCGGCCCTATACTTATATTTTTTATACCTTATTGTTTCAAATCAACTGAGGTACAGAATAACAAATTCATCAAAACAAAATTATTGTAAAGGATAGTTACATGTATCCGATTTAATGAATATTCATTTCCTTTTCTGTTCCTCAAACTATCAAACAGACAATTTCTTCAAACGAATCAAGGAGTCTATTTTTGTGCTATCAGCGATGGGGTTACAAACAAATAGAGATTACTCTGTAATGATTATTAACCGTTATATCTCAAATGCTATTTGTATAAGAATTAGGAAATGCAAAAAGGCCTCTCTATGAAGCGTTATTTTTCTTATATAAATCCTCTCAAAAGTTGTGGAAGAATTAGAAAAGAGTTAGTTAGTGGAAGTGGCAGGTGCGTTTTTCAGTTCTGAAATCTTATTCTGCTAAAATATTGAAAATCTGAAGCGTAATATTACAATTATTTTTCTGTGTACCAGTCAGAATAGTTTCCTTCCGCAATAGTGAGTATTTATCACATACTTGGAAGTGAGCAACATCTTGAAGTTTACCTTCTACAAGGGCGATACGAAGTTAACACCAGCTATGCAAAGTACCATATTGTGTGACGTGGAGGGGTCGTCAACCCCGGATCGCTATCAAACTCACCGAGACAAAGTATTGATACAGAGGCTACTATATTTCCAATGAAAAACACTTCATATTTTGAGGTAAGGATAATTCAAAGATATTCAGTGGTGCATAGTAGGGGTTTAGGAATTAGGGCACCTCCGGATGGGGAAGAGGGGGACACAAGCATTTCTCGGCCCACTGAAAATTTCACTGGTTAATCAGGTTTCCATCAAACGTTGCTCATATTCGGGAAATTTCCTTCACTTTCGGCAAATTTCCGTTCAATTTACCAAATTTTCCTCCAACTTTTAATCTTATTTGAATAATTTCTTAATTTTAGGCTTGCCAACCGGGAAAAAGTATGCCACCGGGAAAAGTGAAGTCTTCTCATAACAGGAGGGCATTTAATGTCATCCCAATTAACAGATTAAATAAGGATCATGCTGGTCAGTGGTCAGAGAAGTCTTTATCGTATGAAAGTATGACCTTACTCAGGGTGAATTATAATATATAACATAGAGACTTTTAGGAATTTAAGGATGTAAATGTGATGGCACAACTAATCTGAACTCAGTCGCTTCTACAGCCTGAAATGTGGTAGAACTTTTAAGTTGAATATCTCCTTAACGGATAAGATTTTTAAATCTTTTCTTTACTATTTTGTTTCTTTTGGAGTTCTTTTTTTTTTTATAAAAGATGAACTTTTTGACCACTGGACTAGTCATTTACAGACTATCCATTCCAGTTTCTAGGCAGACGTATCTATAGTACTTCCTGGATCATAGTAGGATTTGTATGCTTAGTTTTTTCTACTAAAAAGTGACTAACTTTTTCCAGCTAAATTGTTGGATTTTTAACAAATTTTACATATCATGAAAATTCTGTCACGGAAAAGTTGATCGGATTTTGTGATTTGATTAAGTTTTTGTTCTTATTATACCAAGAATCACGTCATAATTTAAAATTTTTATTTGACTGTTTTATCGACTGATATCGAAGTCATTGAGATGTGTTTTGCACGCTAGCAGACGACGGGCCATAATCATATCGTAAGATAAAAATAAGCCAATCATTGACAACAGAGCATGAATATTCAAGTTTATGATGAATTTCACTTCAGAAAGTGAAATATGCCTGTTTCTTCCTGTAAACTCTAGGAGTAGTCTTTTGATGCTTCATTTCGCTTTTCCCGGTCTTTTAGTTCCCCTTTTTAACCCGACTCGTTCATCTTTTTCAAGAATAGTTGGTTACTGAAAGTCTTTGCAGACCGAACACCATGGAAACAGGGTCAACAAAAACAGCAGATTGTTTCTATTGCTAGAGTAGATATGAATGGTCTTCACTTTTTGTGCCGCCAGTTGTTAAGCAATAAGCATAAAATACAAGATAACTATTTTCAACTTAAAAATGAACATACTTTTTCTTTGTGTATAATATTGTTTCATACAATAGGAAAAGCTAAGATAACATTTTGAGTGGTGGGAATTATAACGTATAGGGAAAGGCGTGATAACTTTATCATTCACCAGTCACCAGTTTGAGGCATGTAAGCAAGAGACATGATCCTTAATAAGATGTATTTGTCAAGTATCGAAGCCCTATTTTACTTTTCATTTAATCTCATATTAAGCCAAAATTAAACCTTAAACCTAATTGTTAGTTCAAATTAATGTTTGTATATATTATTTTAATCTATATTATTACTAAAATTTGCAAAATGAATTAAATAAGCATAAAATGAATAAAAGTAAATTGGGACTCCTTTGGTTGCCAACCCAACTGTCCAGGAACATACCATGTAACCTCGGCCTTAATTCACCACACAATGTAGCGCGCTATGCATATGCATAACGCCTAACAACATTGCTGTTTGAAAGTGGCGCTGGCTGGCCGGATACATCGGACTAAACGACTAGACTGCATGTGCATGTGTCGTTAGGTACTGAAGCCTTGCAGGAACTGTCTGTTATTGCACTGTGTTGGTCAATCAACAAATTGAACAATGGAGGTCAGTAATAGCTTAAGGAAAAGAGTAACACATATTGCTCTCGTAGAATTTTTCATAACGTTAGGCCTAACAAGTAAGACTCTTGAGTTAGTCCGATCATTTAAAGACTGGTTTATTCAATCAAATCAAGTTTCTAACGCTAGGCCTAACATAACAGTAACACAGTTAGGCCTGTGCTTAAGTCGTTAGGCCTTTAACTCACCGGGTTCACATTAGTGTTTCTGTTGGATCATTTGATGACTTGTTATTATCAGTGTTACTGTTAGTGTTAATCTTATATTTTTAATCCAAATTTTCCCAAAACCATTACCGTTGCTGCTCATTTCTTTAAGTTTATGCACTTTTAAAACATTCATCATAGTAATTACTAGGCGTACCAGGAGTCTAGGATTAGAGGAGGGAGGGGAGGGGGTCCCCTTCCAAATGATATATTTTTGGGCAGACAAGCAAAGTTCGAGCAGGGTTGTTTTTGACTTGTTAGTAATAAGGATCACACTGTGAAAAAATAAAGTTTTTTATATGGGTTAATAGTTACATGGTTGGAAAGAGCTCTTCAAAAGAAGCTCAATAAAGAAACAATCGGTTAAATTGGTTGAAGGAATCCAAAGTTATGGTCCGGCGATTATTAATGATATGCTCTAGCGTTGCCATGACGGCCAAGAATGCATTTTTCGAAAGGCCTGTACTTTGGTTTGGTACTTCGGGTCATGGGTAAACTTGCCTATCTAGCAGAATGGGCAACTTTCTCCCAAACAAAACAAACTCTACATACATGAATTATATATTTAATTTTTTATACGTGTTCAAATATTGGAAAAAAACATGTTAATTACGCGTTGTCACCTCCTTGACCTATTGTCCTAGATAAGTGAAAACTGCATTTTCAATCACCTGTAACTTCAGAATGCATTACCCCATTAACTTACAGTTTTAAGAGGTTAGAGACTGTACCCCATTCTAAGCAGCCATGAAATTCCAACACAATAAAATTATTTATTAAGCAGTTATGAGTTAATTAAATTAGCAATTTCACTAATGACCCAAATATACATCATAACTTAAAAGTGGCATATATTCAAAAAATCAGCATTTTAGAGTCCATAGCAGGTGTACATGACATATATTCATATAGTTTCCACTTCACTTACCTTTAAAATGTAAGACCTTTTGATTTAGGTAACTTTTAATTAATTTAACCATTAAATTGCACCTAATTCCCAACGACAAGTATATATGTCGTACTAATTCTACATACTGTACATGTCTAATGCAAGCATTTCTGTTGTAACTAAAAATACTGAAGAAGCTGAAAAGTAATGCATTCTGTATTCAGCAGTACACATGGAACAAACACATAAGCTTGACATCATATGTACCATATCTAATACCCCACTTTGTGGTGCCAACAGTACATGGACCTTTCCCTTAACCGAAAAGTGTGTGTTATTCAAAAAAGTCCCAACATTTGATAAAAACGCCAATAAGTTAAATCATGTTTTCCACCCTCCTATTCCCCCCTTTGCATCATTACACCCCAAGATATCACTTTTATTACTGACAGAATGGACCCAGACCCACATCTTCTCCAGCTTCAGGGGATTAATTAGCCATAACAAAACTTACCTGACGAACAACAATTTGAACAAAAGAAATTTAAAATAAGTTGGGCCTTCAGTTCTCTAGGCCTAGGTCTACACAGTAATATTTTTTTTGTTTTAAACAGTAACTAGGCCTACTACAGTACTAAGGGCCAAGTAGCATTAGCAAGAGGCCTAGGTAAATTTAAAATGTAAACAAAAATGTTTGGGCCTAAAATGATTATTTATTGCAGCCTATGTTATTAATTGTATATGTTATCTAATGGTAGGATATTACTTAGTTTAATTCAAATGATATAATATACTACTTAAAATTCTAATAAAACTATACCCTGGGACCTATACTATACTAACTATAGTAGGATAGCAACCTAAGTTTAAACTATGGTAAAACAAAAGTTTGATTCTTATTTTAGGGACAAAATTACATATTTATGAAAATCGAGATTATAATTTGGGCAAAAACGCTTAGTACATGATTATCAATATGGTAATTCCACTAAAAAAAATTACCTGTAAGCTTCCTCTTTGCGGTATTAGGACCTACATGATACCCGTTCAAATTATGTATGTTTCGAAAGGGAAATTAATAGGCTTTCCAACAATGTGCATGCGAGAAAAAAAAAAAACTTCACGCGGAAAAATAGCAAAAAAATCAAATCTATACTTAAACATATTTAGAACAATAATAAAATCCTTTTGACATGTTGTGCATCATTTTAAAGCTCAAAATGTTTTTTTTTATTTAAGTGTTTTTAACTTCTTATTAACAACGCAGACTGATCTGGCGTGATTGCGTCACGTAGGTTTTTAGAGTGAATGTGTGTCAGTATGCATTAACACTATAGATGCCATTCAGTCACTGAGCAAAAGTGCTATTGACACGTAACAAAGCTATCGAAATCTCTCAATATGTACCTCAGTAGAGCGAAAAGGAGCCTAATTTGTAAGAAATATACAAATTGCTAACCTATTTTCCCATAAAGGTAAGCATTTTAAGGAAAGAATGTATGGTTTATTAGTATTTTTGGTCCGAAAATAGTTGTCTTTTTTTAAAATCCATCGGACATTTTGTTCGTAGAATAGAGGGCGTATCAAAACGGAAGCGAAGGATCGCATTGCGTGGTTGGAATTTCGGTGACACCGGAAACTCTATTAGTAATGCTCAATTTTCGGGCACTTTACATTTTGCACCCCCTCCCCCCTCTTCCCTTACACACACATAGGCCTACACACAAATGGGCTCCTACGCATATGGCACTATTTGCATTTGTAAAGTTCAGTTTGAGTTTTTACTTGTTCAAAAATTGAACTTGAGCCTTCATGCGCATCACCAGGTGGAGAATTCATAGTATCATACACACATATTGGTGCTTCACATCATACAGAATCCATCATGTCTCGACGCCAAAAGTATCGAAGTGCCTAGGCCTACAAACAGGAGGCCCTGCAAGAAGCTTTGCAGAAAGATAGTGAAAGCCAGATGTCTGTAAGATAATCCTTTAGGACTTACAATGTTTCTAAAACTACCCTGCTAGACAAGATATGAGGGCAGGACAAAGCCATTTCCCAAAAATGTACCATATTTTCCATACTCTTTACCTCAAACCAAATTATGATGCATATCATTATCAATATAGAAATTCAGAATTTTCCTACTGAGGTGCTGTGGCTCAGTGGTCAAGGACTCATGCTCGTATTTGAGAGGTACCGAGTTTGATTCCCATCGTAAGCGCTGCATTGCGTCCTTGAGCAAGACATTTTACTCTACTTGCTTCAGTCCACTCAGCTGTAAAGTGAGTACCAGCACTGCTGGGGAGTTAATCTGTGATGGACTGGCCTCCCGTCCAGGGGGAGTAGTGTACTCCTATCCGCTTGCGCCATGGAAACTGGGGATAAGTGAGCCTAATGGCTTGGATTAAGCTTTAATGAATAAAATTATAAACCTGTAACAAAATGTTTAATTCAGGATTTAAAAAAATATATTTTGTGCATTTCCCATGCTCTTTACCTCAAACCAAATCGGCGTCATGACCCATATCAATATGAAAATCAGGCAGAATTTCCCACCGCAAGTGAAGACAAAAGTCCAAACTTTGAAGCGGAGTGGGGTGTGTGGTAAGCTTGGGCGATATATCGATATTTCGATATATTTCGATATTGACCTATATCGATATGGCGATATTGTGTTCAAGGGTCGTATCGATATATCGATATTATGTTTTTTCAATAATACACAATACACAAACTATTAAAAAGCTAAATATGACTATCAAACATCCAAGTATTTTTTATTAAACAGCTACAAAAAGTTAATAAATTTCATTTATATCAAAGTTTCAGGCAGTCAGTTATGATAAAACTTATCAAAACATTAATATTTGATAACAATTACCCAAAAATCCTTCCATGAACAAAAAAACCACTTGACTCGCGGAGTACAGAGGCATTGCGCAATACTTCAATTTTAAACTTGCTGGCTTACGATGTTCAGACAACAAAAATCATAAGATGTTAAATCCTCAAACATCGTGTTAAGTTTCCTCAAAAGGAATACTGAATCTGAATTTTTATATCAAACAATCATTTATTGACAAATTACTGACAAAATTATGAGGTTTTTCTCACTAATTTGTTCGTTCAGAAAGTCTAAAGTAAAAAGTGACAGACTGGTCTGGCCAGATCCATCAGATAATGTACAGTGCAGTAACTACATACACCTCACTGTACAGTATTATACTATACTATGTACACACATACCATCTAGGCTACCACTGTTTCTTCGGAGTGACAACACTCGTGCGATGATTGAAGCAGACTAGAAATTGGATAATAGGCATTATATATGGACTTCTGAATGTCTAGAAGTCCATATAATGCTACCAAAATAATGCCCTTTCAGTACAACTTTCATAAGAAGTAAGTGACTCATAAAATTTTAAGAAGAATTGAGCCGATTTTTATAGGGCATACAGTGTAGGCCTTATACCAGTTCCACAACATTTTTTTTTTTAAAGAATTTGCTGAGGTCTAAACTTTTTCAATGTTTCTGTGATTGATCTTTTGAGATAGAAACCATGTAAAGAACATTTTTAAACATAGTGGGTGTTTATTTAAAGATGATATGTATATATCTTGCAGTGATTTCTCTTAATTTGTACAAAAAGTTTTAATTGACTTTTTTTTGAGCCGAGACGAGATTACCTTGCCCAGAACAGTACATACGACTTACGTATGACGTCCTATAATTTGCATATCGATATTTCAATATTATCGATATTTTTCAGGCGATATATCGATATTGCATAATGTTCAATATCGCCCAAGCCTAGTGTGTGGGGAGACAAAATCACTCTAAGATGCAAAAAATAACATTCGGAAAAAGTTGGTGGGAAGTTCCTTCCTTTCCCACTCAATTCCCGCCTATAAACATGAACAATGATGACCAATATGGTTCGAATTAAGCAGTTTGATGGCATCATGGTCAGCTGACACAAAATTTGATTCAACCAAACGTCTTCATATTGGTACAAAATCATATAAAGTATGTTATGGAAATTAAATTACACATTGGAAAATTGAATATTATGAAATGGAAATAAAAATGTTTCAATGAATTTTTAACGTGCTGACAGGAACAGCAGAGTTTTCAACATATTGGCGGGGGGAGGGGGTGGGGGTAATGAAGTCAGATGAAGTAATAAAAAGATAATATTTGGGATATAATGAGGTTGTGTAACATGATAACATATGTTCGCCTGAATGGTGTAAGCATAGTGCATGCTTCAAAAAGTGTGTGTGGGTGAGAAGAGCAGGGAGGGGCAGGGAATTTTTCTTAAAATGTATTTTTGAAAAATTGCCTGAAAGTGCATCTATAGTCATATGCAGTGACTAAAGCTGCCTAGACAGGGGCGTAAATATGGAAAGGGGGGGCGGTGCCACGCCCCAAAATTTTGAGACTCATTGGTAAAATTTGAGATAAGTTGGTGAATCTGGTATCGGGCCGGTAAAAATACTGATTTTGATTATTAACTTTTTACAGGGAGGCA
The DNA here is from genome assembly GCA_020152595.1 of Chiridota heheva. NCBI lineage: Eukaryota > Metazoa > Echinodermata > Holothuroidea > Apodida > Chiridotidae > Chiridota > Chiridota heheva. The sequence goes on from JAIGNY010001773.1 coordinate 849,293, forward strand.
GTCTTTTTCAAATAGGATGCTAATTTGAGGCCGTTGGTAAATCTTATGATTTACCCCCCTCCCCCCAGTCCAAATGGTCTACTAATGCCACTTTGCCTAGGTCCTGAACAGAGGCTTGGGCACGACAAGGAAGAAAGCTGCTCCTTCCATAGTTGGAGGATTTTACCTTTACCTAGTTAGCTACATTATTCTCTTTCGGTTTGGGAGATGAAATCGGGGAACAAAAAATGGGAAATTTAGAAATGTTACATTTTTGAAGGCTAAACCTTAGCTGTTTGCAAGAGAATTCAAGCAAATATGACTTAACATCCATGTTGGAAAATTTTCTGCTTGTGACTAATGTTTTTGGTTTATTCTTTCTTTTTGGGATATGACTCTTCATATGCCCTTTGTCTCTGAACCCTTGAAAATCTTTTTGTTTGAATTGACTTTTCAGAGTGGGAAATCCAAATTCTTACTGAGCAGCAAAAGCTTTGAAAGCGGGATAATATGTGTGCAGGGGAAGCAGTGCATGCGATTCTGTTCCTATCTGAACTACTTAAGATTACATTTCTTGATAACAAAATAGAGCTTTCTGAAAACGGTAAACTTTCTTGCATTTCAATTTTGGGTATAACATTGGTTTAAAAAAGTACACAATGTGTATGGAGGGGAAGGGAGAGGGGGGAGGTGAGGGAGAGGTGATTGTCTATACTATCCCACTAGTAAAAAGTGGGGGATGTATAAACCAGTCGGGCCCCGGATTTATGCCCATTCAGCAATGATGGCCCAAAGAACACTTTCTGTAACATGTGGGCCGAACCTGTATCTCGTTTTTTTTGCACTCTCAAAAAAATAAGATGGCTGTGATATTGGTTATAAGCTTGGGTGATATATCAATATTTCGATATCTTTCGATATTGACCCATTTTGATATGGTCGATATTGAGTTCAAGGTCATATCGATTATTATGTTTTCCACCAATGTTGTACTATACATGAACTAATAATGAAGTTAAGATGACAATCATATCAGATCTTGTTACACAATATGCCCCATCCCAGTTCTTACGTTCTTCGTCGCAAAACCTTATCAAGCCCCCTACATGTCGTTTTCGCACTTCTTATGGAAGACGTTCGTTCATGGAAGCCGCTCACACCGAATGGAACAAACTGCCTTTGCATGTTAAAGTTGCGTCTTCAATAATTGTCTTCAAATCCAAACTGAAGACTTCTTTTTACACAATGACCGTAGATCTATATTTTTGTATTCTGTATATACCATATTCATTTTTACTCTTTTACACCTATTTTTACATAAATGTTTTTTAAATCTGCATTTCCATTTTAAATTTGCATTCCATTTTAAATATGCATTTCAATTTAAATGTTCGGTACTTTGTAACTTATGAATTTTAAGTTTTTTTGTTTATTCTCTTCCATTTTTATTGTATTGTACAGCGCTTTAAGATTCTTCTGAGTTAAAGGCGCTTTATAAGCACCAGCTATTATTATTATTATTATTATTAATCAAACATGCACCTTTCCTTACTATACAGCCACAGAAAGTTTGTAATTTGTAATAATGTCAAAGTTGCAGGCAGTCAATAATGTTAAGAGTTGATTAAGTCATCAATATTTCAATAAGTATTACCTAAATTTATGTTTCACAGGCAGGAATTATGGATGCAAGAGGTGATGTGTATAATGTAAATAAAATTGGACCCAAAACGGATCTCTTTGGCACACCATAAGGCACCAGCTGTTGATGGGAACTAGCGTTACCGATAGCCATGTCAACAGTTCTCCTGCTCAGATATGAAACTAACCATTGTAAAGCAGTTTCTTTTACGTTAAAATGAAGACGATGTGCACAGCACATCAGAGGTCGATTTTTTTTTTTTTTTACACTGTGTTCCACGGAACAGTATCTCAAATAATTCTCTTCCCGATCAGATTTTTCTGTTCCTGTTTTAATTGCCAATAACAGGACTAATTCCTTTCTTTAAAATGGGCTTAATTTACAAGTTACATCTGCTGTACTTTATTGGTCAATATACAGTACACGATGCATCCAGTTGTGTACAGTGTGCAAGCAGCCTTGCATATGTGTAATCATGATTAATTGTTCTGGCAATTGCAGGCAATCTCCTATAACTTTGTATGTGCCCTTTCCTGATAACCTACATGTAGTGCACTGAAACCCACACTGGAAAATATGTAGGGCCTTAGCTAGGTTACTCCAAAGAAGTCATTGATGCTAATTATGGCATATTTTATACAAATATGTACTTTATACTGTCCTTATCACTTTGTTAAATCAATATTAGCTCCATAGCGGCCTATTTTACTGTAATTACCTCCGCCACCAAAGTTGGATGTACTAGGTTATGTTTTCGACTCTGTTTGTCTTTTCAACATACCCTGTATCTTAAGAAATTGATGATTGGATTTTGATTAAATCTGGTGTGTGCTTTTGTTACTGCTTATGGAAGAAGTGAACTTACAATTTGGGACATATTGAAACATGGGAAGGGCAGAAATGGAGGGGTGGGGATATTTTAGAGTGAGATCTGTCAAGACTTGAGTGAAACTTTCCAATTGGATATGCTTAACAATGCAATCATGCATGATGAACTTCCAAAGCTATTAAAAACTGGTCTTCCAACCCCCTCTCATGAAACCACAATTAAAAATGAACACCCCTCAAATCCACTTAAGGTTTAGTTGCAAATCATCTGCATGAATACATTAGTAAAAGCACTGCTTACAAGTTTGGGCTGTAATTTTGAAGCCTTAAATTAACCATATCATTCCACAAGATTAACTTTGCATCCTAACATTGAGGTATAAATAGTTCTATGCTCATAGTTCACTTCACCTTTTCCCAGCAGCAAAGACAAACAATGCCAGCATTGATTAAGGTTAGTTCTTATATTACAAAGGATTTCTATTATATTTAGATGTGTGTCACTTAAAATACCATGTAACACCAGTTGGAGTAGTTGTTATCTTGAAGGAGCCTGGGACAGGAAAGTGTATACAGTTTTGTGGTTTGGGAAACAAACAAATATATAACTTTTATTTTCGACCTGGCCCTGCTCCATCCCTGCTCCATTCGAGGGCAGGTTCAGATCTTCCTGGTTTTAAGCAGAGCCATTTCTAATGTAGGCGTCATTCAGCACAACCTCATCCTTACTTTGCTTGAGTGCACTTTTACACAAAAGCTCTAGGTATGCAGTAGGATAAGTTGATAAGTGGTCAATTCACCTAACATTGGTTTTGTGTATGACCTGTCACTATAGCAGTTGTGGTTTTGTGTTACTGATTTAAGAAAAGGACATCTTATATCCGGGTTGAAAAGATAATCTCCTGATCAGAATGTAGTAAATAGTCGGGATTTGCGGGGTAAAAGCAATAGCATGATAAGTTCGTAATGTGCCAAGCAATTGGTTTGTGTTATGATTGGAAAATGAAGGAATGTAAAATCTTCCCAGAAAAGAGCTCAAACAATGGTTGTCTAACCTTAATAAAACTGAAAACAATGACATGGCCTTGGGAAGAAATCAGTCAGAAGGTAACACTAAAAGTGTACAGAATGCAAATGGATCACTACAGATCAAAAGTGAGTATTAGAGATGTTTTAGGGATAAAACATGGTGGGTCCAGGGTAAGGAATGAACTGGGCGGGGTATGCAGCTAAAGTATAAAATTAGTTTTAAAATTGTTTTGCATAAATCTTTGGCGAGACAAAAACAAACATTCCAGTATGGCACTGGGACAACCATGTAGAGGGATTTTATCACGTGACTTTTAACTCGACTGGAAGCCATTTTGCAGGGCAGCGACATTGTTGCATTTCACATGTCTTCACACAGCTCAGTCACAACAAACGTACTACATGCTAACCTACCAGTACTAGTTCAGCGAATTTGACTAATTACAATTTTCTGTTCACTTTCGTTTTTACTTCATATTTTCCTTAAGTTTTATATTTTTACCGGGTATACGAAGAGTAATTTTAACGTTACCGTTAGCTGATTGTTTGTTATACTCAGACAAAACCTACATACATGATATAAAGTGCTTACTGCAAATCCTTGTGTGAACTGTAGATTGACAGCGGTTGCATCGTACAGCAGAAACCCACTTCCAATGTTGATCAGGATCAGATGGAAATTGAGAAACATCTTTTTATTCCCACGCAAACATCTATTAGTGCAACCAACGGCACAGCAAGATTCCGGCATAATTATCTTACCTGGTATATTACAAAAAATTCTTATATAGCAAGATGCAAATGTAAGTCTAATTTAGTGTACAGCAGATAACAGTGTTTTTCCCTACAAAATGGTGATGTAAATAAAGTCATGTGACCTCATGATGTCAGCTGAAACACCCTTGCTGGGAATGTCATATGCAGTAGTAGTTCTTTACTTCCTTGCTCTGTATGTAATTTTTTTCTTCTTCATTTCTTTTAGAGCATAAGTGCCAAACCAGCAATGATGACTGTTGCCGAGTACTTTGCCGGGAAGACCATCATGATGACCGGTGGAACTGGCTTCATCGGAAAGGTCCTAATTGAGAAGCTACTCAGATGCTGCCCAGACATTGAAAAAATGTATTTGTTGATCCGTCCAAAAGTTGGACAAGAACCAAGAGAAAGATTGAAGAAGGAGTTTAAAGATTGTCGGGTAGGCATCCATCTTGTTATTTGTCATATATCTCCGTTCCGAGCCTTTTCATCCTTACAGTATTGATTTTTTTCTTTCGTGTTGGCTGATGTTCACTGATTGTTGTCGGTTTTTTTATTTACGGCCTATCAGAGGTTATTCAAGTCCCATATAGTTTGCATGTATATTTGACTGAGTTACGATGCTCCACACAGTTTTTTTCAGGCATATTTGTATATGTGGTATCTTTTGAATTAAAGTGGTTATTACGATTTTGCTTCAACAAATGATCATACAGTATATGTGAAGAACATTGTTCATTCTTAATTGTGAGGTATAATGTGCATTTGTTGCAATATGTTTGACCTGAGATCAAAAATATATGGCTTATGACTTACTACTAACTTTACATTTCTAGTTTTGTTATGATATTGACATTCCTGACATGAATAGCAATCAAAGTGTTTGTCTTGCAATGAATGAAGAAGCAAATAAAAGTTTTCTGGCGTCTAAAGAATGTTAAATTAGGGGCTTTGGAAATATAAACAACAAGCAGCAAATAAAAGTTTCCTGGCTTCTAAAGAATGTTAAATTAGGGGCTTAGGAAATATAAACAACAAGCAGAATGTGGCAATGACAGGGCTGATACAGCCGCTAAGCTTGCCCTTAACCTCCTCCCTTCCCCTTTTCCCAAAACCTTCTCTGACATCAAACCGCTTATCGCTTCTCTTGTTCGTGACCGCTGGCAAACCTTATGGAACTTCCAAATTGATAACAAACTCCATGTTATCCAGCCCACAATCCCGATCAAATCCACCATCAACAACCTTTCTCGTATCGACAACGCTCATATTACCCGTCTTAGAATTGGTCACACCCACCTCACTCACTCCCACCTCCTTATTGGTTCCCCCCAAACCTCCTTATTGGTTCCCCCCAACCCTCCTTATTGGTTCCCCCCAACCCCTCTGTAACAATTGCCACTGCATCCTCACAATCCAACACGTTCTCCTTGCTTGCCTTCTGTACAACCTTCCCAGAGCTTCCCTCGCTCCCCACAACTTAATTGCTGAGTTCTTCCAAAAAAATCCTCCAGATAAAATAATCTCCTTCCTTCAGCATGCATCCCTCTACAACCATATTTATTTCTCCTCTTCCACCCCCTCTCTACTTTGTTTTTGTTTTACCCATGCACCTCCTCTCTCGATCACAGCTTTCTGGCTTTTGTTCTTGAATTTCTCTCATTCTCCCCCTGGTCTCTTTCCTTACTACCTCTAAAATGATCTGACCTCTCAGGCACAATTTGACCTTCGTTGTCGTGGTGCCGTTAAGACCTCATCAAACAAACAGAATGTGGGGTAGAAGATGTCATGATAAAGTAGCTGAAGGAAATAGGATGTGGTCATGTGGGACGGTGGAATTGTATGTACAGTGTAGGGCAGGATGTGGTGGGATGTTGGTCAGGATGTGTTGGCATGTTAGACAAGGTGGATTGGCATGTAGAGCATGGTGTGTTGGCATGTGGAACAGGATGGGTTGGCATGTGAAACAGGGTGGGTCGACATGTGGGACAGGGTGGAAAGGCATTTGGTGGGATGTCATCTGGATTTCAGTTGTGATGGCATGTGGGTGATGCAAGTGGTGGAATGGCATACAGTATCTGGTTTTCAGGTGTGATTGCATAAAGTATAGATGTGGGATGACATTTGGGACATGTTGGGATGGAATGTGGGACAATCTGGAATATGTATTATTAGCGGTGAGGGGATTTGTATCGTTTCCAATGTCTAGTTTGTCATACGATAAGCAATATTGTTTCACATCATTTTGCTGCAATGTTATTGTACATTTTTCATGCTGCTTGACTTTGCTTGACACATATTTTCTTAAATTGAAATTTGTATTACAATTCAGGAAGTACCAGGATGTAGTTTTGAGAATGTGTAGGGGCTGAGGGAGGGTACAGGTTAGAAATGGGGTTGAATGGCATTCTTTCTTTGACATTGGCAAGTCAGGGCCTCTCCTTTCTTTGTTATTCAATTGATAGAACTAAAAGAGGTAGGTGTTGTAGTTATAAAGACTGCTAGGTTTTACATGTTTTCTGAGTTACTGGGTGAGGTAACCTTGATCTTTTTTGTCTTAAATTATCTGGGAAAACTCCAAAGATATTTTGAAGCTTGTAGTGCAAATGAAAATGTAAGTGCATCTTTTAAAGCTCAAGTAACTTGAAATCATCTGCCCCTGCTACCCTATTTCTGTAAATACTTTCCTCTGTAAGCCCATTCTCTATACTAGCTTTGAATAGTGGAGCATACTGTCCTTCCAACAGTTCTAGTTATATGGCGTGTTTGCACCTCAAATATTATCCTGTAAAAAGTTGCCGAATGTTTCACAGCTAACCAAAAGAAGAGGTGAAATTTCTCCAAACTGTGTGGAAAGAATGTGAGTTTATCGCATTTTAGAAAATGTAGGTTGTTTCAGTGTGTCTCTAGTTGACAACACGGTATCTGCAACAAGCTGAACATGTAATTACACAAGAAAAATGCAATGATAACCTACATGTGATTTGGTCCTGATAGTAACAACAGTATTACAGTGTAGCATCCGTCATGGTCTCTCAAATCCTTTAGTTGCTGCACTGTAGGTCAAAAAGGTTGTAATTGTTCCAGATTTACCACATTTTAGGAAGGAATGAAAAATGTCATTGAATTTTGCTTGTTTATTAGAAATAGCATGAAACTGAGTAACATTATGAAAGGCAGTAAATGACAATATACAGTAGATAATCTGGGTTTTTCATTTATAATTGTGACTGCATTCCATCTTTATTTAAAAAATAATTGTTTAATTATTCAATTCTTTTACTTTAAAACTTTAAAAGTTAATTCTATTTTTTTATTGTTTTTTTATATTTTTTTTGCTTATGCTGTACTGTGTCTTACTAATCTATGATTTTAGGAGTTGAGGAGTTATTAAATTTCAACGATTTCACCAGTGTGTTGAAAAGCAACCTTTCATTGTAATGTGTGATATCATAATTTCAGATTCAAGATAATTCTGTATGTACAGTACTTGTATAAATATTGACGGATTCATATTTCAAAAGCCGTTTCTAACGCTAAGAGGACTTTGTTCTATCTTCAGAGGGGAAAAAAGGACGCTTCTTCTATCCTGACCGGTTTCATCTTAAGCTGTTGAACTTTTCCTCAACTGTCTTCTTCTCTTGTTAAAACTTAACTGAAAATTTTAGCAGGAGAAGAAGTCAATTGAGGAAAAGTTTAACAGCTAAAGAGGAATCCAGTCAGGATTCAAAACGCTCCTTTTTTCCTCTCTGAAAGTAGAACATATAATAAGTCCTCTTAGCGTTGGAAACAGCTTTTGAAATATGAATCCGTCAAAGTTATCAATCAAGACGCTGGTCAGAATTAGAGACTTGACTTTGTCAATCACCCACAGAAGTAATACAGTATTCCTACAGAAGTAATACAGTATTCCTACAGAAGTAATACAGTATTCCTACAGAAGTAATACAGTATTCCTACAGAAGTAATACAGTATTCCTACAGAAGTAATACAGTATTCCTACAGAAGTAATACAGTATTCCTACAGAAGTAATACAGTATTTCTATTAAATGACTTTTCTTTTCTACACACTGGTGAAAACTTTGCAATACAATAACTCCTAAACAGATTAAGACAGCAATTTGTTTCTTTAGCACTTGCTCTTTTATATTTCCATATACAAAAATGAAAATTCAAGGGAATATTTTTTTATTACTAGATTTCACTTGTCTTCCTTTTTACCAGCTCTTTGACAAAGTAAGAAAAGTGCTGCCAAACTTTGAAAGCAAACTTATTCCAATCAGTAGCGACCTGACCCTTCCTGACCTCGGCCTTAGCTTGGAGGACATTGCACTTTTACAAGAAGAAGTTGAAGTTGTTTTTCACGCAGCAGCTACTGTAAGATTTCAAGAAAAATTGAAGTAAGTTGTTCAGCACTATGGTGTATTATGCAATCTTTTTGTTCTTTTACATAAACAATACTTTTCCATCCTATTTTTTCTCTCCCTATTTTTTCTCTCCTTCCTATCCCCTCTCCCATTCATCTCCATCCTACCTCTAGCACCTTAAATTTCTAACACCCTCTTGGCACATTTGACTCGGACTGTTGCGTTGCCATTAAACATCAACAAACCAAACATTAACTCTACCTGTATGTATAATAATTTGTATGTTAAACTTATCGAACTGAGAGACTGAATTGATTTTCCAGCCATAGTCCAACTAGGGTTAGTCCTGACCCTTGTCGGACTGAAATAGAGTAAATCACAGGTCCTCTTTCTGGCCATCGTCCGACTACGTTTACTAGTAACTCTTTAACTCAGCTTAGCCTTTCCTATGCTTTTAGAGCCCTCACCAACACCCAAAATCCTGTATACATTCTCAGTAGGTACCCCAATTTCCCCACCCTCTTTTAAAGGACTAAAACCCTTGCCCCTCCCTTCAGCTTATGCATCAAACCCAACCTCCACCATCTTGGCATCAACCCCACCACTCTTGGCACTTATCCTTTTCCTCCTTGGCCCACCCCCTTCCTTCTATCCACCTGGGCCTCTCCACTTATCACAAAACCCAAACTCACCCCAACCTCTTCATCAACCTCCATAACCAAATCAAAAACCAACTCTGATGAGTGAAAACACAATTACAATGATGGGGTCTTCGCCTGCATTTTCGGTTATGATAGTAACAATGCTATCACGAAACGCTTAATACGACCCCGGACAAGAACACAGGTACGACGTACGGACAGACATAACATGGACAACCAAGTCAATGTCCACGGCCTTTGATAATCAGTTGGGGTGCACTGGCGTGTCTACCCAACCCAGGCTTAAACCCAGGGCCTCATGGTCTGTAGACAGGTATGATAACCGCTACACCACAGTAGGTAGACAAAAAAACAAAAACAAAAACTTTCAAAGTACACCTCCATTTATACTGATGGCTCCAAGCAAGGCGGCAAGACAGCTGCTGCTACCGTCATCCAAGATATCACCCTCAGTAGCAGGCTTCCCAACTACTCATCCATCTTCTCGGCCGAGGCCAAGGCCATCCTACTTACCCTCAACTTTATAGAGTACTCCCTGCTCAGCCACTTTGCCATCTTCTCAGACTCCCAAGTCTGTCCCTACTTCTTTACTCAATCTTAGGTGGGATAACCACCACCTCCGTAAGCTCTTCCCCTTCTGCAGGAAAAGTATTCTTTTCTTCTGGATACCCAGCCATGTCGGCATCCCCCGGCAATGACAGAGCTGATTCAGCCGTTAAGCTTGCCCTCAACCTCATGGGACTTTAAAATTGACAAACTCCACGACATCCAGCCTACCATTCTGACCAAACCAGGGTTTGCGTTAACAACAACATTTTTAAACTACAGTAGTAATGACATCACATCCTCACAATCCTCATTTTTTTTGTATTTTATTCAAATATTTTCTAATGTATTCATGATATTCCCAGGGTCTGATATGTCAACAATTATTTTTTCTATTTCTTCCAGATTATCCTTAAAACTAAATGTTCTCGCAACTGAAAAAATGTTGACAATAGCACAGGGTATGAAGAAGTTAGAGGTAAGTTTATTATTTGAGTTGTTAGATATTAGCTTTTAATGTAGTGTGTGTACCTCCACCTTTTTTTCTTCTTTCAAGTCACTAAAAAAAGAGCATATCCCTAAAAAACAACACTTAATCGAATTATTAATGTTGAGAATTTCTTCCTTTAATCATAAATGAATGGTATAGTTATGGCTACCCACTGTGTCAAGATACATTCAAAACTGTTCCTATACTTTGTATCTGCATGGATGGCACTTTCAAAGATCTTATGTGTCTGCAAATTGCAAGGCTGAGTAGGGTACCTGGTGCAAAAATATCGGGTACGGGTACCCAAAAAATTAAATAAAATAACATATGAAAAATTGTTTTTAGCTCTAAAATTTTTGCAGAACTGGTATGTCATGAGGCTTACACTAAATTACAGTAATTTCACAAACTCGGACCCAAAAAATTTTTTGGTCCAGTTAGTGTAGTTACCGTGATTTTATTGCTAGCCTTATAATGTACCAGTTTTGAGAACATTTTAGAGCCATACAAAATTTAGATCTAATTTTTGTTCTTTCAGGTACCCGGATTGGAACCGGGTAACAGTAACAGGTACCCAGTTCTGACTTTTTGCTACTCCACTCAGGCCTAGTAAATTACCTTTAAATCATTGATGGGTTTAAGAACTATTTACATGTAGCTACTGTATATTTCTATTATTTTCATGAATTTTTAGGCCCGACAGTTGACCTTATGTATGAAGGTCTTGACAGATAATAAACAGACTGTTATGTCCAAAGGCTAAACTCATGTAAACTTGGTTTTCTGTTTGAAAACCATTTTCCATATTACTTGATAAAAACTAAGCATTGCAAAAAAATGAACCTGCTGCTTCCTCCCCCTCCTCCATCCGTCTGGTGCTCAACAGTTTTAGGATCTATTGCTGTGAACATTTACTGATTTGACGAAACGTGTACACGCAAATAAATGCGAGCGCTTAGCGTTTACACGTGTTTAGTACCGTAATTTTCGGAAGTACACCAAAGCTGCTCCAATTTACAATGCCAAGTATAAAATATAGTGCAACCAGTATGGCAAAAGTATTAACTTTATTGCCCAAATAAACACTGGAATTTTGCTTTCAAAATGTTTATTTCTACAGTATGAATTATCATTTTTAAAGAAAATGTGCATGGAAATTCTGTTTAGAAGAACAGAAAGTTTCCTTCAATGTCATTTAATCTCAACATCGCATAACATTTTTGCGGTACCCGCTAGGGCTTTTGCTTTGAAAATCTTGCATATTGTGATACCTTGCCGTAAAACATTTCAAAACTACGCCACCACCACGAAAGTACTGTTCATATCAGTCCTCTAGAAAAATGGCCACGATGTTTGCAAAGCGCGCAGAATTTCAGTTCTGTTGAATTTTTTTATTCGTTTATTTTGCAATATTTTTTTAATTTTTAAAATTTAATTGACTCTATAGGTAATGTTTACATGTAAATGTACTGATTGTCACGCTTTAAGTATTTTGACCTTAATTTAACAGCTTGTAAACCGTGTGTTGATTGAGTGGTATGAAAGCGTAATGTTATGTTTTTGGTAGTTTAAGTGTTTATTGCTGCACATTGGCGGTGCATATCACAAGTTACTCAGATTCGGCGAAATCAAGTGCAAAATGTCCCCATTTACTGCACATTTTTGATTCTCGCGTTTAAAAAGGATTATGCTAATCGACTTTACAGTTTGTAAAAGTCATTGATTAGAATTTTGTCAGCCAAATGTGTGGGTGGTTCGAATCATCAATGTTATTGATTTTCAATGGCAAGACTTGACTATGAAAAACAATTACTCGCAATTCGATAATTAGTAAACATTTAGTGCATTTGCGAACGTTTAGCGTGTACATTGTAAACGGCTCTATTAGGACCTAGCAAGATAACAATTTCAAGAGTTGATGACTTGTTTGTGCTTTTTTGGTTGCACCATGGCATTGCCGTGTTGCACCATGGCATTGCCGTGTTGCACCATGGCATTGCCGTGTTGCACCATGGCATTGCCGTGTTGCACCATGGCATTGCCGTGTAGCACCATGGCATTGCCGTGTTGCACCATGGCATTGCCGTGTTGCACCATGGCATTGCCGTGTTGCACCATGGCATTGCCGTGTTGCACCATGGCATTGCCGTGTTGAACCATTGCATTGCGGTGTTGCACCATTGCATTGCCGTGTTGCACCATGGCATTGCCGTGTTGCACCATGGCACTGCCGTGTTGCACCATGGCATTGCCGTGTTGCACCATGGCACTGCCGTGTTGCACCATGGCATTGCCGTGTTGCACCATGGCATTGCCGTGTTGCACCATGGCATTGCCGCGTTGCACCATTATCTCCGGGGACTTGGGTTAGGTTTATGTGTGTGGATCATTGATATGATGTAAGTGTGAGACACTGACAGTGAGCACTAGGAAGTACCAGAAGCTATAGACAAATAAGGCCACATAAAAATTGTCCGTACCATTAACCCTTACTCTACCAGGGCTTTGAAAAAAGGGAGCCCAATTTTCGTAACATTTTTTTTATATGCATTTTTGTCAACATTCCTTTTATTTTCTTTCATTACAAGTTTGGTTGGAATAGAGGCTAAGATATTTATCTTTTGAGTAATGAAAGCCAATTTAGGAAATACTGGACAAAAATATGCAAATTAAGCAATTTTTGCTTAAATTTGATCAACAAATGGTCAATCTTTGCAGAAGTATTACTTCTTGTCAATAATAAAAACAGAGATTTCTATTACATATTTAGATTCTTTAAGAAATTTCCTTTCCAATGATACTAATCTATAATTTTTAGAAGAAAAAAAGAAAGATGAAAAAACATCAAAAATGCTTATAGTCAAAAGACCCCTGAAAGCTGCAGCAGAAAAAATATTTTGCAGTGAGACTCGAGCCAGGAGCGCTCGCATGCTAGCTGTGTACATTTCCTCTAGACCACATAGTTATTCATATTGGAGACTTGAAATATAATTCTTATAGGAAAGGTTCTAATGTATGCCTTTATTTATATATCAAATGAAAGGAATTATGAAGCACTTTCGAACGGCGGTTCAACGAAGCATGTGCGATGTACAGTTTGGGTAAACGATTTTTTGAAGAAAAAACGGATCCAAAATGGCAGAAATTTTAAAGAAATTTTTCTAGAACAAAAGATTGCAGGTAGGGATTATAAAAATTAAACCAGAAACCAATACTATCTTGTCTTAGGACTTGCCTGTTTGATTTTGAAGCAAAAATAAGATCTTGAAAGTATTGTAAGATTTGAAAGAGAAGAAAAAACAATTTATGTAAATTTTTTAGCAATTTTTAAGTTTGACCCTTTTTCAATGTACTTTTTTGTCAAAATTCTATAATATGACCCCGATAAGAAAGTTACATTATGTGAAAGAAATATCCGATTACTTAAATATGACACCAAGATTAGGGGCCGCGTCAAAAAGGCTTTATCCAACCGTCACTCAACTGACGGTAGACCAGTCACGGACGGAGAGCGACCCAAAAATATCACAGAGTTGCCTATTGAATCAATGTCAACACAAGAAACACGCGTCCATGCATTCACTCTTAGTGTGCACACTATAAATGCACTGTACAATGTGTGTGAGCTTTCTGTGTTCTTGGTATAAATGGAGATTAACTCCACAAAAGTTTAACAAAAGACAATCTCTTTTGTTTGCCCATGGTTCTTTGGTGAAAATATTGATTTTATTTTGAATTCGACTTCCTGAAGTGGCATGTACTTGTAGCAAGTTCAATCAAATGTGTTCGCTTATAGTGTAGTCAGACGGTCTACATTAAAAGTGTTTCACAGGCTTTGATAAATTGCATAAAATATTATAAACATACAGATCGTGATCATTGCTGGTTTTGTACCTCTTCACTCTCCAAATAGTCCTATTTGTTTTAATGCCAATCATTATCTACATGAAATTAAATACTCAGAGCATCTTAATACATTTTCAAAGCATTTGTTGTGTTTTTCTACCAAGAGTAATTAAAAAATAAACTAGTTTATGTTGTGTTTTTTCTTTCCATCAAGTTTATTTCAGTACAGCCAGAAAAAGACAAGAAAAAACGACACTTATCAATTCATATTCAACATAATTTCTTCCGAAAATAATAATAATACAAAAAAGAAAAAAAAAAGCCATTTGTTCCTAATCAAATTCATAGGCCTAAAAAAAGAAACACAACGGGGTGGGGAAATAAAGCTCCCATTTTCACCATAAACATCCTAACCCATACAGTAGGTGGGTTAGGAGGAGGAGGGGGGGGGGGGGGAAATTTCAGTCTTTAAATGTCCATTTGGTCCCTCTTATTTTATCCTCGCATGTAGGTAGGCCTACATGTATGTCCAAGATACTGCTTTATGGCAATGGGTTCCTCTACAAGTATATGGAAATACCGTGTACAAACTTAATTTTAATGTAATTAACAATGCGGAAACAAAGTCACAAAATCACATTTTCTTACCAAAATTGGGTGGGAAAGACCATAAAATACACTATGATACAAACAATTCATAAAAAATATGAAAAAAAAAGTGGAGCTACACCACTCTGCATTCCCGTGTTGATGATTTTTTTTAAGGGATATTCCTCCTGACATTGACATTTATTATAAACCCCAAGGCTTTATACATCTTTTGGAGATTACCCCCGCCCCCCCTGTTAATAGACTTCACACCAAACATGCGTCAAACAAATCTTTTGAATGAAAATATAAAGCATTCCCCACGCGATACAGGAAAAAAGTGGAGTTACACCTCCCCCCCTCCCTTCCCGAGACTGACATTTACTAACCCCTTTATACATCTTTCGGATATTACCCCCTTTCCCCCTTCCCCCTCCGATGTATATAAATATATATGTATATATATATATAAATATATATGTATATATATCTATATGTATATGTAAATTATATATATATATAAATATATATGTATATATATCTATATATATATATATATATATATATATATATATATATATATATATATTTTCATATCGAACAAAATATGTAACTTTACACAATTTTCTGGCGGGCAAATGGGGAGGAAACAATCTCATGGGGATCCCCACGTGAGTGCCACGCTACGTAAATTGATGATCATATACAATTGCAATCCCTCCTGAATTATTTCGAAACATTTCATTTTAAAATTTCAGTTGATTTTAATTAGTGAAACATAAGTAGCATTGACTTAGATGAGACTTACAAAAGAACAAACATTACACCCTTCTTTCGCAATACATTGCTTTAATGCAAAAGTTCATGCTACGTAAGATATATGAACCCCTGGGAATAAATGTTTTCAGCTCTACGGGTGGAACCGTGGGTTTGAAGGAACCTGTATTTCCAAGCGCAGCTTCTGTTCAGTTGAATTAACTCGGAATATCAAGGGCTTGGGTATACTGTACATTTGACTTTAGGTATATGATATAATTTTGTTTGAAAGTTTTAATGCAAACTAGACTGATGTAAACTGAATGAAAGTATTGTAAACACCACATCTGTTCCTCGTCAGTATGAGATGAAGTAGGCCTAATGAGTGATTATACAGAACGTAGATGCAAAGAACAGTGGAGGTAAAATACGACACAAAGTTTTTTTTTTAATTTTAAACTCATAACAACACTTTTGAAGTTTGAATGCATGTGTATATTTTCAGGTAAGATACATTATATTTCATATTCTTTATTTCTCCCGCGAATAAACGTACTTTGAGTATCATACAGTGATTTATCATGCATGCACCCTAAGTTATAGTACAAGATTGCTGGCAGAGAGTTATACTTGAATCCACCTGCCATGCTGCCCATTGTTGAAAAGGAAAACATTGAATGGTATTTGCTTCTTTGCAGAAAAAAAAATCAATAAAATCCGCTGTCACAGTACTTCTTTTTATGGTCTTTGTCATGATGAAAAGTTTATTGACACATCTTATCACTGAAGCCTTTCGTACCGCACATGTATGTACAGTCAAGTTAGTGTGCGTGAAGTGCATGGCATTTGAAGGTGTCTGTGTTGTGTTGGTAAACATAACAAGTTGTGCGTCGCGTTTATTGTGTTTGGTTGGGTCGGCAACGGGTCAGCCTTTGTCGTACGACCGTAAGACCTTTGTGACGCATACCCTTACTCCTATAGGACTGTGGTAAAGTCCCGATTTTATTTTGAGAAAAGGTGGTTTGAAAACGGCGATAGTATCGCCGCGTGGTAGAATAAAGGTCAAATGCCATTTAGATATTTTTCTCTTTGCGTTTTCTCCTCAGGTGTACGAGCATGTATCAACAGCCTATGCACACTGTGATAGACCACACATAGAGGAAGTGTTCTACCCCCCACCTACAGACGCTGACAAGGCCATCAGTGCCGTGGAGTGAGTAGTTTTGTTTCTTCAATAGTCCTGCATTACCTTTATAAAAATTCATGGCAATATTCTTTTTTAGGTGTATGGACAGATGTACATACCTGTTTAACCATGTACGGAAAAGAGCATTACACTCTGAGTTTAACACATCTGAGTCCCGGCATTGCGTATACGCGTTCATATTTTTTCCCTTTCATGTATACGCGACGATATCATAGCATCTATTACATGGAATTTATTCAAATTGGTGTGGTACTTCCTCTTTTGGTTCGCATGCGAAGCATTATGCGAACCTATGTAATGGCGATTACGTCTGTCTGGCCGGTTCGTCCATTCGGCCATCCACAGATTTGTCCAGAGATTTCCTCAGAAATGCTAAAGTTTTTTTTGAGAATTCCTTAGAAAATGTTAAAGTTTTATCAGAGTTCCTCAGAAAAAGTTGAAGTTTCTTTAGATAACCTTATGGAGGGTTAGAATTTCCTTATTAAATGTTAAAGTTTTTAAGAGATACTTAAGACAGGATTGAAGACTAGTTTCTTTAAAAGGTCTACAAAACATTTGATATTTTCTTAGAAGATAACTGTAAAATGATATAATTTTTCAATCTTCATAGATCGTCAAGTCTCTCTTGAAGCACTTGATTGAGATTTAAATCCTTTAATTTCTTTAAAATATTTGGGCACCAACAGTTGTATCAGGCATGATTATTAAAATCCACCTTTGTTATTGTGGTCATTTGCATAAAGTTGTTACAGTATATGACCTGACCAGACTTTTTTTATTTAGTATACTTAGTCAAGGACTGTGATAGGATGTGATTGCATATGGACATAGGGAGGGATGCCATGTGGGACATGGATGGGGGCCATGCAGGACATTTGATATAATATTTACCATGTGGTATACACCAAGGGCTATATCAGGCATAATTATTTGACTCAACCTTTTTTTCTTATTCAAGGACTCATTTGCATATAAGTTATTATATGAACTGACACTTACATACTTAGTATGCTCAATCAGGGACTGTGATAGCTAGGATGAGACTTCTTATGGAGCCTATGGGATGTCATGTGGGACATGGGGTGGGATGCCATGTGGGACATGGGGTGGGATGCCATGTAGGATATGTGGTGGAAGGCCATGCAGGACATAGGGTGGAATGCCATGCAGGACATGCCATGGTGGAATGCCATTGGATGGAATGTCATGTGGGACATGGGATGTCATGTGGGACATGGCATCTCACCCCATTTCAACAAGTCAATTGCATATAAGGTATCATATGAACTAACACTTTCATACATAGTACGCTCAATCAGGGACTGATAGCTAGTATGAGACTTCTTATGGAGCCTATGGGATGTCATGTGGGACTTGGGGTTGGATGCCATGGGGTGAGATGCCATGTGGAACAGGGTAGAATGCTATTTGGGACATGGTGGAATGCCACATGTAACACAGTATGACATAGGTTGGGATGCCATGTGTGACATGAGGTGGATGTCATGTGGGACATAAGGTAGGATGCCATGTGTGACATAGGGTAGGAGGCTATGTGGGACATAGGGTAGGAAGCCATGGGGACATGGGATGTGATTCCATGTGGGACAAAGTAGGATGTCATTGGGAGGGATACCATGTGGAACATATGGTGGGATGCCATGTGCAACATCAGGTGGGAAGCCACTGATGCGGGGACATAGGGGGGATGTTATGTGGGACATATAGGGGTTGATTATGGGACATACATGTGGTTGGATCCATGTGGGAGCATGGGATGCCATGGGACATATGGTGGGATGTGGGACATATGGTGGAATACCATTTGAGACACTTTATGGTGGATGCCATGTGGGAGATATGGTGGAATGCCATGTGGGACATGGGATGGTGGAAGGTGAGATGTCATTTGGGACACTTTATGGTGGAATGCCATGTGGGAGATATGGTGGAATGCCATGTGGGACAAGGCATGGGATGTCATGTGGGACAAGAGGTGGGATGTCATTTGGGACATAGGATGTGGGACATAGGATGGAATGCCATGTGGGTCATAGGATGGGATGCCCTGTGGGTCATAGGATGGGATGCCCTGTGGGTCATAGGATGGGATGCCCTGTGGGACATATGATGGAATGCCACATGGGACGTCATGTGGGACATGGGGTGGGATGCCATGTGGGAGATATAGTGGAATGCCATGTGGGACATGGGATGGGATGTCATGTGGGACATTGCGTGGGATGCCATGTGGGACATGGAGTGGGATGTCATGTGGGGCATGGGATGCCATGTGGGACTTAGTGTGAGATGCTTTTTTCATGATTGGCCAGGTCATATAATATGGGTGTCAATTTGCATGGGCATGCGAACCGTGATGGTATTTACCATTCTAGTTGTTTGTAAAATCAACGTAAATAAACATTTTGTCTGCCTTTTTTCAAGTGTCATACTTCTTTTTTTGTAAGAAAAGCGTCAAACACAGGACAAAATTTTGTAAACGAAGCAAAGTGGAGATTTTTATAGGCAATTTAGATACAAAATGGCATTACTAGTTGGCCATCCTCTGCTGTTGTATAATGACAAGTCTGATTTGGAGCCAGATCTCCTAGATTTTATTACAAACAGTGATAGCAAGAGTGATTTTGACAGTGATGAAGAGGAATTGACTATAAATAATTGTGATTTTTTGATCAACTTCGACATAGAGAACACAAAAAAAAAAGCTTAGTGGAGCAAATAAATTTTAAAAAACTTCGGACCTTAAGAGAATTACACACTATAACCTAGTAGGACTCAATATGTTAACTACTCTACCAGCACTTTATTAAAAATGTGCTCGGGGGGGCGGAGTCAAAGATAGGGAACTCAAAGCGGTGATAATATCGATCCGCGTAGTAGAGTACGGGTTAATCAGCGGCTTTTTATTAAAAGGTCCTCTGTCTTCCAAGCAGCAGAGTCGGGCTCGTTCAACTTCAGTGACCCGCTAGGCCGCCCACCGGGATCATGTTGCATATTTTTTCGAGTTGGCACACTTGTCGCAGCTTTCTTTACCCTTACTCTACCAGCACTTTATTGAAAATGGTTAATAGTCTTTGATTTTGAAAATAGTGTATGTGTAGTTTTTAATTCTTTTTTATTATATTAAAAAAAATATGATGTATGAATAGGAAAACACCTCAAAATGCTTTTGATTTCAGACCTTGAAAATATTCAAAATGGCTTCCTCAGCTTTATGTTAGTTAGGGGTATGGTAACTTTAATTCCTCTTCATTAAATTTCTCTTCTCTTTTTAAGCAAGAAATTGCAGGTTAAAAAACAATGGATTGATATATGAAAATAAAAACCTACATAACAAGAGTAACAGAAAAAATTGCATATTTGGACAAAAATATTGAAAAAGCTGTAAAATGGTTAATTTTTAGTCGATCTTGATGACATTTTGATATTGTCCATATAACTTCATCAAGCTGAAGGACCCTCCCTTGGCACCCTCCCTCTGGGTCAGCCCTTGTATACACAAACAATACATTCAACACGATTGTATTCTATAAATCAGAAAATTAAAAAAACGTTCAATATTTTAACCAAATTTGATTGGCTATCGTTCTATGTGCTTCATTTGAACTATTCTAGAAATTAAAGTAATCGTGCCGCTGCTTTTGTTGTTGTAGGTATTCTTCTAGAAATTAAGGTAATCGTGCCGCTGCTTTTGTTGTTGTAGGTTTAGTTTTTAACTCTTTCC
Source organism: Chiridota heheva (assembly GCA_020152595.1). Lineage (NCBI taxonomy): Eukaryota > Metazoa > Echinodermata > Holothuroidea > Apodida > Chiridotidae > Chiridota > Chiridota heheva. The sequence continues at coordinate 869,736 of JAIGNY010001773.1, forward strand.
AAAGAGTTCGAAAAAGAGCTACTTTGTCTAAGGAAAAATTGTAACTCTTATTTTGCCTTTTTTCCAGATGGATGACAGACGAAATGGTAGAATCCATAACGCCGCAGATTATTGGCAAGAAACCTAACACTTACACGTTTACCAAAGCCATAGCAGAACATGTGGTATCTGAGAAGGGTAGAGGACTTCCAATCTGCATCATCAGACCATCAATTGTAGGTGCTGCATGGAAGGATCCGTTCCCGGTAGGTGTTGACTTGTGGTTTCTTATTTTGTGTATACGCTCATGATAGATGGCCTTTCAACAGCCACAAGCTCCAGAATCATGATAAATGGCAAGTGTGTATTAACTGTTGCACCAAAAATGTTACTGTGGTACCAACTTGTAATCATGGTACCATCTATAATTCCCATGAATTTTCATATATATAATAGAGGACTATGAACTTCCCAGTGCTTCCCTCGCTCCCCCCAACTCAATTGCTGAGTTCTTCCAGAAAAATCCTCCACATAAAATTATCTCCTTCCTTTATTATGCTTCCCGACAACCATATTTAATTCTCCTCTTCCACCCCTCTCTCTACTTTTTTTTTTCTTCACCCATTCACCTCCTCTCTCGATCACAGTTTTCTGACTTTTGGTTCTTGAATTTCTCTCATTCTCCCCCCATTTCCTTTTCTTCCTACCACTAGAATGATCTGACCTCTCAGGCACAATTTGACCCTCGTTGTCGTGGTGCCGTTAAGCCCTCATCAAACAATCAAACAAACTATAAAAGAAATAATTTGGTGTAAAAACCACGTTGGCATCTTTTTATGTTTAGGAGTTATTGCATTTTAAAGGCGGTACAAGTGTGTTGAATAGTGACCTCACAGTGTACAGTGTGATGTCATAAATGCAAATCCATGACTGAGATGGGATATAACATGGAAAAAAACATGCTTTAGCTACATGCCATGAACCTTGCACTGTCTAAGCAAAAGACATTTTTTACACTGTGAGCTCACTTTTCAACACACTTGTGCAATCTTTGAAATGCAATAACTCATAAACGGAATAAGATATTGCACCAAATTGTTTCTTTGTTTCTATCATATACTGTATTCAACGTAATAAGTGCCTGGGGCACTAACGAAAATAGAATTGCACCATTTTTTACACCCAACTTTTCTTTTTAATAAGCGCCCATGCTCAGGGGCTGCATACAGTGTGCTATTTGACTGCATGGAACATATATGTGAACTGGTTCTATACTAGCCCCACAATAACCAGCCACCACAAAACATCCTCAGTGTCAGATGTAAAATAAGCAAAGATAGAACAAAATTTGAGTATTTTTAAGTCTTCAAATTATTTAAATGAATTGAGTAATCAGTCAAAAATGTTAGGTGGGTGTTTATTAGAACAGGGGCACCCAATACATCGAATACAGTTTATGAAATGAAAATTCACAGGAATATTCTTTAATTGTGGTTTCTTGGCTGTGGTCCCATTAACTATGTTGTGGTGTCATTCTTTTATACCATTCAAAGCTTTAAACCTTTTACTCTTTTTTTTCCCCAACAGGGATGGATAGACAATTACAATGGTGCAACTGGCATTATGATAGCTGTAAGTATATTTCACTCACAATTTCTAAGGATTTGCTGTTTGAATTTTCTGTTGTATTTAACTCAATTGCAAACAGTAGAAGCCACGTGTCAGAAACCTGCGTTATTTAAAGTCAAACAGAAAACACACGCAAGCAATGACCACCAAATCATTACTTGCCTTATCAAAAGGTATTTGTTACTTCTTGAGTTGATGACAAACAAATATAGGGTGTGTAAATGTGTGTAAATGTTGTATTTTGTAAGTTCTTAAAAGAAAATTGAAAGTCTGCTTATGTCAACATTAATTAATAAGAAATATCAGATTTATCAAGAGAGGCATTAGAAAGCAATAAAGATTAAATAAATGGATTTTATTGGCACATACTGGCACATTTGACTGACTGTTGCGGTGCTGTTAAACATCAACAAACCAAACAAAAGTATAGTTACAAATAGCAAAACAATTAGAAATGCATTGAATATTCCTAAATGTTTTTATAAAGAATTTCTTAACTTTTGCTTTATGAAAGACAACTATAGACCTTTTTCAAATTAATGAAGCCGAAAGTGATCCGACCAATCATACAATGGGAAATTATTCCTTAGCCAACCAATCAGCATTTGATTGGTCGATAAGAATCCCCCAGCATTCGATTGGTCGATAAGATTCCTCCAGCATTTGATTGGTCAATAAGATTTCTCCAGCATTTGATTGGTCGATAAGATTTCTCCAGTATATGATTGGTCGATAAGTTTCCTCCAGTATATGATTGGTCCATGAACATCAATTTCGACCATGTGACAACATTTAAATAAGTTATCTGCAAGTTGCCATTTCCAATTTGGAAAGGCCTATTGGTAATGATGTATTTTTTTTTTTACAGTGCGGAAAAGGGTTCATCAACACAATGATCGGAGATGCGGATGCGGTATTCGACCTCAACCCTGTTGACTTTGTCGTAAATATGATGGTTAGCATAGCATGGCACACAGCAATCACAAAGTAAGTTAAAGATCTATGGACAGGTAGCAAGGCTCAAAACCCAGAAAGGGAGAAGGTTGTCCCCCGAAGAGGGAAGGTTGTCCCCATTTATAAGGCATCAAGGACACTTTTGAGGGCAGGTTTGAGGGTAGGTTTGAGGCACTTGGCAGTATAAATAAGGGAGTTGTCAATACAATAAGTAGTTCCGCTTATATTGTGGAACAGTAATCTGCATGAAAAGAATGCAAAATAGTTCTCAAAAATATGTTTTTGTGAACAAATTGTAGAGGGCTTAAAAAAGGGTTAGGGTGGAGGCAGTGAGGGATAGGTTTAAGCACCCCTCTGCAAAAGCAAGACTAGGAGCCTGAGGCTTAAAGCTTTATTCTCTTCAGCCCCCAAAGGATATAAGGCTGCTCAAGACGTAGCAACAATTTGAGGTTTATTGGAAGGAAATAAGCTATAACCCATGAGAATAGCAAAAGGTTTCATTTGACTATTCCTGTGAATTCTTGTATATAAGTCAGAGGGATTTTATCACGTAACTCTAACTCAACTGGATTCCATTTTGCAGGGCAGTGGCATTGTTGTGTTTCACGCGTCTTCGCACAGCCCAGTCACATCACACGTACAACAAACATACAACATGCTAAGCTACCAGTACCAATTCAGCGTTTATTACTAATTGCAATTTTTTGTTCCCTTCCGTTTATTCTTCATAGTTTCCTTAAGTTTTATATACTCATTGGGTATACGAAGAGTAACTTAAATGTTAACGCCAGCTGATTGTTCGTTACACTCAGACAAAGTCTAAGTGCTCGCGGCAAGTCGTAGGTTGAAAGCCGTCGCGTAGTAATTTTTTTTTTACTTCCCCGCACACATCTATTAGTGCAATTAACGGCACAGCAAGGTTCCGGCATAATTATCTTTAAAAAAATAATCTTATTTAACAACATGCAAACGTACACGTATTAAGTCTAATTACGTGTACAGCCTGACAGCAGACGACAGTGTTTTTGACGGACAAAATGGTGATGTAAACAAAGTCATGTGACCTCATGACGTCAGCTGAAACACCCTATGTTGATATCCTTAATATCCTCTTTCATTTTGTACTTGCATTTTAAAGGTATACCAGTGTCTTGAAAGTGACCAGTGCTGTGTGATATCATACTTGCAGAGTATATACATATGCATAACACATGTCCTAACATATATGCAATAGTTGTAAAGCATTTCAGCTGGGACACTCAACTGTTTGTTCCATGTCTAACTCTTAGCTTTGAAAGTAAAGAAGAGGCGGTTGATTGTTGAAGTTCAAGTGGGACATTAATTCCCCATCAAGCCTCAAGGCCTTATAGAGCTGGTGCTTATACCTGGCTTCCATGGTGCTAAGCAGATGAGAGGACTTAAGACTCCCCTGGATGGGACACCAGTCCATCGCAGCTTAACTCCCCAGCTGAAACTGGTACTCATTTCACAGCTGAACAAACTGGATCAAATATCTTGCTCAAGGACACTGCGAGATTCGATCCCAGTACCTTTTGAGTAGGAGACCAATGCCTTAACCCTTACTTTGAAAAGTAAATATGAAAAACGTAACATGTTTGTGATGTTGATTCTTTTTTCTTGTTTTCAGGCCAACCTCAATGCCTATATATAATTGTGTAACAAGTTCAACCAACCCATTTACTCTCGGAGAGTTAGGTGAGTTACCTTCTGCAACATGAAGCAATATCTTTCCTCAGGAAAAATGGTCCGCAAATCATTCACAGTTATTGCACACATCACCTTTGGCATATAATACACAACTATTTTTTATCACCATGTTTGCAAACAAATTTCTCCCACTAAGACGCTTAACACAGATGAGTGATTTCAGTCACAAAAGTGCCCTGATTACTCAGCACTGGCTTCTGTAATCTTATATACACAAATAACCTTAGGCTACTTGACTGGTGTACATGGAAATGGTAGATAAACAATCATTGTTTGGAGTGGAAACACAATACACTGAACAGGAAATCAGGTTGGTTATTTCTGTACCTGAGTTTTCAGGATTAACTCGGGTGTCAGGTGTGGGTAGGCTTAAAGAGAAACTTTTTGGCATGAATATTTTTTTCTTTTCTATTTATAAGAATCATGATTTACTCTTTTCAGAAGTATGATTTTACATTTTGTGATGTTTCTGGATCAGTATTTGAAGGCTTCCAGAAGATCTTTATCTAATTGTAAATTTCCTGATTTTTTGGAATAGTTTTTTTTAAATTTGCAATATTTCTAAATCAATTTAAAATTTTAAAATTTTGGGGGTTCAGTTTTAGCATTTTGTGATTTCTTTGGGACATTTAAAATTTGCTGATTTTTCATTACTTTCTGATTTTCTTGCAACATGCAAATAAAAACGCAAACAGCAACGTTTCAATCAAAGTCTGCTTTAAGTAAAACCCAAATTGATCATCAAATTTTCTGGGTTTTTGTTGAAAAATTCCCTTGGCGGCTACGCTCGCTACTGACTGTCCCTCATTGTACGTATAAATGAAGTTAAAAGATGTAGGCCGTATAGACAGGTGATTCTGTTCAACCACTGACTGTAAAGGGCATTAAATTTTGAGTTTAATAGTTGTTGAATTTTAAAAATAGCATGTGTGGTTTTCAAGTTATGAGTAATAGAAGTTTGAAATTTGTGTGTAATATATTGAAAAAATATTATGTATGAACAGGAAAACTCCTCAAAATGCTTTTGTTTGTCTGCATATTTTCCCCCTTAATTTCAGATCTCGTAAATGTTCACAAAATGCCTTCTCCAGCTCGAGGGTGGTATGGGGTATTGTAAACTTGATTCAATCCTTTTCATCAGAATTATCTGTTTTGTGAAAGAGAAATGGCAGAGGGTTGAAAAACAATGGATTTACGTGAGAAGATAGAGCCTACGTCTCGTTTTGTTCATAACACAAAAATATGAACATTTGCAAACCAAAAAAAATTGTTATTGGAATTTAAATAGAATTTTAGCTCATGATGAACTTCCAAAGCTATTAAATACTGGTCTTTTTACCCCTTTTCATGAAACCACAATTGATTCAATCCTTTAGTTTTGGTTGCAAATCATCAGCATGAGTAAGCCTCATTCAGTATAATCTGTTGTCTCACTTTGCTTGAGTGCACATTTACACAAGCTCCATGTATGCGATAACTGACGAGCTGATAAGTGGCCTATTCACATAACACTGAGTCTTTGTGTATGACTTGGCACTGGAGCAGTTGTGGTTTTATGTTAATGAATTCAGAAAAGAATATTGTATATCCGGGTTGGAAATTTAATCTCCTAATTAAAATGTAGAAAACACCGAAGACTTGTGGGGTAAAAGCTATAGACCTTTTAAAATCTGAATTGGCAATTTCTGGATAACTAATTTAAATAATGTCACGTGGCTGAGATGCACGTATCTATAATGGACCAATTGTATACTGGAGGAATCTTATTGACCAATAAAACACTGGAGGAATCTTGGCTGTCTGCACAATTGACGCGCGGTATAGGACCAAGCATATGAAAAAATGTTTTCAAGCGCACATATCACACATGTATTATACCTGCGTTATACATAAAGGAAATATGCATGCGTATTGCTGCTTACAATTTTTTCTTCAAACCTGCACCTGATTGGTTTGGAAATAAATGAAAAGTTTCCCCAGCATTTGATTGGTCGAAGCACTGAAGAAATCATGTTCGGCCTAATTCAGTTTGAAAAGGTCAATAGCATTATAAGTTTGTAATGTATTGTTGCCTGTCCATATACCTTTTATTATCATCATCATAATGAGTGAGCTATCCTCAAATTTACATCAAGGCTCATCAGATTGTTCGCTAACTTTTGCTGTAGCAAGGTTGCGTGCTATCGAATTTTTTCCTCGGTTCGGGAATTCTTCAATTCACATTAGCTAACACGCATTGTTCCAATCATGTTTTTACTAACCGGTTCCGTCTCATGGAGAACTCGGTGAGTTTTGTTGTGTTATTTTAGACACTACTATGATGTTTATATTGTGTCCGAACGCTCTCTCGATTGGCAGGTTTTCTGAGTTATCTAACTCGGGTTCATGCGGTGATTGCCTCATTTACTGATAACGGGTAGTTACTGTTCGGTTTGACTATAACTAGGAGTTATTCACTATGGTTTAGTAATTCCTATTCAGAGGTTTTTCGTCTGTAAGAGAATAAGGAATCTAATCCTTTAAGTAGGATTAAACTAGTGCGAGTATTAGGACCAGCTTTTAGAAAATCGGACTTCGACCTGAACTCTCTTCCTTCCGTTCTTCAGTTGCAATCTGATTGCATATTTATTACATGGAAGGTAAGATATAACTTGAAGTAAATTTATCTCGCTAAGTGTAGCGTGGATATTTATGAAAGTTATACTTACCTTTCATGCGTCCTGGCCCACCTCCCCTCTCATTCACGCCTCAGTGGAATGCTAAGTGAGGGATGTGAGAGGAATTATGGAAGTTGGGTCTGGGCTGGTAATCTTTTTAAGGTAGGTTAGAAGTGCGTTGGAATCAGGTCATGTGACCAGATTGCATATTTATATAGTATATCTCCGCTATGCTTAGCGGGGTAAATTTACATCAAGGCTCATCAATGTTGTTTTTTGTTTCAGTACGCATCCAGGACTTCTACCACAAATTTCCATTAGAAAAAGCCTTAAGAAGACCTAGCGCAGCCTTCACAACAAATCAGTAAGTTTCACACTTTTGCTGTTGGTTGGGGGCAGTGGCATAGCCAAAGAGTGGGCAGAGGGGGCAGTCGCCCCAACAATATTCCTCAATATTCCATTTTTATTGGTTTAAAATTAGTACCGTTCGTCGCAGGGGCCATATTTTGTATCCTGGCGGTTTATTTCTGTTACTTGCCCTACCAATATGGAACTCCTGGCTATGCCACTGGTCGGGGGATTGTGGGTGGCAGGGGGAGGATAGGGTATATCAAGTTAGGAAAAGGAATGGAAGGTATTGGTGATAAAGATTTTGGCATATTATTAAATTCCTAAGTTGCATTACTTTTGCATTTCATATTGATACCGACTGCAAAAAGTTTTTCTTGTTGTTGAGCTCTTTGCAAAATTTAAAGCTATGCAGGCCTGCTTTTTCAGAGCAGTGCTCAACCCTGTCCCTATTTTCTTCCACCCTGCCCCTATTTTCTTCCACCCAGCCCCTATTTTCCAACACCTTTCCCCTATCTTTCTTCACCCTTCCTATTTCCTCCACCCTGCTGATACTGTCCTCCACCCTTTCCCTATTTTTCTCCATCCTATCCCTATTTTCCTCCATCCTTCCCCTATTTCCCTCCATCCTTCCCCTATTTTCCTCCACCCTTTTCCTATTTTACTCCACCTTGCCTCTGCTTTTTATCCACCCTGCCCCTATTTTCCTCCAGCCTGCCCTTAATTCACAAAGCCTCTTCATTTTAAACAAGAACGTTATTTTTAAGATTGCTTAATCCCCCCTTGCCATGCTATTTCCCAATATAAAAATTATACTTATTTTTTGTAGATCTTTTGTAGATCAGGGGTTTTCAAGTCTTCAGCCCAAGCCTGAGCTTGAACCAGAACCCTTCATTATAAAAGTCCAGGTCTTTACTAACTGAGCTATCCTGCCTCCCAAAAGGGTACGAGGGGAAAAATGCCACTTACATTTTTTCAGTAATTTTTTTCCCAACATTTTGGATCATAAATATAGAGTTCTTTTTTCTTACCTATCTACCTCATGCCAAGTGGCACATAAGGTCTCCACACAATGCTTCCACGCAGTCCTGCAGGCTGCGCTTATCTTTGTGTCACTCCAGGCTCTCCACCCTTTATTTCATTCTCTTTCAACAGTTCTCCATGTCATTTTAGGTCTCCCTCTTTTGCGTTTGCCTTGCCCACACACTTGTCGTTGTTTGCATGTCTCAAAATGTTACCAATAAATGTCCCATTTCTTTCATCTGATGTTGTCACTAAGGGGTTGGATGTCAACGCTATGGTGTACCCTCTTGTTTGAAATTCACTGTTCCTATGTTATGTTTAGGATTTTATGTAGGCGTTTGTGTTGGGAGATGTTAGAGCTCCACTGTGCTCATAATTCAGTGGTCTTAATGAAAAAGAATCGAGCTGAAGATTTCTCTTATACTCTGCAACGTAAGCAACTTCCATACTCTTTTCTGTTTTCCAATTTTAGGTTTTCATACGAGTGGAAATTTGCAATTGGATCAAGGATCCCATGCTACTTGATGGATTTGTATTTCAAGCTTGTCGGGAAGAAACCAAGGTAATACGCTGTTTGCTCAGATCATGTTTTAGGCCATGCTTCATGCTCAAGAACACATCCCAGAATTTACATCAGGAATTGAACCCAGGACCTTTGGTTTGTTGATTGCAACAGTCAGTCAAAGGACCTAAGGTGCTTGAGTTTGGTTTGTCAAATTGCCAAGAGGGTGTATAAGGTGCTTGAGTTAGGGCATAGGAAAGAGAGAGACCTTTGGTTTGGACAGTCAGTCAAATGTGCCAAGAGGGTGTTAAAAACTAAGGTGCTTGAGTTAGGGCATAGGAAAGAGAGAGACCTTTGGTTTGTTAATGTATAACGGCACCGCGACAGTCAGTCAAATGTGCCAAGAGGGTGTTTAAGGTGCTTGAGTTAGGGCATAGGAAAGAGAGAGACCTTTGGTTTGTTAATGTATAACGGCACCGCGACAGTCAGTCAAATGTGCCAAGAGGGTGTTAAAAACTAAGGTGCTTGAGTTAGGGCATAGGAAAGAGAGAGACCTTTGGTTTGTTGATGTATAACGGCACTGTGACAGTCAGTCAAATGTGCCAAGAGGGTGTCAAAAACTAAGTTGCTAAGTTCATGCAGATGATTTGCAATTAAAACTTAAGTGGATTTGAGGGGTGTTCATTGTTTTATTTGCAGTTTAATGAGAACGTGTTAGAAGAGCAGTTTTTAATAGCTTTGGAAGTTCATCATGTAGATTTGAACATTCTAATGAAAGGGTTTTAGTTCCATTACTTGCACGAAAAGTGTGTTCAATTATTCTTGAGACTCAAGAAAAATACACCCTTGCGTTTCGGCCGCCAGCTCTTTTAATTGATGGCCAGATGTACAATAAGTTGCATGTGATTTTTTTTTAAATTCAAGCTGATTAAAATAAAACCGTTTGACTCTTTTTGCCCAGGATGGTGAAAATATCGAAGCAGATTACGAAGGCAGTTCATACTCTGAAATACTTCACATCCCATGATTGGGTGTGGAGCAATCATAACTCTGTGGCCCTACAGGCTGTGATGTCAGAGGAGGACAGAAAGGTAGGTTGATTTATTTGTTAGTCATAGACCGCTTTCCAGTTTGTGATTGGTTCATGTGTGCTGTAGTGATGTCAAAATTGTATTTGTTTGTTTTATCACAGTGGACAATTTACATACGAAAATCTTGAGGCATGAAACTGAATGGGAAAGGGAGTACCCTAAATAGCTATTATATGCTCTGCGTGTTCAATGTGTCTACTTATATCATGTAGGAGTGTGAGAAGAAGATATGAATAATTGGGTTATTCATATTTTAGATAAGTTTATAACTGTCTCCATTATTTCAATTGTATTATCAACTTTAATTGGATCATATAGCCAATTGGATCATATAACCAATTGGATCATATAACCAATTGGATCATATAACCAATTGGATCATATAGCCAATTGGATCATATAACCAATTGGATCATATAACCAATTGATCATATAACCAATTGATCATATAACCAATTGATCATATAACCAATTGATCATATAACCAATTGGATCATATAACCAATTGATCATATAACCAATTGGATCATATAACCAATTGATCATATAACCAATTGATCATATAACCAATTGGATCATATAACCAATTGGATCATATAACCAATTGGATCATATAACCAATTGGATCATATAACCAATTGGATCATATAACCAATTGGATCATATAACCAATTGGATCATATAACTCATGATTTCTCAGTTTTTTTTTTTTTTTAAGGGTCGCCATTTGACAACAGCCTTAAGCTGTGGGCCAATTGCATGGCCAAACCTACATCACATGACAAACAAAACCTGTCAAAACAATCCCTGAATACAAACAAGCTGAGAGCACACATGATAAGAATGTACACGAGATGTCGGCGGTTCTTTTATCCGCCTTCCTTTGACAAGCCATTTTATAGCGGAACTAAAGATAACATTTTGCTTGATACGCCGCTGTGTTCTAGTGCACTGATCTGCCGAGGCATAAACCCAAAATAAACCAATATTTTGCTATTTTTACCGATCTCATTCGGATCGATCGGGACGCACTATATATTTTTTCCCCACTATAACTATTGTTCGCGGGCCAGATTGGATTGTCTGGCGTGCCAGATTTGGCCCACAGGCTGCCTATTAAGAATCACTGATATAACCTAATTGAATTAAAAGTTGATATATAAGAAGAAGATTACCATTTTTTTTAAATATTTACAGACTTTCACGATGGACGTACGCGCAGTTCACTGGCCGACTTATCTCGAACAATGGTGTTTGGGAACGAAGCAGTATGTGCTTAAATGAGGACATGTTGGCAATTCCAGCTGCCAAACGTCATCTCAGAATGTAAGTTTTAATGTAAAAATAAGATATTCTGTAAGTTGAGGGGTATAAAACTCATACTACCACATTTTCCATGAATTAACCCTCACTCTACCACGCGGCGATATTGTTGCCATTTTGGGTGCCCCGTCTTTGACTGCCTCCTAGTCACATTGTCAACAAAGTGCTGGTAGAGTAAGGGTAAAAGAGGCGAAATCATTATATGGAAATAATGTTTAGAATTTGATTCTAATTGTTTGATTTTTTGAAATATCAAGCGATTGCTGCACAATTTATTAACGTTATGATATGGTATATATGAAACAACACAAATTGATATTGCATGGTATAGCCCAGTTGGTTACAGAGATACAACTTTCGTTCTTTTATAAACCAACAGTTGTGAGTTTTTGAGTCCCGGCAGAATCATTTATTTCTAGTTTTGCTTTATCGTTTTTGTATCATTGTGACTTTAGTGTAGTGGCTACTATTGTAGTATCATCTTACTAATATTTCATTTTTACTTTTTCATTTTAACAAGTTCTCGTGTTTCTCTCAATCTCCCCCTGTTTACTCTCTTTCCTACCTTTGGAATGATCTTACCTCTCAGGCACAATTTGATTCTTGCTGTTGTGGTGCCATTAAACTCAAAAGTTTCTCTTAACGTTATAACATTATGCACTGTGCAATAAACTTCACACACACAATGTCTGACTGACTGTCTGACTATACAAACAGACAACGATCTTGTGCCTAAACGTATTTTATTTATTTTGTATTCAAAAACTGAAAGTGATCTGTCCGGGGAGGAAGGGAGGGGGCAGAGGGGGGGGGGGGCACTTTCATATGTGAGGTATATATACATGTGCCCTCGAGCAGTTGCCTTTTTTTTTATAGAATTTTTGTAGTGCGATATCAAAAATCCAATCTCTCATACTGCAGGTCTAAAATATTTTGCATATTTTCATACTGCAGGTATCAAAAATCACTTATTTTCATACCGCAGGCATCAAAATTTTAAACTGTCATACTGCAGTTACCACAATTATCTCTCATACTGCAGTCCAATTTTGAAATTCTTGGCGGTACACATACCTACCACTTTAGTATGGAAAGTGCCCCCCCCTCCCCCTCCGCCCTCCCGCCTGAGCTGATCTGCTCAGATTTTAATACTCTTTCAACCAATATTAAAATTGCTGCATGTGCATAAAGTTTTGCACCACCAAGCCAAACCATCTTCATGATTTTTTTAATTTGATTTCAGGTTGTGTTTTTGCCATTCTTGGTTATTTTCCTTTCATATCTGTTACCTTAGAATTTACCTTGTATATAACCTCTCTGGCAACAGTGGCTGCTCTGTTGAAATGTTGTTAAACACCACTATTCCGGTATTGAGAATTAGGTTTGGTTTGTTGATAGCCCATTGGGCGTCCCTGCCTCACATTTTACAAACCCGTACTGTTTATTTCCTGGAATAGACCCCTGTACCACACTTTGAGAAATATTTTCAGGGTTTTTGTAAAATTTTATTTGAAAGCATACTTTTAGAGCCAATTTGATACAAAAATCAGGTTGATATCATATTCCAATCAGGAGATATGGATTTTTAAAGATTTCCCGATTTAAAGTTTTTGTACAGTATGATGAATTCGTGTTTGATGATATCATAGAGACAATTCAATTGCAAATGTTTATGTATTTTTTTGAATGTTAATTGGGTGTTTCTGTATGATTAGAAACAATTTTCCAATAGTTATTGAATAGGGTATTTTTGGCAATGTATATAAATACCTAACTTTCATAAATGTATTTTTCTAGCAGGTTTTACTAATAAAAAGGATGATAGATTTTAATGAAATTCATAACTTTGTGGGAGAATGTGTTGCTGTGATGTCATACTGAGCCTTTTCCTATTCATTTTTTGGCATTTTATGTAAACCTTCAAATTTGAATTTCTCCTGGATGGAATAAGATATCAACATGATTTTTGTACCAAATTGTTCTGATTTATTTTTTTATTTTTTATGAAACGTTATGAAAAAACATGGGAATATTCTTTAACAATCTTCGTATTTTTTAATTTCAGGTTGCGTAATTTCAGATGGGCTTTCAACACCCTTCTCCTGGTCATCATCTGGCGTCTTCTTATCGCTCGCTCCCAACTTGCGCGCAACCTCTGGTATTTTGTAACGAATCTCTTTTACAAGTTTTTGCGATACTGCAGGATCAGCTCAACCCAGAAGTAAATTGACGACCAATGAGAGTACAGACTTGGTGCGTGGTTTATCGTTGGTTCAGTAAACCTGGTGCGGATTGGAAGAGGTGTAGATATGGAGAGATTTACAATGGACTTGAGGGTTGGATTTATAGCAGGGTTTGGATGAAGATGACAATTTTTGGTGAATCTTTTAAAGAAGTGCTTGGCCGAAATTATTAGGGCATATTTTCATTGAGTCTCTAGAATATTTGAATATACTTTTCTTGCAGTGATGGTACTGAAAACCATTGATATGAATTTGCAAGTCGACCGTAATCATTTTAATCATTAAAACAAACCAGACTGACCTCTGTTATTTCAATATTTTTATCATAAGCTAAAAAAATACACCCTTATATTTTGGCTGAGAGTGCCTTTAAACCTGTTTGAATGCTGAGGATAAAAATTTAAATTCACTTTTTGTGTTTTATGTACACTTTAGTTGTTGTGTTTGTTAAAGTTTCAAACAGTCAGACCTGACCTGATATATAAGCAGGTCGGTAAGACTTTTCTCTATATTTCCTTTATTCTGAAAAACCACAAATGATTATGATCAAATTTCCATTATCAATGTCTCCATTGTACTTGTTCTCTTAATGGTCCTGGCTTGTTGTGAAAGTTTATGTAGAGTATTAAACTAGCATTGGATGAAGTCCTTATTATGTGGTTGAGTGTTTTATTCAAATTAAGATAAGTGGTCTCATTAATTTGCTACAGTCAGTTTGTGGTGATAATAAGTCATGATAATAAGGCCTTGACCTCCTGAATACTAAGGGCCATCCTGCAGTCTGGCTGTGGCAAACTGCTGAATTGACCAAGCAGACCCATGGGAGACCTCAGGGGGCACCTGGGCAATTCTCCAGTCTGTTTTAGAGGGTGTTATGGCAGCTATTAGTGAGACTTATGTGAAAGAATGGGTTCTCTTAAATCGCAACAAAGAACTAGTTTGTTGCCTAAATTGATGAAATGTAAATAACAAAGTTTATTATGGAGTTAAAACTTTGAGATGTACAAGTGAATTTTTCAGGGCAATATTTGTAATGTTTACCAGCAATCAAACTCAAGTATGTGATGAGTTAGAGGAGTGGGTGGGGTAAAAGCAAAGGAGGTCACACTAAATAGTGAGATGTATTTGTTCAATGATATTGTGCAATAGACGAAATACACAGAATAGGCATCAATATGATTTGGACAGGTTTTAGAAAATGCAGGGTTCGAAGAATGAATTTAATGGAGGGTGTCCTAAATTGCACAGAAAAATCATATAATTAATTGGACAGAGCGCAGAAGAATATTTAAATAGCGGTGTTAGAATTAATATGTAATTTAGTAGAAGGATTTCGTTAAAGGTATTCAGTTAATTACACAGGGTGTCTGAATGAATTGGACAGAGGGCATGAATGAATTGATTGGCAGAAATTAAGAGTCAAATTAAGAATGATCAGTGCACAAAGTTCAGTTGAGAGATGATTGTTCCTAGGAGCATTGGAATGAATTAGGAAGTGTATTTTAATGAATTTTGATAATTTGTATTTTGATAATTTGGACAGTGTTATAATGAATCGAAAAAAAGTGTCAGAATGAATTGAACCCGAGTATCTGAATGAATTGGACAGAGTACATCAATGAATTAATTGACAGAAATCAAGAGTTAGATTAAGAATTATAATTGCACAAAGTTCAGTTAAGAGGTGATTGCCCTGCTCCTAGGAGCATTGGAATGAATTGGGAAGTGTATTTGATGATTTAGTCAGTATTAGAATGAATTGAAAAAAGTGTCAGAATGAATTGAACAAAGTGTGTAAATGAATTGGACAGTGTGTATCAATGGATTGATGGACAGTGTATCAATGGATTGGTAGACAGCAATCAGAATCAAATGAAGGTCTTGATATCATTGCATGAAGTTCAATTAAGAGATACCAGCTCAAGGAGCATTAGAGTAAAAAGGGAACTTTATTTTGAATGAATTAGACAGTCTTAGAATGAATTGAAAAAAAGATATCAGAATGAATATGACAGTAATAGAATGAATTGAACAAAGTTTGAATGAATTGGGCAGCAGAAGTCAATGGATTGATAGACAGAATTTAAGAGTCAAATAAAGGTCTTGATATAAGACATAAAGTTCAATCAAAATATAAGTGCTCATGAGCATTGTAATAAATTGGGAAGTGTATTTTGAGTGAATTGGAAAAAGTGTCAGAATGAATTGGACAGTAATAGAATTAATTGAACATTGTCTGAATAAATTCAACAGCCGGTATTAATGGATTGATTGGCAGAAATTAAGTCAAATTAAGGTCATAATATATAGAGAGAGAGAGAGATAAAACTGCTCAAGGAGCATTGGAATGAATTGGAAAGCGTATTTTTGATGAATTAGTCTTAGAATGAATTAAAAAAAGTGTCTGAATGAATTGGAAAGAGTTAGAGTATATTAGACAGTGTGTTTTGTGCATAGAGACTTTGAATGCTGAACTGCATCTGCAAGATCTTGCTTTCATAAGTTCTGTGGGGAGGGTTTATTCTTTGTATTCAATAATGATTTTCTTTGCACGTTTTCACAATGCTTGTGTAAAGTTATTATGAAAAACAGTTTACATTCTGATTAACCTACAGTAGGAAATATATAAATTGAAATTAGCATGATAATAGCGGACTGCAATTGTAATGGTCAATTCAATCATTCCATCAGTCATACATAATGGGTGCAGTGTAGACGTTTTGTATCAAAAGTTATTTATGTGTGAGCGTGTTTGTTGTCTTGTGTGTCAAAATAAATTCAGCATTGTACCATATTGATTTATGTATAATGAAAGATATCTCCATGGCAGTGTGATAAAGCTTCAGCTTTCTAATCTAGCGTCCCAGGTTCGATTCTCGGTGGGTCTCCAACCAGTGCTCCACGACTGGTTAATAAAACGGCTGTGGGCGTCTTGACGTAAATAATCCACTGGAGGTCCGTTGGGACGTTGTAAACCTTGGTAAACCAACCAACCACGATTTGGTAAAAAAATACGTGGATATTTCCCTGGGGTCACTAAGTTAATTCAATTCGTTTTATTCTTGCAGCAAATGTGAAATCTCTCTGATATAAGAATTTGAGATTGATTTGTCTGAAGCATCCTAGGGTTTCGTGTTATCAGCACTTCTTGCAAAACTTTTATGATGCTAGTTGTACAGTAGGTGGATTGGGAAATATATTGGCATGATAATGGAAAACTGTGAGTGTGACGGTCAATTTAATCATTCTATTGGTCATGTGGGTGGTACTATGGGTGCAGTGTGAAGGTTTTCTGTTAAAATTAATTGTGTTTTTGTGTCTAAGTGTTTGTTTTCTTGAGTGTGATGTGTTTTGTGAAATATATTTAGTATCGTACCATTTTAATTGATGTTTAAAGGGAGTGCATTCACGGCCAAATGCAAAGGAAATGTTTGATGGTGTCACATGAAATATTCATTTTTAGCTCAACTATTTGAAGAATAGTAGAGCTATTTTACTACCGTCGGCGTCCGGTTAAAGTGTTGGTCAAAGTTTTCATAATTTAAGTTAGGAATGGTGTACATTCATGTGACTTTGCATAGGGGTAGAGAACATGAGTACTGATCAAATAAGCATGATTGTGTGTGCATACTAATTAGCTTATTTGCATAGCAATGAAAATATTTGTCAGGTTGAAAGTTTTTGTTAAAGTTTTTGGTTAAAGTTTTTGGTTAAAGTTTTTATAATTTAAGTTATGAATATGGTGTACATTCGTGTAACTTGGCATAGAGGCACTGTTCAAGTGAGCATGATTAGGATTGTGTGGCATAGAGGTACTATTCAAGTGAGCATGATTAGTGGTTGTGTGTGCATACTAATTAGCCTATTTGCATAACAATGAAACTATTTGTATCTGTAATATCTCTTAAATTGCAGTGGATGTGGGGATTTTGATTTCACGTTGTCTACACTTAATGGTGAGGTAAAGTGTTGCATGTTAGGTTATTTGCATAACAATAGACTTCCGTACAAAATGTTTAACATTTATGAGCGCATTATGAATGGTGTACATTCATGTAACTTGTGAACATTAATGTGAAGGCCATTGTCTACACTTAATGGTGAGGTGTAATGTGCATACTAATTAGGTTATTTTGATAACAGTAGACTTTCGTAGAAAATATTTAACCTGAGATAATAACTTGGTTCTTGTTACAGTTGTAGGTGGCATTGGTACAGTTCAGTTAAGCATGATTGGGAGGTTGTGTGTACACACTAATTGGCTTATTTGCATAACATTGAAAATATTTGTATCTATGATATCTCTTAATATAAAGTGGGTGTGGGGATTTTGTGTACACAAATGATCATATATGTGAAGAACATTGTCTACATTTAATGGTGAGGTGTAGTGTGCATATTAATTAGGTTATTTGCATAACAATTTTCCCTCAACTTTTTCAGCTGGTAAATTATGATTACTCTGAGCTAGATTCTTTTCAAGTACTTTCCTGGCGTATCCAATAGTTTTAATCCCCCCAAAATCACAGGGAAAAGTATAACAGAATACATAAAGACTGAGGATACCAGGATGTGATGTCACAACTATATAGTAGTCAGGTTTCAGTCGTTTCTAAACAAATTAGACAAAACGTTTGACTTTAATATCTCCTTTATTGATTAATATTTTGGAATGCTTCCCTCACCAATTTTTGGTTCTTTCTTTGTCTTCTGTCATATAAGGTGAATTAATTTGACCACTGAACTAATCCTTTAAGATGCATATAGAGGGTAGTTAGGTCAGTAAATCACTGAAGAAATAACAAATAATTGCATTGTGCATCAAAAGGAACATTTGAACAGACTGATAAATAAGACAGCGATTTAACATAAGGAAGTACAAACACCTTTATCAAGTATCACTCATTTAAATAACAAAGAGAATAAAGATCTTAAGATAAAAGTGATAATGAAAAATAGTCAGATTTAAAGTCTAGTGTTTTATACTTTGTGGCAAAGAAAACACGCAGTTGTAAAGTAACTACTCCATTAGGGAGAGGATGAGCGAAAGAATTCCTCTTTTTTTTGTTCAATAAAATAGATTTTGAGATATTTTTACTATTACTTTTTTGATTATGGAAGAAATTTGGGTAGTTAAACTACCCTCGACTTACTACGTCATAAGAAAATACTTTAAAAGGGCGACAATAAGCAAAATAAACAAATATTTGTGCAAAATATTCAAATTGAGTATATTCAAATAGAACATATATTCAAATTGAGTATATATTCAAATTTGCATGTAATCATAAGCATAAACTCAAATTAAACATAAATTTAAATTGAGCATAATTTTCAATTTTGCATATATTCAAATTGAGCATATTTAATTTGAGCATATATTCAAACAACATATTTCAACTGAGTATATATTTAAACAGCATAAATTCACACAACATATATTCAAATTAAGCATATATTCAAATTGAGCATATATTCAAATTGACCATATATTCAAACTGAGCATAAATTCAAACTGAGCCTAAATTCAAAGTGAACATATATTCAAATTGAGCATATATTCAAATTGAGCATATATTCAAACTGAGCCTAAATTTAAACTGTATAGATTTAAACAGCAGAAATTAAAGTAAACTTATATTCAAATTGAGCATATATTCAAATTAAGCATATATTCAAACTTGAGTCTAAATTCAAACTGAGTATCAAACATATTCAATTCAAATCGAGCATATATTCAAACTGAGCATATATTCAAATTAATATTCAAATAAAGCATATATTCAAATTGAGCATATATTCAAATTGAGCATATATTCAAACTGAGCATAAATTCAAACTGAGCATAAATTCAACCTGAGCATATATTCAATCAAATTGAGCATATATTCAGACAGCATACATTGAAATTTAACATATATTGAAATTGAGCATATATTCAAATTGAGCATATATTTAAATTGAGCATATATTCAAATTGAGCATATTCAAATTGAGCGTATATTCATTCTCAGTATATATTAAATTAAGCATATATTCAAACAGTATATTCAAATTGAGTGTATATTCAAATTAAGTATATATTCAAATTGAGCATATATTCAAATACTCAGTATATATTCAAATTGAGCATATATTCAAACAGTATATATTCAAATTGAGCATATATTTGAATTGAGTGTTTATTCAAATTGAGTATATTCAAGTTGAGTGTATATTCAAATTGAGCATATATTCAAACAGTATATATTTAAATTGAGTGTATATTCAAATTGAGCATATATTCAAACAGTATATATTCAAATTGAGCGTATATTTAAATTGAGTATATTCAAATTGAGTATATATTCAAATTGAGTGTATATTCAAATTGAGTATATTTAAATTGAGTGTATATTCACATTGAGCATTTATTCAAATTCAGCATATTTTTTAATTAGGCACATATTCAAACTGAGCACACATTCAATTTGAGCATAAATTCAAATTGAGCATATATTCATATTGAGCTTATATTCAAATTGAGTGTATTTTCACATTGAGCATATATTCAAACGGAACATATATTCCTATTGAGCATATTTTTAAGTTGAGCATATCCAAACTTAACATATAATTAAATTGAGCATAAATTCCAAAATCTTGGGAATTTTACCAACCATTACTTTTATCTAAACTTGAACATGATTTAAAGACTCCCCAACTCAAACTTTTTAAAGCTCTTTCTAAAATAGCAATGGAGCAAAACCATTTCTCATTAAACCACTAGTTTTTAAAAATAATGTTCTACATTAAAACTTTCAAAATTGTGCAAAGATTCAACCAATTTGAGGTGCTTTTGTGTATTGTGTGTTTTTTAATCAATTTTGTAATTTATTTATAATTTTATAATTTTTTTTTCTTTTCTGCTGCAGATGTGGCTGCACTTGATATAACTGCATATTTTGCTTACTGCTTAAAACTTAAACAAAATGTTGCCAAAATTGTTATAGTAGAGTTGCAAGTTACTTCAGATTATTAAGGACCAGTTTGTGTTGTCAGTCATGTCCATTGTAATAAGATTTGTATCAGAATGTAAAACAATGAAAAGTGATGTTTGAGGCAAGGAAGTCACTATTAATGACTATCATATTATCAAGGCATGTGTATCACAATGTAAAAACATTGAAAACAATGTTTATAGCAAAATTGCTAGGAGTCATTCAGTAGAATGTAAAATGCGATGTTTAAGGCATAATCAGAAGAATAATAAGTACCGTATTCAACGTAATAAGTGTCCAAGGTGCTTACGGAAATAAAAGTGCAGCACTTTTTAGGCCCAACGTTTCTTCTAATAAGCGCCCATGCTTGGGAGTCACGTACCTACAGAGTGCTATTGAACTGCATTGTACATAGAGACGTAGGTCTATAGGCCGTAAACCTTTTGAAACTGAAGTTTAACCGTACGTGATTTCCTTGTTAACCAACCGATCAGGTGCAGGTTTGAGGAGAAAAATGTAAGCAGCAATACGCGCGCATATTTTCTTCATATATTACACACGTGTGACTTTTGATAACTTGATAACTTTTTTTCTATACGCTTGGTCCCATACCGTGCGTAATTTGTGCAGACGCCAATATTCCTACAGTGTTTTATTGGTCAATAAGGTTCCTCCAGTATATGATTGGTCCATTATGGACAAAAGTGATTCTCGGCCATGTGACATTATTTGAATTACTTATCTGGAAATTGCCGATTCAGATTGGAAAAGGTCTATACTTGAAGTGGTTCTGTACAAGCCCCACAGTTATTAGACCATGGGCACTTATTAGACCATGAACACTTATTAGACCATGGGCACTTATTAGACCATGGGCACTTATTAGACCATGGGCACTTATAGACCATGGGCACTTATTAGACCATGGACACTTATTAGACCATGGACACTTATTAGACCATGGACACCTATTAGACCATGGACACCTATTAGACCATGGACACCTATTAGACCATGGACACCTATTAGACCATGGACACCTATTAGACCATGGACACCTATTAGACCATAGACCATGGACACTTATTAGACCATGGACACCTATTAGACCATGGACACCTATTAGACCATGGACACCTATTAGACCATGGACACCTATTAGACCATGGACACCTATTAGACCATGGACACCTATTAGACCATGGACACCTATTAGACCATGGACACCTATTAGACCATGGACACCTATTAGACCATGGACACCTATTAGACCATGGACACCTATTAGACCATGGACACCTATTAGACCATGGACACCTATTAGACCATGGACACCTATTAGACCATGGACACCTATTAGACCATGGACACCTATTAGACCATGGACACCTATTAGACCATGGACACCTATTAGACCATGGACACCTATTAGACCATGGACACCTATTAGACCATGGACACCTATTAGACCATGGGCACTTTGTACGTTGAATATCATCTTTATTAAGCCATGTGTATTACAATGTAAAACATTAAAAACAAGTTATATTTAAAGGAATTTAACCCATGCCGAACAAGGTCATTAATGGATGAAATCATTACATGCATGTGTCACAATGTAAAATATTGAAAGTAGTATTTATAGCCATGAAAACATGAAAAAGAAGTCATAATTTATGAATGAAATCATTATTTAGACATGCTTTACATTAAAAACCCATTGAGAAGTCATGTTTAAAGCATATTAAAGCATAATAAAGAATTTATTAGACATGTTTATTACTATGTAAAGAGATCAATTGCAATAGTCCTTTCTAAGCATATATTATTTAAGGATAAAATAACCGTTATCAAAATCTGTATGATAATGTAAAAACATTGATATAAGCACTTTTAAATCATGTTGAAAATTATTTTTTATTTTCAGTCTTTTATTGTAGTACAATGCAAAAGCATGGAAAAGTTTCCTTTATTGCAGGCTAAGCATGAAACACAAAAATTCATTAAAAGATGACTCAGTTGAAATTTAAGATATATAGCTTTACAACAATTATTTAAAATATTTATCTAGTTAGACTTGTTACACCAGTCGTTTCAAGAAAATGTGCAGGAACTTGAATTCAAAATCTTATGCAATAAATTTGAATGACTAAAAATGATGATTAAAAGCTAAAGGTCAAAAAGTTTGCATACAAATAAATACATTTTCTATTTTAGTTGACTGCTTCTATTATTATGTGTGTGGGTGTGTATTTTTGTTTTACAGAAATAATTGTTAAAAAATTGTCTCTGGTGACGGACATTTTTCAAATGAAAATTTGGAAGTTTGAATTTTTATCTTAGAAAAAGAGTTGATCTCTGTTTGATTTAATTTGATATGAAACTCTATTTTTGTCATAAATGATATTTTGGAAGTGAGAGAGAAACATTTGTAACGTCATGAAATGTAGATATTTCTTTCTTGATATAAGAATTTAATCAGAAACAGTAAAAGGTAAAGGAATTGTAATGTATGAGGAATAATAAAATAAACAAATCTGTAAATACATATAGAATGTGTTTGTTTTCCTTGCGAGGTGAAAGAATATCAGTTTCAAGGGTGGGTGGTTATGTTACAGTTTGTCGTGTGGAAATGACAACCATCTTTAGGGGGAATGGTCTATCAATCATTCATGAGTTTTGCACAAAATTCTCCCGAGCATATAATGTATATTTATATTTAGGCTCAGCAAAGGACTAATCTGATTCGCTTCACTGAACAGAAGTTATGTGGCTTGAGCACCAGATGCATGACCTATTGTGTACAATTATAACAGTAGTTGGTTGATAACAAGTGAACTGAATAAACTATGAAGATGCTGTCAGTTAAGAAGGTATAGATTACCCCTGTGTTGTGTATGGTGTAACAATAGCTGGATGCTAGTCAATGAATTGTGAAGAGTCTCTCGGGTTGAATGGTGTGGATTACCCTTGATTTTGAGAAAATCGAGGCTGTCGAGTTGGAGAGGTCCAAAGGCCAAAAATTCTTAGTGTGATAGAAGACCAAAAGGAGAAGAAAATGGTGCAGCAAGTATTTCAAAATCTTATTGCATTAAAAAAAAAAAAAGTGTTAACTACATGTGAGCCATTAGGTCTACATCTGAGCCATTAGGTCTACATCTGAGCCATTAGGTCTACATCTGAGCCGTTAGGTCTACATCTGAGCCGTTAGGTCTACATCTGAGCCGTTAGGCTACATTTGAGCCATTAGGTCTACATCTGAGCCATTAGGCTACATCTGAGCCATAAGGTCCACATCTGAGCCATTAGGTCTACATCTGAGCCATAAGGTCCACATCTGAGCCGTTGTCCCTGGTGTTCTACTTGGCGTAAGCAGATGAGAGCACGTGACTCCCCCTGGGCAAGACACCAGTCTATCGCATAGTAGGTTACCTCCACAGTAGTGCTGGTACCCACTTTACAGCTGAGTGGACTGAAGCAAGTAGAGTAAAGTGTACTGCTCAAGGACAATGCAGCACTTGCGGCTGGAGGCATACGAGCAGGAGTTGTTGGTTAATGCATTACAGAGGAACTTAATTTCAAAGTTGGACATGTTTTTGGAAAAGAGAAGAGATATACAGTTAGATGATCAGATTTAAAGTTTTTAGTCAAACAAAATGCAATATTTTCTGTTAATTGTTTATTGTTGTTTATTAGGTAGTTCTTAATGACATACAAAATGGGACACAGGTTTCAACCCAGAAGTGACCTAATTTGTATAATTTCAAAAAGGCTGCCATATTTCAATTTTGAGGTCAATTATCTCGAAAACTTCAATTTTTAGCCCAATGAGTGCAATAGTGTTAAATAGAAGCATGACCCAATGAATCTAATAAACATTCATAAACCCAAATGACCTCTGAACAGCTAGATTAAAGGTCAAGTTGTCAAAAATATGTCAAATGACATTTTTGTTTACCAAAATGCATTAATTTACTTCAAGTTATACCTTACCTTCCATGCTATAATATGCAATCTGGTCACACGACCTGATTCTAACGCACTTCTAACCGAACCTAAAAAACGCAGTAACCAGCCAAGCCCTGACCTCCATAATACCTCTGTACCACCTCACTCTTTTTCAGCGCGTTGTTGTCACTAACATCGCTGAAAACTGGTCACTTTTATTTTATTTTTAATTAACCTTTCTAACTCTTTTCTCTTCGGCAGTTCTACCTGAAGGGTTTTACGCTGCCCGTTCTCATCTGGCTCGCCTTTCAAGTCTTCCGAGAGAAGGGGTGAGATAGCCATGGGTCCGAGATTTCTTCGGCCGACCTACACGACTTTACCCGTGTAGCCTACACTTAGGATAGCGGGTTTTGTCTCCATTCGTACATAGCGAGTGGCTAGTTCGAGAGCGTCCTACTCTCGTGGTGGGTGTTTTAGGTCCTAGAGCACAGGTTGTGCCTGTCTAGGGACCTCTCGCCCCGGGAATTAGTCTTTTTCTCCCTTAGCCCCACCTGCCTCGGAGGTGACCCTAGCGTTATACTATGTATAGTGTTTAACACGCTAGGATATTTCAGTACACCTCGTATGCATTAGGCCAATTTCCTTTTCCGATTTTGGCGCATGCGCATTGGGTCATAGTCACCGCTGGGTAAATGTGGGGTCGCCCTGTAACAACTCTAGGAGCTACAGTTGTTACTAGCGAGCTTATTTTCGTTTTCACGTTAACAGCATATGAATATTTTTATTTTTTTACACAGATTTGAGATAAAATATTTAATTTTCAGGATTGAAATTGGGGTGTCGGAGAGACCGTGGGTGGGTCTATCCGACGACCTAATTACAGGGAAAATAATCTTTCCTTTTTATCTTTACAGATCTCAAGTACACAGTGGTTGGTGTTTCCCACGCTACCCCGGCGCTAGTAAGGTCATTACGTTGGATGCGTTTTCTCGGGTTTCTAAAGTTTTTCAGATAGAAAATGTTTTCGTTTAATTTTTTTTTTTTTTCTGTTAAAGCAAGTGTTGTTGTTCTGTTTAGAATGCTATGCCTCGTCTCTCTTTAGCGTGTCCGTAAGATCATAGTTACTTTGCCGTGTTTAGGTTTGTACGCATGGACATACGTTCTTCTCTTAAGAAATTTATTTTTCAGTGAAGAATTTTTCTGTTTAAGAGAGTTTTGGTGCTCTGTTTAGACTGCTAGGCCTCGTCTCTCTTTAGCGTGTCCGTAGGGATCATACTTACTTTGCCGTATTTGTGTAGGTCCGCATGGATATATGTTCTTCTCTTTTCAGATATAAAAGAAATTCACTGAGAAGGTTACGCTCTTAGAGGGCGTTGCGCCCAGAATGTAACGGTAAGAGAGAGATAACCTCTTAGGGGCGTTACTAACGTCGCCTAAGTTGTAAACACGGTTCCAAACGGTTCCATTGGACAGTCCCTGTCGATTCCACAGCCCTTGTAACGCGTTGAACGCTGGCTGCTGCAGTCCGGGACGGTTCCATACGGTTCCGGAGTCCATACGGTTCCGCGCCCGTTGTTACGGGCTAACGGTTCCATTGACGGTTCCGTGAGTCCATACGGTTCTGCGCCCGTTGTTACGGGGCTTAACGGTTCCATTGGACGGTTCCGCACAGTTCCAGCCCGTTGTTACGGGCGGACGGTTCCATTGGACGGTTCCGCGCCCGTTGTTACGGGCGGGCCGGTTCCATACGGTTCCGCATCCCGTTGTTACGGGCGGACGGTTCCATACGGTTCCGTTGGACCATCCTGACGGTTCCGCAGCCCTATGCGCGGCATTGTGCGGTTCCGGGACAGATCCATACGGTTCCGGGATCCATACGGTTCCGCGCCCGTTGTTACGGGGCGGACGGTTCCGTGGTCCATACGGTTCCGCGGCCCGTTGTTACGGGCGGACGGTTCCATTGGACGGTTCCGTGATCCATACGGTTCCGCGGCCCGTTGTTACTTAACGGTTCCATTGGACGGTTCCATACGGTTCCGCTGCCCGTTGTTACGAGGCGGAAGGTTCCATTGACGGTTCGCGGCCCGTGTTTACACGGTCCGTATTTAACGGGTTAACGTGACATCGCGGTTTAATCGGTTATACGCCCACTAGCTACGTGGTCAGGTGACATTCTTGACAAGAAGTATAGCATTGACAGTTATTTTTCTTCTTGGTCCTGTAGCCATTAGCTACGCAGTTCCACGGCTCGTGTGAACGCAATTAAGACTGTCTACGTTGAACGTTACAAGTTCCGATTTATTTTCACCAGTATCATGGACATGAAGGACAGGTCCCGGGTGTCGATGTTTTACACACCCAGGATGTCTCGTGATGTGAGCGTGCAAACGCTTCTTTAAATTACGCCCGTGACATCCATCTCACGTGTTACGGCGTGCAGATTATGCTGCGAGTCAAATCCCTGTACTCTTTGCAGCGATTGGGATCTAGCGGCGTGGTCGAGCACAGACTCCACCGCGACCGTACTTTCAAAGAGCGGCGGAGAAAGTGGAGAAGCGACGGTCTGATAGGCCCTCTTCGTCTCCCCACCGCCACCCAGGTCCAAAGCCAGGAGGCGGGCCGCCGCCCACTCCTAGCGGAGCGCTCTTGAAAGACGTACACCGCACGGTTCATCCGAAGTATAGCATTGAGACAGCTATTTTTCTTCATGGTCCCGTGAGCCAACGGCTACGACAGTTAAACGGTTCCACGGCCCATGTTTACGTGGTCCGCAGTTCCACGGTCAGGTCCGTGTTTTACGGGTCCGTGACGGTTCCATTGACGGTTCCGCGGCCCGTGTTTACGGGTCCGCACGGTTCCATACGATTCCACAGTCCGCGTTTACGGGTCCTTTCGCTTCCATTGACGGCTCCAGTGAGCGGAACTTATCTTTAATGGGATAACGTACACTGTACGGTTCACCCGTTATACGCCCACAGCTACTACGCCACGTGGTCAGGTGACAGATGACTTTCTTTACAAGAAGTATAGCATCACGACAGCTATTTTCTTCTTGATCCCGTAGCCATTAGCTACGCAGTTCCACGCCGTGCAAACGCAATTAAGATTGTCTCGCGGAACATTACCGCCCGTAATTATTTTCACCAGTATCATGGACGTGGAGGACAGGTCCTCGGGCGTCGATGCTCTACACACCCTTGATGACCCGGCGTAGCGTGATAACGCTTCTTTGATTTACGCTCCGGTCACATCCATCTCACGCGTTACGCGTGCAGATTATGCTGCGAGTCCATTCGTGGTATTCTTTACAATAGAAAAGTAGCTTCATGAAAAGCATCACAAATCACTAAATTTTTCAACGAGTTTTGCCTAAGTAGTCTGAAAAAATCACAGAATATTCTTGAAGAAAATCTTTGCTTATTTTGTAAAGGCAAAAAATGAAACAACAGTATTGGAGAGTTATGCTCAAAATCAGTCAATTTTGCGTCAAATTGGTCAGATAGTGCTGTAGTGTGTGCGAAAAAACCTTAAAAGTTATGATTTTTATGTACTTTTATAAGTGAGTATGTGTTATTTTCTTCAAGAAAAAGATCAGTTTTAATATGGAGACTTGTTTTTAATCAAATTTAAAGGACACTAAGGTTTGTACGGTGGCCCATTAAATACATTGGAATAAATATTTTTTTTGCGAATCTGATACTCAGATCTGTTCAAAGAGATTGCGAATCTGTTTATTTAGATTTCGAATTTGGTTATTGCAAATGTGTTTAAACAGATTGCTAATCTGTCTTTTGAGAATCAATCTGTTTAAACAGATTGTGAATCTGTTTAAACCGATTGCGAATCTGTTAGAAAAGATACATATGAGTGAATAATCGGAACGAAGTAATTTGGAAATAAACTGGAAACTGTGAACCGTTACATGCGGTTACTGAAATGCCACAGGCACATAAACTCACGATGGAGTTCTGTTCAAGGGGCGGATTCTGTATTGTCACTATATGACACGACTTACGTGTATGACTCAATGATCTGTGTAAATGAATAAAAACAACGTATACCTTTAACAAAGAGTAGTCTTCTTGTGCAAACAAAATCAGACATTTGCAAATCCGAATTTGCACCCTAGCATGAAATTAAATGCTGAATTCAACAGCTGTTTGATACTCAACTTTTAACTAATTTAGGATGTTGTGTTTGCTATTCTCATATGTTGTTTTGAGTTTTAAAAGAAATTTAGTTAATGCGTCTGCTTGCTGTAGTCCTAAGATCTGATCTACAAATCACATAATGCAAAATCTGTATATCTTGGAATCGAGAAGTAGAATATTTTTTTGAAGTTGAATTTACAGTCCACGATACATTTTATAACTGTAATGTTGTTTCTATGTTCTGGGAAAACTTCTCTCTTGTGATCAGAACCCGTACATTTTATGTCTTGTATTTAAATTTGAGCAATGTATTTTTTGGGTATGCATTGTGATAAGATTCTGAATTGTGTTATGCTGCTAACCAAATTTTATATCGTTATAAATTTCTGGTAACAAGTTCGATCAGCATATGGTGCAGAAATCTGTATACAAAGTTACTACAGGATTGTACATCGTTACTATTAATTCTATAAAAAGCAAGTCTGTTGATGATTAGAGGGTATCGAATTCTTTTATCAATTAATTTCGCGAAGTAATATCTTAAAATTATCAATAATGAGAGTATACGAATTATATTATAGTTTAATTCTTAACTTAGGCCTTGGGGCCCATGTACAACATATAACAAAGCATGTATACTTTAGATAGCAATTCATAGTAATTAGAGGGAAAGTGAAAGACACAACATTTAATGATAGTGACTGTACTGAGTTAAACGAGCTTAACATTTTATGGAGAATAATTTCTGGCTCTAAGGGCATGTTTCAAGTTTGTAATGGAAACAAAGAGTACTTTGATAATCAATCAATAGTAGTTTATACAATTTTTGGAACTTTGTTTTACTTCTGTAGTAACTTGGTATGTATTTTGATATAATATCTGAACTGCTGTATCATATTTGCATTATCCAATAACAATTTGCAGAATTTTGTGAGAAAATAGTTTCACTTTTACACTTTTTGTTATACGTTTACGACGAAGCTTGTGGCAAGCAGCAAATTTGAAGGAATTCCTCCATATTCCTTAACGTTTGCAAAAGTAATAGAAAAACTTAGGCTACAGTTAGAACGTAGATTAAGAAATGTCCAACAAAACCGCCAGCCATTGTTTTTCCTTATTTTGAAGTATACTGACTTTAGTTGAAACTCTTTACGTTAGGCAGTCCAATCTCTGAAGCACTTCACAGCCAGCAAAAGTAAGTTTATATATCCGTGTCCTCCCCGTCGATATGGTGCTAAAAATAACTTTGGAGGAACTGCAAGCGAGGGTAGTAGAATGTCAACTATCACATATTTTGACCTTTTAACTTTAATCCCTATGGATTTTTGCTCGGATAGAATTTTCTCTGGTTCCATCGGTACTAATAGGTATTCTATGGTATAAGGTGACAAACTCAAAATTAAAACTTGATATATGATAGGAAATTATAACAAGAACATTAATGCTAAAAACCGGATAAGCCGCGTCTTTAAAGTTATCCATGCTTTAAAACGATACTGATTGGCATGTCAATGGAAGTGCACCTTGTATCCTTGTGTTTCAACCAATCAAAACACAGGAATTGCTTTCTATTAATCTCGTACGTTAGAGACGACAACTGTCCTTTAACATACTGCCAAAAATAACAGCACTTCCTGGTGTGTTAAATGCACAATAATGTATTTTTTTATGAAGCTGGTTGAAATTTTCTATCCAATATGCTTTGAAATGAAGTTCTAAAGACTTGTATCAGTTATGTCATGTTCAAATACAAATCTGTAGACCTATGTAGCGAAAAAAATAGTTTCTTATAATCTAGAAGATTTGAAACAGATGACAAAGAAATACATTATATTTCTAATCAAGAAATGTGTTGATGATGTCATTTTAAGAAGGCTTTTTAAACAAAATGGCTGCACGCCTAAAATTATTTCTTACAGAATTAATATCTTGATTTATTGGAAAATTTATCTTAGATTGCTTTGGAATATGTGAAATTTAGGCAAAAGGCATAAAATTATAGTGTTGCTATCATAACAAAGGAAGCCAAGGCCGGATCTTATGTTTCCTTTTAACACCTCCAAACATTTACTTTTGCATACAGGATGGAGGATAGAGTATCTTGTATATAATTGATTTTGCTAGTGAGATTGATTCTTTAAATTTTCAGGAAAGGCAAAGCAAAACAAACAATGTGTAATTTTGACTTTATTATCAGTTGTACATGATACTTTATGACACTACTAACATATCGTCTTTGGCAGGGACGCATACATGTGGAATTGGAATTTTAAGATCCACCCTTTATCACACTTGCGGGGGTACTCTGGTAGGTAGTGTACCTTCAAATACATTCCTATCCAAAGTTTTCATGTGTATTATTAAGTATAGGCCCTTAATCCTCAAAATGGTGCGAGGTTTTTAGATTCTTTTTGGATTAATTCAGCCAATGTTTCAACCAACACAAATTACAACGAGATATTATTTGTTTTTGCCGGTAAGGCTCTGCAAATAAAATTAAAAAAAACATCGAGATAAGATTTGTAAACCTGTAAATTTGTAAAGATTTTTGTAAATGTGTTTTCTAACAATGAACATTACAGTATAATCTATGATTGCCAACACAGCGATGAGATGAGGGCTAATGTCATTCCATCATATGTCATTTCGGATACTACGTTGTGAATAATGATAAAATGATACATTCTTCAAAAGCGAAATATGAAAAGTGAATTAATCAATTAATGTACCAAGTGTACCTTCACAAATTGTGTTTTGCCTACGTGCACAAAATGTACAAGTGCCTGGGCAATTCTAAGAACTAAATGTAATGAACACGCAACTCACCGGTACTCCGCAATCGACAGTAATTAAATCCTTACAACTACCACAATAAGCCCACAATTGCCTAGGTGCACAAATCATACAAGTGCCTGGACAATTTTAAGAAAGAAATGTACCGAACACGCAACTCACCGGTACTCCAATATCAAGCACACCCACCACAATTAGTAAAGTAACTTATTAAAAGTCTGTTCGCTTAAGCTTACATTAAGCCAAATCCATCCGAGGCATTAGGCTTATTGATCCGGTGCCTATCCCCAGTTTCCATCGCGCAAGCGAATGAAAGTACATTACTTCCCCTGAAGGGGACGCCAGTCCATCGCAGATTAACTCCTTAGCAGTGCTGGTACTGAAGCAAGTAAAATGTCTTGCTGAGGGACACAATGCAGCGCTCGCGACAAGAATCGAACTCGGTACCTCTCGAATACGAGCATGACTCCTTAAGCACCTCGCTTAAGCTACATTAATACAATCAAATACATTAATAATAATTTCCCCTAATTTCCTCTAATTGTCATAACAACTTGGAACATTGTGAAATGATAATGTCAGGTCATTTAATGACCTTCAGCCACGCCAAAATACACGGCAGATCATACAATGACCGCAGAAAATCCCACCACTCGCCATAGATACAAGGACTACGCCTTACACATGTGATCCGCTCTATCCAATTACAGTCCACCAGTCTACAACAGTTATTTTTTTGATTCTTTGTCCTTTGAAATTTTAAATGCCACTCGTTTGCTGGCTTCAGTGTGTAGAGTTGCCTATTCTTGTCACTCAACTGTATTACGACGCATATATTTTTTACCAATTTTTTTTAAAAGTTTTCAATCTGTATTTCTGTCTCCTCAAATTTTTCCCATGGTGCAAGAGGGCCGGATTTAGCAATGAGCAACGTGGGCAGTTGCCCATGGGCCTCCACAACCAGGGACTTCCACATATTTCATGAAAAAAAAATTGTAAGGGAAAAATGTGGCAGCAACCTGTAAATTTGCATTGGTAAAAGTGGTAGCAACCTGTTCATTTGTTCTGGAAATTGAGCAGGCAGACAAGCTTACAAAAAGAAAATTCTTGAACATAAAATTACCTAAAAAATCAAAAACTGCACCATTTTGCATCAGCACCCTTAATTGTTCCAAAAAATTCCAAAAGGGTACACCTTCTCCCCTTAGACCCCTCCCCAGGACGGCGGTCATTAAAGTAGTGTGGGCCTCCAGTTCTGAAGTTGCCCATGGGCCTCCACATGTCGAAACCCGGCCCTGTGGTGCAATAATAAATGTTGCAAATTCGTGCGGATATTCTTTTTTATATTGAATTGGCAAATCCGAATAACACTTATCCGATTTCAGTCGTTTTTACACAAATAATACCACACATTTAAACTTAAATATCTCCTTAACGGAATAAGATTTTACAATGCTTTCTTCACCATTTTGTTTCTTTTGAAGTCCTCTTACATACTCACTTGGTCGGAAATGTGACCTAAGGTCATCAGACCGTATAGCAACAGCGCGCCTTCACCCCGCATTGGAGTGAAAACAAAGCGATTAGCTGTGTTTGTTTGCATGCCATACGTACGGCTGCACACAGTAAACGCATACGGACTTTCCCACGTATATCACGCAAAGGTTTGTTTTCACTCCAGCAAATGACGTAATCTCCCGGATGTGACGTGGCACCGACCAAGCGAATAAGATAAACATGCTTGACCCTGAACTAAATTGTCTACCAACTGTGGTGTAGCGGTTATCATACATGTCTACAGACCACGAGGCCCTGAGTTGAAGCCTGGGTTGGGTACACACGCCAGTGCACCACAACTGATTATCAAAGGCCGTGGACATTGACTTGGTTGTCGATGTTATGTCTGTTCGTACGTCGTACCTGTGTTTTCGTCCAGGTTGTATTAAGCGTTTCGCGATAGCATTGTTACTATCATAACCGATTACGCAGGTGACGACCCCGTCATTGTAATTGTGTGTTCACTCGTCGTCGGCGTCGTCGCCTGAACTAATCCTTTAACCACCCCTCCAACTTCCTAGATATTCTAATCCGCTCTCTCGCAACGGTAAACCCACTTAAGCCTATGGTAATACAAGTCTTAAAACAAACATAAATGTTCCTATTAATGGGAACATTTTGCTACATGGAAGCCGCCATTTTGTGATATTTCCTATGATCCTTTGCTATCCCATGTTAAAGCCTTATGCAATGTTACATTTTTCAAATTAGAAATACGTCTGCAAAAAAAAAACTTTGCTAGGGGAACCTCATAACTTATGAAAATACCTTAATTACTGTCAAGCTACAACTTTGCCACTCCCATTTGATATGTTTACCACGCCGTTTTTGAAATATTAGATAAAATAGACAATAGAGCTAGGCTTTTAAGCGCGAAACGGCCATTTGGAAAATTCAAATGTTTTTCAACACAATGATTTTTAATATTTTAAGTACATGAATTAGAAACTGTGACATTTTATCGCAACATCTGAACAATATGGCTGTATGACTTCAATATTCTCGTGTGCTATAAATGTTCTTATTAATAGGCATATTTCCGGACTGAACAATATGGCTGCATGACTTCAATACTCTCGTGTGTTATAAATTAATAGGCATGCTTCCGGGCTGCAAGAAGCAAGCATGCCTCCATATCATTTGTAGTTGTATGTATTCCGGAGCATCATACACAACTTGTAAATTTGCATAATATTATCTTTTGTTTATAAAATGGCGATGTAACCCCCTCTCAACAATTCCTAATGCCTCGGACTTTTTTGCAAATGGAGCTGTGTAAGATATAGTGTTAACAGTAATAGAACTCGCGCCCTTCGACGGACTCGCGCCCTTCGACGGACTCGCGCCCTTCGACGGACTCGCGCCCTTCGACGGACTCGCGCCCTTCGACGGACTCGCGCCCTTCGACGGACTCGCGCCCTTCGACGGACTCGCGCCGTTCGACGGACTCGCGCCGTTCGACGGACTCGCGCCGTTCGTCGCGAGTTCGACGAACTCGCGCCGTTCGACGAACTCGCGCCGTTCGACGAGCTCGCGCCGTTCGACGAACTCGCGCCGTTCGACGAACTCGCGCCGTTCGACGAACTCGCGCCGTTCGACGAACTCGCGCCGTTCGACGAACTCGCGCCGTTCGACGAACTCGCGCCGTTCGACGAACTCGCGCCGTTCGACGAACTCGCGCCGTTCGACGAACTCGCGCCGTTCGACGAACTCGCGCCGTTCGACGAACTCGCGCCGTTCGACGAACTCGCGCCGTTCGACGAACTCGCGCCGTTCGACGAACTCGCGCCGTTCGACGAGCTCGCGCCGTTCGACGAGCTCGCGCCGTTCGACGAGCTCGCGCCGTTCGACGAGCTCGCGCCGTTCGACGAGCTCGCGCCGTTCGACGAGCTCGCGCCGTTCGACGAGCTCGCGCCGTTCGACGAACTCGCGCCGTTACTCGCGCCGTTCGACGAACTCGCGCCGTTACTCGCGCCGTTCGACGAACTCGCGCCGTTACTCGCGCCGTTCGACGAACTCGCGCCGTTACTCGCGCCGTTCGACGAACTCGCGCCGTTCGACGAACTCGCGCCGTTCGACGAACTCGCGCCGTTCGACGAACTCGCGCCGTTCGACGAACTCGCGCCGTTCGACGAACTCGCGCCGTTCGACGAACTCGCGCCGTTCGACGAACTCGCGCCGTTCGACGAACTCGCGCCGTTCGACGAGCTCGCGCCGTTCGACGAGCTCGCGCCGTTCGACGAGCTCGCGCCGTTCGACGAGCTCGCGCCGTTCGACGAACTCGCGCCGTTCGACGAACTCGCGCCGTTCGACGAGCTCGCGCCGTTCGACGAGCTCGCGCCGTTCGACGAACTCGCGCCGTTCGACGAACTCGCGCCGTTCGACGAACTCGCGCCGTTCGACGAACTCGCGCCGTTCGACGAACTCGCGCCGTTCGACGAACTCGCGCCGTTCGACGAACTCGCGCCGTTCGACGAACTCGCGCCGTTCGACGAGCTCGCGCCGTTCGACGAGCTCGCGCCGTTCGACGAGCTCGCGCCGTTCGACGAGCTCGCGCCGTTCGACGAGCTCGCGCCGTTCGACGAGCTCGCGCCGTTCGACGAACTCGCGCCGTTCGACGAACTTGCGCCGTTCGACGAACTCGCGCCGTTACTCGCGCCGTTCGACGAACTCGCGCCGTTACTCGCGCCGTTCGACGAACTCGCGCCGTTACTCGCGCCGTTCGACGAACTCGCGCCGTTACTCGCGCCGTTCGACGAACTCGCGCCGTTCGACGAACTCGCGCCGTTCGACGAACTCGCGCCGTTCGACGAACTCGCGCCGTTCGACGAACTCGCGCCGTTCGACGAACTCGCGCCGTTCGACGAACTCGCGCCGTTCGACGAACTCGCGCCGTTCGACGAACTCGCGCCGTTCGACGAACTCGCGCCGTTCGACGAACTCGCGCCGTTCGACGAGCTCGCGCCGTTCGACGAGCTCGCGCCGTTCGACGAGCTCGCGCCGTTCGACGAGCTCGCGCCGTTCGACGAACTCGCGCCGTTCGACGAACTCGCGCCGTTCGACGAGCTCGCGCCGTTCGACGAGCTCGCGCCGTTCGACGAACTCGCGCCGTTCGACGAACTCGCGCCGTTCGACGAACTCGCGCCGTTACTCGCGCCGTTCGACGAACTCGCGCCGTTCGACGAACTCGCGCCGTTCGACGAACTCGCGCCGTTCGACGAACTCGCGCCGTTCGACGAACTCGCGCCGTTCGACGAACTCGCGCCGTTCGACGAACTCGCGCCGTTCGACGAACTCGCGCCGTTACTCGCGCCGTTCGACGAACTCGCGCCGTTCGACGAACTCGCGCCGTTCGACGAACTCGCGCCGTTCGACGAACTCGCGCCGTTCGACGAACTCGCGCCGTTCGACGAACTCGCGCCGTTCGACGAACTCGCGCCGTTCGACGAACTCGCGCCGTTCGACGAACTCGCGCCGTTCGACGAACTCGCGCCGTTACTCGCGCCGTTCGACGAACTCGCGCCGTTCGACGAACTCGCGCCG
Organism: Chiridota heheva; assembly: GCA_020152595.1. Taxonomy (NCBI): domain Eukaryota; kingdom Metazoa; phylum Echinodermata; class Holothuroidea; order Apodida; family Chiridotidae; genus Chiridota; species Chiridota heheva. The sequence continues at coordinate 906,185 of JAIGNY010001773.1, forward strand.
TTCGACGAACTCGCGCCGTTCGACGAACTCGCGCCGTTCGACGAACTCGCGCCGTTCGACGAACTCGCGCCGTTCGACGAACTCGCGCCGTTCGACGAGCTCGCGCCGTTCGACGAACTCGCGCCGTTCGACGAACTCGTGCCGTTCGACGAACTCGCGCCGTTCGACGAACTCGCGCCGTTCGACGAACTCGCGCCGTTACTCGCGCCGTTCGACGAACTCGCGCCGTTACTCGCGCCGTTCGACGAACTCGCGCCGTTCGACGAACTCGCGCCGTTCGACGAACTCGCGCCGTTCGACGAACTCGAACTCGCGCCGTTACTCGCGCCGTTCGACGAACTCGCGCCGTTCGACGAACTCGCGCCGTTCGACGAACTCGCGCCGTTCGACGAACTCGCGCCGTTCGACGAACTCGCGCCGTTCGACGAACTCGCGCCGTTCGACGAACTCGCGCCGTTCGACGAACTCGCGCCGTTCGACGAACTCGCGCCGTTACTCGCGCCGTTCGACGAACTCGCGCCGTTCGACGAACTCGCGCCGTTCGACGAACTCGCGCCGTTCGACGAACTCGCGCCGTTCGACGAACTCGCGCCGTTCGACGAACTCGCGCCGTTCGACGAACTCGCGCCGTTCGACGAGCTCGCGCCGTTCGACGAACTCGCGCCGTTCGACGAACTCGTGCCGTTCGACGAACTCGCGCCGTTCGACGAACTCGCGCCGTTCGACGAACTCGCGCCGTTACTCGCGCCGTTCGACGAACTCGCGCCGTTACTCGCGCCGTTCGACGAACTCGCGCCGTTCGACGAACTCGCGCCGTTCGACGAACTCGCGCCGTTCGACGAACTCGCGCCGTTCGACGAACTCGCGCCGTTCGACGAACTCGCGCCGTTCGACGAACTCGCGCCGTTACTCGCGCCGTTCGACGAACTCGCGCCGTTCGACGAACTCGCGCCGTTCGACGAACTCGCGCCGTTCGACGAACTCGCGCCGTTCGACGAACTCGCGCCGTTCGACGAACTCGCGCCGTTCGACGAACTCGCGCCGTTCGACGAACTCGCGCCGTTCGACGAACTCGCGCCGTTCGACGAACTCGCGCCGTTCGACGAACTCGCGCCGTTCGACGAACTCGCGCCGTTCGACGAACTCGCGCCGTTCGACGAACTCGCGCCGTTCGACGAACTCGAACTCGCGCCGTTCGACGAACTCGCGCCGTTCGACGAACTCGCGCCGTTCGACGAGCTCGCGCCGTTCGACGAGCTCGCGCCGTTCGACGAGCTCGCGCCGTTCGACGAGCTCGCGCCGTTCGACGAGCTCGCGCCGTTCGACGAGCTCGCGCCGTTCGACGAGCTCGCGCCGTTCGACGAGCTCGCGCCGTTCGACGAACTCGCGCCGTTCGACGAACTCGCGCCGTTCGACGAGCTCGCGCCGTTCGACGAGCTCGCGCCGTTCGACGAACTCGCGCCGTTCGACGAACTCGCGCCGTTCGACGAACTCGCGCCGTTCGACGAACTCGCGCCGTTCGACGAACTCGCGCCGTTCGACGAACTCGCGCCGTTCGACGAACTCGCGCCGTTCGACGAACTCGCGCCGTTCGACGAGCTCGCGCCGTTCGACGAGCTCGCGCCGTTCGACGAGCTCGCGCCGTTCGACGAGCTCGCGCCGTTCGACGAGCTCGCGCCGTTCGACGAGCTCGCGCCGTTCGACGAGCTCGCGCCGTTCGACGAACTCGCGCCGTTCGACGAACTTGCGCCGTTCGACGAACTCGCGCCGTTACTCGCGCCGTTCGACGAACTCGCGCCGTTACTCGCGCCGTTCGACGAACTCGCGCCGTTACTCGCGCCGTTCGACGAACTCGCGCCGTTACTCGCGCCGTTCGACGAACTCGCGCCGTTCGACGAACTCGCGCCGTTCGACGAACTCGCGCCGTTCGACGAACTCGCGCCGTTCGACGAACTCGCGCCGTTCGACGAACTCGCGCCGTTCGACGAACTCGCGCCGTTCGACGAACTCGCGCCGTTCGACGAACTCGCGCCGTTCGACGAGCTCGCGCCGTTCGACGAGCTCGCGCCGTTCGACGAGCTCGCGCCGTTCGACGAGCTCGCGCCGTTCGACGAACTCGCGCCGTTCGACGAACTCGCGCCGTTCGACGAGCTCGCGCCGTTCGACGAGCTCGCGCCGTTCGACGAACTCGCGCCGTTCGACGAACTCGCGCCGTTCGACGAACTCGCGCCGTTACTCGCGCCGTTCGACGAACTCGCGCCGTTCGACGAACTCGCGCCGTTCGACGAACTCGCGCCGTTCGACGAACTCGCGCCGTTCGACGAACTCGCGCCGTTCGACGAACTCGCGCCGTTCGACGAACTCGCGCCGTTACTCGCGCCGTTCGACGAACTCGCGCCGTTCGACGAACTCGCGCCGTTCGACGAACTCGCGCCGTTCGACGAACTCGCGCCGTTCGACGAACTCGCGCCGTTCGACGAACTCGCGCCGTTCGACGAACTCGCGCCGTTCGACGAACTCGCGCCGTTCGACGAACTCGCGCCGTTCGACGAACTCGCGCCGTTCGACGAACTCGCGCCGTTCGACGAACTCGCGCCGTTACTCGCGCCGTTCGACGAACTCGCGCCGTTCGACGAACTCGCGCCGTTCGACGAACTCGCGCCGTTCGACGAACTCGCGCCGTTCGACGAACTCGCGCCGTTCGACGAACTCGCGCCGTTCGACGAACTCGCGCCGTTCGACGAGCTCGCGCCGTTCGACGAACTCGCGCCGTTCGACGAACTCGTGCCGTTCGACGAACTCGCGCCGTTCGACGAACTCGCGCCGTTCGACGAACTCGCGCCGTTACTCGCGCCGTTCGACGAACTCGCGCCGTTCGACGAACTCGCGCCGTTCGACGAACTCGCGCCGTTCGACGAACTCGCGCCGTTCGACGAACTCGCGCCGTTCGACGAACTCGCGCCGTTACTCGCGCCGTTCGACGAACTCGCGCCGTTCGACGAACTCGCGCCGTTCGACGAACTCGCGCCGTTCGACGAACTCGCGCCGTTCGACGAACTCGCGCCGTTCGACGAACTCGCGCCGTTCGACGAACTCGCGCCGTTCGACGAACTCGCGCCGTTCGACGAACTCGCGCCGTTCGACGAACTCGCGCCGTTCGACGAACTCGCGCCGTTCGACGAACTCGCGCCGTTCGACGAACTCGCGCCGTTCGACGAACTCGCGCCGTTCGACGAACTCGCGCCGTTCGACGAACTCGCGCCGTTCGACGAGCTCGCGCCGTTCGACGAGCTCGCGCCGTTCGACGAACGCCGTTCGCGCGCCGTTCGACGAACTCGCGCCGTTCGACGAACTCGCGCCGTTCGACGAACTCGCGCCGTTCGACGAACTCGCGCCGTTCGACGAACTCGCGCCGTTCGACGAACTCGCGCCGTTCGAACCCGCGCCGTTCGACGAACTCGCGCCGTTCGACGAACTCGCGCCGTTCGACGAACTCGCGCCGTTCGACGAACTCGCGCCGTTCGACGAACTCGCGCCGTTCGACGAACTCGCGCCGTTCGACGAACTCGCGCCGTTCGACGAACTCGCGCCGTTCGACGAACTCGCGCCGTTCGACGAACTCGCGCCGTTCGACGAACTCGCGCCGTTCGACGAACTCGCGCCGTTCGACGAACTCGCGCCGTTCGACGAACTCGCGCCGTTCGACGAACTCGCGCCGTTCGACGAACTCGCGCCGTTCGACGAACTCGCGCCGTTCGACGAGCTCGCGCCGTTCGACGAGCTCGCGCCGTTCGACGAACTCGCGCCGTTCGACGAACTCGTGCCGTTCGACGAACTCGCGCCGTTCGACGAACTCGCGCCGTTCGACGAACTCGCGCCGTTACTCGCGCCGTTCGACGAACTCGCGCCGTTACTCGCGCCGTTCGACGAACTCGCGCCGTTCGACGAACTCGCGCCGTTCGACGAACTCGCGCCGTTCGACGAACTCGCGCCGTTCGACGAACTCGCGCCGTTCAACGAACTCGCGCCGTTACTCGCGCCGTTCGACGAACTCGCGCCGTTCGACGAACTCGCGCCGTTCGACGAACTCGCGCCGTTCGACGAACTCGCGCCGTTCGACGAACTCGCGCCGTTCGACGAACTCGCGCCGTTCGACGAACTCGCGCCGTTCGACGAACTCGCGCCGTTCGACGAACTCGCGCCGTTCGACGAACTCGCGCCGTTCGACGAACTCGCGCCGTTCGACGAACTCGCGCCGTTCGACGAACTCGCGCCGTTCGACGAACTCGCGCCGTTCGACGAGCTCGCGCCGTTCGACGAGCTCGCGCCGTTCGACGAGCTCGCGCCGTTCGACGAGCTCGCGCCGTTCGACGAGCTCGCGCCGTTCGACGAACTCGCGCCGTTCGACGAACTCGCGCCGTTCGACGAACTCGCGCCGTTCGACGAACTCGCGCCGTTCGACGAGCTCGCGCCGTTCGACGAGCTCGCGCCGTTCGACGAGCTCGCGCCGTTCGACGAACTCGCGCCGTTCGACGAACTCGCGCCGTTCGACGAACTCGCGCCGTTACTCGCGCCGTTCGACGAACTCGCGCCGTTCGACGAACTCGCGCCGTTCGACGAACTCGCGCCGTTCGACGAACTCGCGCCGTTCGACGAACTCGCGCCGTTCGACGAACTCGCGCCGTTCGACGAACTCGCGCCGTTCGACGAACTCGCGCCGTTCGACGAACTCGCGCCGTTCGACGAACTCGCGCCGTTCGACGAACTCGCGCCGTTCGACGAACTCGCGCCGTTCGACGAACTCGCGCCGTTCGACGAACTCGCGCCGTTCGACGAACTCGCGCCGTTCGACGAACTCGCGCCGTTCGACGAACTCGCGCCGTTCGACGAACTCGCGCCGTTCGACGAGCTCGCGCCGTTCGACGAACTCGCGCCGTTCGACGAACTCGTGCCGTTCGACGAACTCGCGCCGTTCGACGAACTCGCGCCGTTCGACGAACTCGCGCCGTTACTCGCGCCGTTCGACGAACTCGCGCCGTTACTCGCGCCGTTCGACGAACTCGCGCCGTTCGACGAACTCGCGCCGTTCGACGAACTCGCGCCGTTCGACGAACTCGCGCCGTTCAACGAACTCGCGCCGTTACTCGCGCCGTTCGACGAACTCGCGCCGTTCGACGAACTCGCGCCGTTCGACGAACTCGCGCCGTTCGACGAACTCGCGCCGTTCGACGAACTCGCGCCGTTCGACGAACTCGCGCCGTTCGACGAACTCGCGCCGTTCGACGAACTCGCGCCGTTCGACGAACTCGCGCCGTTCGACGAGCTCGCGCCGTTCGACGAGCTCGCGCCGTTCGACGAGCTCGCGCCGTTCGACGAGCTCGCGCCGTTCGACGAACTCGCGCCGTTCGACGAACTCGCGCCGTTCGACGAACTCGCGCCGTTCGACGAACTCGCGCCGTTACTCGCGCCGTTCGACGAACTCGCGCCGTTCGACGAACTCGCGCCGTTCGACGAACTCGCGCCGTTCGACGAACTCGCGCCGTTCGACGAACTCGTGCCGTTCGACGAAGTCGCGCCGTTCGACGAACTCGCGCCGTTCGACGAACTCGCGCCGTTCGACGAACTCGCGCCGTTTGACGAACTCGCGCCGTTCGACGAACTCGCGCCGTTCGACGAACTCGCGCCGTTCGACGAACTCGCGCCGTTCGACGAACTCGCGCCGTTCGACGAACTCGCGCCGTTCGACGAACTCGCGCCGTTCGACGAACTCGCGCCGTTCGACGATCTCGCGCCGTTCGACGATCTCGGGCCATTCGACAAAGTCGCGCCATTTGAAGAATTCGCGCCATTTGACGAATTCGCGCCATTTGACGATCTCGGGCTATTTGACGATTTCGGGCCATTTGACGAACTCGCGCCATTTGGCTTAAACAACGGCAGGTAGTCTCCCTACCCATTCTGTCGATCTCTCCCCCTTAGCAAATTTCATTTTCTGAGCATACTGATGTCCAAACAACCGTTTTGCTATTGTATGATTAAACCGCTCTGCAAAAGCTTGATCGCGATGAACGTCTGGGATTCCACGTCTCACATCAACACCATGCTTCTCCAATGTGTCAGTTACAGAATCCATGAACTCACAACTCACACCCTGGATCCACCTGAAGTAGTTTCGGCCAAGCGAGTGGACTACGATTATAGATGCGGGTAAATGCAGAAGCAACCTCTATTGAATACTTCAAACTTAAAGGCTCAGCCTCTTTATACCGACTGGCGGCATCGACCACAACTAACGCATATTTATAAGTCTTACGTCCAACTTTGTCTTGTGGTAGAAACAAGAGGTCGGCTTGATGGACTTGATTTGGTGTAGAAATGTCGAACTTAGGTCGTGGTATATAGCGGGGAGGAGGTAGATCGATCTGCCATATAGCCTGCTATTTTAGCCAAGCCTGGGATTCATCTTCATACACCTTTGCAGCTTTTGCAAGTTTCTTTCTAGCTGGAGTTCCTCTCCAATACTCCTGAGGGCTATTATAAATCTGCGCTAGTGCCATCTTGTATTAGACATATACATATATATTCAATATGGCAATGAATTACGGAAAGAAACTAGCGCCTACACGAAGGACCCTGCGATCTCGCTGCGCGCCGCCGTGCACGCAGAATACGAATGACGCTTTATTCACCTCCGGGGCAATTATTCATCGTTCTGAAACCGTTTATATACCCATTACATTATACAATACTAATATTAGCAGTGTACACACTACAGTTATTTATAAACGTCATTACAATTTGCCCTTCAAATATTTTCATATAAAAATTGTTTGACTGTTTGACTGACTATACCCAATTGTTTAGTTAATTTTTACACCCAAAAATGTACTTATCTTTTAAAGTAAATCACAAAAAAGTATTCTAGATACCCTATTTGCATAATCAATGAATATTTTTTTTTTCTTTTTTTTTCGATCAGTATAATATCACAAATATCACTCTAGAAAAAACCAAAACAAGACAAAAGCGTTCCATGCATCATGTATACACTGTAATACTTCAAATAATGTAAATCGAACAGGAATATGTAAACCCATGGCAGGAGAACACCCTAACCGCGAGCTATTTGTGACATAATACAGACCACCATTTTGTCGTATTTCCGACATGCGCACCAGTTGAGACCGGATCCTCCTGGTACACTGCTTAATTAATATTCCATGAAACGTTGCTGCTAATCGGGAATTCTCATTTAATTTTGGGGCAATCTTCTTCAATTTTCGGCAAATTTTGCCCGTTTCAAGCGTGAACTCAAAACTCATCTACTTATTAGGGAATACAATCGATCGATTTTTATATTTTTCTATCACATTTTAACGTTTTTATAGGTTGTACATTTCCGCTTTTAATTTTGTGTATATTTTACCGTTTAACTTTTTAGTTTGTTTATATATTCATATTATTTTGTATATTTTTATTGTACAGCGCATTCATTATATTTTTATAAATGTTTGATTGCGCTATAGAAATGATTAATAATAATAAGTAACCGTGTAGAGGCTAAGTAACCGTGTAGGGGCTAAGCAACCGTGTAGGGGCTAAGTAACTATGTAGGGGCCAAGTAACCGTGTAGGGGCGAAGTAGTTTTGCTGAGTTCAAGGGAAACTTTATCATATAATACAGTCAATGGGATATTTGACTGTACGTTAGGCTAGATGTTGCTCATTTTCGAGGTCAAAGAGACGTAACCGTGAATTGGCTCAGTACAGTTTTGCTAAGTTGGAGGACTTTAATCATTTTAATACAGTCAATTGGATATTTTTTATGAATACTGGTGTCGCCTTAGCCAGTCAGCGAAAATTAATGGTACGCCTAGGCCTATATGTTGGAAACTATTATCTAATCATGATAGGCCTACACAATATTTGTGAAGAAAAATAAATTATTTAGTATTTTTGTTGAAAAATGATACAATATAGTTTTTATCTGTCCGACCTCCAGAATGTCTAACATTACAACTTGTCTAACGTTAATGTCTGAACGTTAGGCATAACATTAGGCCATGGGGTAGCCTAGTATAGGACTCCAGTACAAATGCCGAACAGCCTAACGCAATGTCTAACGTTACAACTTGTCTAACATTAATGTCTGAACGTTAGGCATAACGTTAGGCCATGGGGTATAGGAATCCAGTACAAATGCCGAACAGCCTAACGTAATGTCTAACGTTACAACTTGTCTAACGTTAATGTCTTAACATTAGGCATAACGTTAGGCCATGGGGTATAGGACTCCAGTACAAATACTGAATAGCCTAATATGAGGAGTTCGATTACCAGTTTTAAGATCCTTTTTTTCCGAACTGCGAAGATTCAAATCTCGCCTACAATTCTTCACAGTACGAAGAGATACATTCATTTCGTCTGCAATTCTTCCATTCGTGTGGCGAGGCTCTATGAGTGTCTTCCACAACTAAGGATACTTTGCAAGTAACGTTAGTGGTAGGCCTAGTGCGTTCGTACGTTGCGTAACTGTATTCTCTCGACCATGAAAGCAGTAGAAGTGAGTTTAGTAGTAGGCCTAGCAGTAGGCCCTAGTACGTATCAAAACAGTAGTAGTACGTGTCAGAACAGTAGAAGTGAGTTTGTTTAGTAGTAGTACGTGTCAAAACAGTAGTAGTACCTATCAATTTAGTAGTAGTACCAACTACACAATTTAACAAAGAGACTGGGTTGCAATAAACTAGCATTGTCAGATGTATGGTGCATTTATTCTCGTATCATAACAGTCAGAAACTTGACCTCGATTGACCCAAAAACTTTAATTAAAATCACGTGACAATCAATTTGAATTCTAGTGATGAATTTCTATTTAATCTCTGTTCTAGATCAGGGCAATTTGCTATAAAACCGAGGAACACATATTTATCGTATGGATACACAATAAACGATACGACTTTTAGGAATTAACGACATCGTTTTATGTCACAATGTGAGTACTAATTTTCGCACAACAGCTTACGAAAGATAAAAAACCGTGATAAAATTAACAACCGACTGATACAAAAAAGGATGAAGATTACGAAAAAAACAACTTACCAATTCGTAAAGTAAACCAAATGTTGTTTAAACTATGAAATAATAATTTCAAATTCATCTTAGGACAAATTACAAACCGAGAGCCTAAGAAAAGTGATATCACAATTCGATTAGACCAAAGAGCTTCCACACATTAAACCCGCTGTCAGCTTGAATTGGACGCCATGATTATAACCCATGCGCATTGAGTGTATGTCCGTAAAACGGGTGCACAACACCAATCTGCCAATAGACAATCTACAGCGCTCCTGCCTCTCAAGATTAACTGATGCTATTGGAGGGGAAATAAACGCTCGAGGTTTACAAAATACTCTTAGATTCGATTGTATATCAAGGGAAAGAGTATATTTTGTGATTTATAAGAGTAATTTCATACTTAATTTCGAGACTACTCGCCATATCAGCTTTAGCGTTTGAAAAGCTAGATACCTCCCAATTTGTATAACTGTCAAGTTTAGATAGATAAGTAGGCCCCATAAGTATTTTACGGACCCAATTCACCTCATTTAATAATATGAGGTAACATTTATTATTACAAATTTGGTTTTTTTAATTTTTATTCCTATCAGCCAACAATAGAACACAATTTTGAAATTTAGTAGCAAATAATCAACATTCATTAACAGTACTACGATGCAATGTTAATGGTCATATTATTTTGTAACTGTGCATACCCAATCATAAGGTAAGATTTTAGTAAGAATATCAATACTAAGGGCAAGCTAACACGGGAAAGATGCGGGCTGTTAATGTATGCTTAATATATTATATTTATGGAAGTGCCATTTCCAGCATTCACTTGGATCAGTTTTTGTCTGCTGAAGTTCTCTTATGTAATAATTGATGTGGTCAACTGCCGGTAGGCCCTATGTTGCAAATTATTTTGTAGAGTGACTCATAATAGTACTGGTCTAGTCTAACTTCTAAGCAGGAACTATTCAATTATTGGTCTGACTCCTGACTGAGTAAGGCATAGGCCTAGCCCACATAGTATTTGAGGCAGGGCCATGATCTAGGCTAAGCCTTATATGTCTCTCATGCACCTTCCTATGCCTACTCTGTACTCATCAATCATGTCGGCCAAATCTGTCCCGCCAGACAATCCATTCTAGCCCGCGAACAATAGTCGTAGCGGGAAGAAAAACCTGAATGAGATCGGTAAAAATCCCAACATACTTGTTTATTTGGGGCTTTTCCTAGGCAGATCAGCTCACTATAACAGCGCGGCTTATCAAGCAAAATGTCATCTTTAGTTCTGTTATAAAATGTGCAGACTCGCGGCTTGTGAAAGAAAGACTGATAAGAGAACCGCCGACGTCTGGCATACATCCTTCTTATCGCGCGCTCTCAGCTTCTTTGTATGCAGGGATTGTTTTGACGGGGTTTGTTTGTCACGTGATGCTGGTTTTGCCCATGCGATTGGCTCACGGCCTGAGATTGTTGTGAAATGTTGGCTCTTGGAAAGAAAAAAAATTACGAATCCTTGCTATATAGCTATAGACCTTTTCAAACCGAGTTATCTACCTACTGTGGTGTAGCGGTTATCATACCTGTCTACAGACCACGAGGCCCCGGGTTCAATCCTGGGGTGGGTAGACACGCCAGTGCACCACAACTGGTTATCAAAGGCCGTGGACATTGACTTGGTTGTCGATGTTATGTCTGTCCGTACGTCGTACCTGTGTTCTCGTCCGGGTCGTATTAAGCGTTTCGTGATAGCATTTGTACTATCATAACCGAATACGCAGGCGACGACCCCGTCATTGTAATTGTGTGTTCAACTCTCTCAAACCGAGTTTAGTCGAACGTGATTTTTTCCCACCAGCCCTCACGCTCAAACCTTCGCTCATCACTTGACGTAACTCGCCTCAAGGAACCGAACTCTTTTAAGCTGCATCGAATCGCACCTTTTCTAATTTTGCTCCAAAAACCTGGAATGCACTTATTGTTTCTATCAGAGAATCTGACTCTTTAGGCGAATTTAAAAAGTGTTTGAAGAATTATTTGTATCCAATCTAATCTTGTTTTTCTCTACCACTGTATTTTCATATCATGTTATGCTTTATTTGTACTTTGTCGTTATTATGTTTCTCCATATGCGCTGCGTTCTTGATGTAGTGGCGCTTTTTAAATGCCTTATATGTATGTATGTATGTATGTATGTATGTATGTATGTATGTATGTATTTCTTTAGTACTTCGACCAATCAAATGCTGGGGAAACTTTTCCTTTGTTTCCCAACCAATCAGATGCAGGTTTGAGAAAAAAATGTAAGCAGCAATATGCGCGCGTATTTCCTTCATGTATAACGCACGTATGAAATGTGCGCTTGAAAACATTTTTTCATACGCCTGGCCCGATACCGTGCGTGAATTTTGCAGACGGCCAAGATTCCTCCAGTATTTTATTAGTCCATTATGGACACGTGAATCTCGGCCATCATGACATTATTTAAATTATTTATCTGGAAATCGCCGATTCAGATTTGAAAAGGTCTATATACCGCGATGTCCAGTCTGGTAAAAAAATTAAATGTAATAACTATAAAACGAATAAGATAACTTTTACACCAATTTGTTTCTTTAGTCTGTTAGCAGCCCTCTTATTACATTATGAAAATTCACGGGAATATCTAACTTTTTCATTACTAAAATGTATATTTAAATGTTGCTTGCAAACAGTCGGAAATCTGTCCTCGCTTTATCGCCGTTATTCTAAATTGATTAGACATCAACAGCTGACCCGGAAGTCTATAAATCTAGGATCAGTATAATTTTACTGACCAATTTGTGAAGAAAAAAATACCACCAAATTATCATTACTGTGAATGATAAATGGAGAAGTTCACGCTCTGGTCTGCTGGTAAATTATCTGAAGTAAATTTATTATGTATTTGAGACAGAATCCATAAAAACATAATAGGCTCGAGAAAATAATATTGTACTAAATCATTGTTTCTGTGTAACCCCAGATAACTAGAAGTTGATGAAAAGGGCATGCATTTATTTATAAGAGTGGCCAGGGACTATAAGGATTTAGGGAGGAGGAGAGAATAAATAATGCTCCGGATTTTGAGTGTTTTGCTGCATGTTTGCGACTTCTTATTATGCATATATCTTTCTTATAGCTTAATGAGGCAAGACGTCGAAAGTTTTCTGGCCTACTGCCGGCGGTAACTGACAGAGGATCGGAGAAGGCTCTGTCGCCAGTAGTCCGCTGCTGGTCCGTTAGTAGTTTGCTATCTGGGTAAGATTACAAAAAAAAAAAAAAAAATTTACTTACCACGGTAATAACATGATTTTGGTCTGCTGGCACTAGAAGGCTGCGATGTACACGTTAAACGAAAGTTTCTTCTTCCACGTCCAGTTCCACCATCTTGTTCATATCCTTTACAAGAGCAAGCTAAATGTGTATATCTTACCGATATACTTTTACTGCGTTTATGTACATCTCTACTTGCAGCATTTGGGCACAAACAGGGTACGTGGACACAATCATCGAAACTATAACCATAACGTTCGCATTCTTCTTTTGTGATTATACTGTTCAGACTGCAGGGTGTTCTAAATTTGCCGAAATCACATAAGGTACTCTGTCACTCTGTGTCATTTGCGGGCTACGACACTCACTTATTTGAGTAATCAACACGGGCAGCTATTGAGAATAGAAAAGAGTTCTGATAGAAATCTTGATTTTCTTTTTATGGTATATTAAACAAATAAGGTGAATTACTTTTTTTAATATTATGTGCAGAAATTTCATACAAAATACAAAAATAGAATAAAAACATGCCCCTATTTACCTTAAAGGAATATTCCCATGGTTTTTTTGTAAAATTGTATTTGAAAGAACATACCTGTCAGCCTGTAGAGCAAAGTTGGTACAAAAATCAGGTTGTGTCATATTCCATTCAGGAGGTATAGATTTTTTTAAATTTCTTAATCGCATTTTAAAGTTTTTGTATAGTATGATGAATTCGTGTTTAATGATGTCATAGAGACAATTCCATTGCAAATGTTTTTTTGAACGTTAATTGGTTGTTTCTGTATGATTGGAAACAATTTTTCAAAAGTTATTGGAGTAGGGTATATTTGGCAATGTATATAGATACCTAACTTTCATCAATTTATTTTTCTTGCAGGTTTTACTAATAAAAAAGGATGATAGATTTCAATGAAATACATCAACTTTATGGGAGAATGTGTTGCTGTGATGTCATATTGAGCCTTTTCCTATTCGTTTATTGGCATTTTATGTGAACCTTAAAATTTGAATATCTCCTGGTAGGAATAACATATCGGTGATGATTTTTGTACTAAATTGTTTCTAAAGTGTTCTCTTTCTTTTGGAAGTTTAAGAAGAAACATGAAGATATCCCTTTAAAGAAATAAAATTAGTTTTGGTAAACGCTTAAGTTATTTCATCGTATGTACGATGAGTTTTATGTATCATCAACAACCTTCGAAAATAAATTTCTTTAATACAAACAATGAAATGTCAACATGACCAGAAAAAGATATGCAACATGGACATGTACTCAACATCCATGCATTCCATTTACCAACATATTATTATGTACATTTTTCATGTTAATAGAAAAACATGTTTCCAGCATTTAAGTGTCGTTTTCATGCTACGATAAACGAACAGGAATGGCGGAAGATGTAGCTGCCTCCAATCTTGGGCAAAACTATTGAAACTGTGTTTTGAGAATTACATATGTAATAGTGTTATGTTTCTTTAATATTTTTTCCGATAATTGTAACTCCCCCCCCCCCCTCCCCTCCCCTCTTTTAATGTTGAATTTATTTATTTCTTAACGTCAGTTCTACAAAGACTGAAAGAAAGAGACAAAACAGTAACGACGACCAACCTTGAAAGGAGAGACAGAGGGGGACGCTTGATAGTGAGGCCGGGGACGGAACACTGACGCAGTCAATGAAATTATAACAATGTCCTTCAAATTCTAAAATATTAATTACAATAGGGAGTAATAGGGATTTAAGAAGCAATAGAAAGAAAGAAAAAAAACCCCAGCATTTATGATTTTGAAATGTGGAATAATTTACAGTAGAAAAGTAGGTTCAGGAAAAGCATAAAATATTTTAGTAAGTGTTTCAACGAGTTTTGTCCTTAAGATTGTCTGAGAAAAAGCACAAAATATTCTTGAGGAAAATTTGCAATTATTTTGTAAAAAGCAAAATACAAAATGACAGTACTGGAAAGTTATGCCAAAAATATGTCAATTTCGATTCCAATTGGTCAATTTTGCGTCATATTGGTCAGGCAGTGTTGATTTTGAAAAGAAGTGGAAGGCGGGCGAGCTATTAAGTAGGATTGGGAAGGAGGAAGCGTCTTGAAAAATATGACAATATTTGAAACATTACAGGCTACTGAAGTTGTAAAAGAGGGGTAAAACGACCTACAAAAAATGCAGCATTGGTGATTTATAAATGTCCAATCAGTGATGTAAGATTAGTGGTCAGGGCCCGGCACTTCGGTGGGCTTGGAGCTATTGTGAGCGAAGCGAACATTGATTCTGATCGCAGAAAGAGCGGCCCGTGCGTTGTAGGCCATGCAAGCAAGGAGTGAGGAGGAGGAGGGAGATGGGGGGGGGGGAGGGTGGATTTCCAGAATTTGTGAAATGTAAAATAATTTACAATAGAAAAGTAGCTTCATGAAAAGCATCACAAATCACTAAATTTTTCAACGAGTTTTGCCTAAGTAGTCTGAAAAAATCACAGAATATTCTTGAAGAAAATCTTCGCTTATTTTGTAAAGGCAAAAAATGAAACAACAGTATTGGAGAGTTATGCTCAAAATCAGTCAATTTTGCGTCAAATTGGTCAGATAGTTTTGTAGTGTGTGTGCGAAAAAATCTTAAAAGTTATGATCTGTATGTACTTTTATAACTGAGTTTGTGTTATTTTCTTCAAGAAAAAGATCAGTTTTACTAAGGAGACTTGTTTTTAATCAAATTTAAAGGACACCCAAGTTTGTACGGTGGCCTATTAAGGACATTGAAATAAATATTGTTTTGCGAATCTGATATTCAGATAGCGAATCTGTTCAAAGAGATTGCAAATCTGTTTATTTAGATTTTGAATCTGGTTATTGCTTTAAAATGTGTTTTAAACAGATTGCTAATCTGTCTTTTGAGAATCAATTTGTTCAAACAGATCGGGAATCTGTTTAAACTGATTGCAAATCTGTTAGAACAGATACATATGAGTGAACAATCGGAACGAAGTAATTTGGAAATAAACTGGAAACTGTGAACACACGCGATTACTAAAATGCCACAGGCACAGAAACTCACGATGGACTTATGTTCAAGGTGCGGATTCTGTTTTGTCACTATATGACAAGCCTTACGTTTATAACCCAATGATCTGTGTAAATGATTAAAAACAACGTATTCCTTTAACCATGATTAGTCTTCTTGTGCAAACAAAATCAGACATCTGCAAATCAGAATTTGCACCCTATCATAATATCATGAAATTAAATGTTGAATTCAACAGCTGTTTAATACTCAACTTTCAACTAATTTAAGATGTTGTGTTTGCTATTCTCATATGTTGTTTTGAGTTTTAAAAGAAATTTAGTTAATGCTCCTGCCTGCTGTAGTCCGAAGATCTGATCTACAAATTACATAATGCAAAATCTTTATATCTTGGAATCGAGATGTAGAATATTTTTTGAAGTTGAATTTACAGTCCACGATATGTTTTATAACTGTAATGTTGTTTCTATGTTCTGGAAAAATTCTCTCTTGGGATCAGAACCCGTCCATCCTATGTCTTGCATCTAAATTTGAGCAATGTATTGTTTGGGTATGCATTGTGATAAGATTCTGAATTGTGTTATGCTGCTAGC
The DNA here is from genome assembly GCA_020152595.1 of Chiridota heheva. Lineage (NCBI taxonomy): Eukaryota > Metazoa > Echinodermata > Holothuroidea > Apodida > Chiridotidae > Chiridota > Chiridota heheva. The sequence goes on from JAIGNY010001773.1 coordinate 922,162, forward strand.
CAAATTTTATATCGTTATAAATTTCTGGTAACAAGTTCGATCAGGATGGTGCAGAAATCTTTATACAAAGGTACTACAGGATTATACGTCGTTACTACTAATTCTTTAAAAAGCAAGTCTGTTGATAATTGGAGGGTATCAAAATCTTTTATCAATTAATTTCGCAAAGTAATATCTTAAAATTATCAATAATGACAGTATACGAATTATATTATAGTTTAATTCTTAACTTAGGCCTTGGGCCCATGTACAACATATAACAAAGCATGTATACTTTAGATAGCAATTCATAGTAATTAGAGGGAAAGTCAAAGACACAACATTTAATAATAGTGACTGTACTGAGTTAAACGAGCTTAAAATTTTATGGAGAATAAATTCTGGCTCTAAGGGCATGTTTCAAGTTTGTAATGGAAACATAGAGTACTTTGATAATCAATCAATAGTAGTTTATACAATTTTTGGAAGTTTGTTTTACTTCTGTAGTAACTTGGTATGTATTTTGATATGATATTTGAACTGCTGTATTATATTTGCATTATCCAATTACAATTTGCAGAACTTTGTGAGAAAATAGTTTCACTTTTACACTTTTTGTTATACGTTTACGACGAAGCTTGTGGCAAGCAGCAAATTTGAAGGAATTCCTTCATATTCCTTAACGTTTGCAAAAGTAATAGAAAAACTTACAGTGAGAACATAGATTAAGAAATGTCCAACGAAACCGCCAGCCATTGTTTTTCCTTATTTTGAAGTATACTGACTTTTGTTGAAACTCTTCACGTTAGGCAGTGAAATCTCTGAAGCACTTCACAGCCAGCAACAGTAAGTTTATATATCCGTGTCCTCCCCGTCGATATGGTGCTAAAAATAACTTTGGAGGAACTGCAAGCGAGGGTAGTAGAATGTAAGCTATAACATATTTTGACCTTTTAACTTGAATCCCTATGGATTTTTGCTCGGATAGAATTTTCTCCGGTTCCATTGGTAATAATAGGTATTCTATGGTATAAGGAGACAAACTCAAAATTAAAACTTGATATATGATAGGAAATTATAACAAGAATATTAATGCTAAAAACCGGATGAGCCGCGTCTTAAACGTTATCCATGCTTTAAAACGATACTGATTGGCTGTCAATGGAAGTGCACATTGTATCATTGTGTTTGGACCAATCAAAACACAGGAATTGCATTCTATTAATCTCGTACGTTAGACGACAACTGTCCTTTAACATACTGCCAAAAATAACAGCACTTCCTGGTGTGTTAAATGCACAATAATGTTTTTTCTTTTATGAAGCTGGTTGAAATTTTCTATCCAATATGCTTTGAAATGAAGTTTTAAAGACTTTTATCAGTTATGTCATGTTCAAATACAAATCTGTAGACCTATGTAACAAAAAAAATAGTTTCTTATAATCTAGAAGATTTGAAACAGATGACAAAGAAATACATTATATTTCTAATCAAGAAATGTGTTGATGATGTCATTTTAAGAAGGCTTTTTAAACAAAATGGCTGCACGCCTAAAATTATTTCTTACAGAATTAATATCTTGATTTATTGGAAAATGTATGTAAGATTGCTTTGGAATATGTGAAATTTAGGCAAAAGGCATAAAATTACATTGTTGCTATCATAACAAAGGAAGCCAAGGCCGGATCTTATGTTTCCTTTTAACACCTTCAAACATTTACTTTTGCATACAGGATGGAGGATAGAGTATCCTGTATATAATTGATTTTGCTAGTGAGATTGATTCTTTAAATTTTCAGGAAAGGCAAAGCAAAACAAACAATGTGTAATTTTGACTTTATTATCAGTTGTACATGATACTTTATGACACTACTAACATATCGTCTTTGGCAGGGACGCATACATGTGGAATTGGAATTTCAAGATCCACCCTTTATCACACTTGCGGGGGTACTCTGGCAGGTAGTGTACCTTCAAATACATTCCTATCCAAAGTTTTCATGTGTATTATTTAAGTATAGGCCCTTAATCCTCAAAATGGTGCGAGGTTTTTAGATGCTTTTTGGTTTAATTCAGCCAATGTTTCAACCAACACAACCAACACAAATTACATCGAGATATTATTTGTGTTTGCCGGTAAGGCTCTGCAAATAAAACTGAAAAAAACCCATCGAAATAAGATTTGTAAACCTTCCGATTATACTCTTTTTTTTATTTTCTAAGTCTACTGCTGATTATACAAGTTTATTTCTATGTCTGCTAAATAATTTTATTTTCTTACAATGAACACTACTATAATCTATGATTGCTCAATACAGCGAGGAGATGGGGGCTAATGTCATTCCATCATATGTCATTTCGGATACTACGTTGTGAATAATGATAATATGATACGTTCTTCAAAAGCGAAATATGAAAAGTGAATTAATCAATTAATGTACCAAGTGTACCTTCACAAATTGTGTTTTGCCTACGTGCACAAAATGTACAAGTGCCTGGGAAATTCTAAGAAAGAAATGTAATGAACACGCAACTCACCGGTACTTCGCAATCGACAGTAATTAAATCCTTACAACTACCACAATAAGCCCACAATTGCCCAGGTGCACAAATCATACAAGTGCCTGGACAATTTTAAGAAAGAAATGTACTGAACACGCAACTCACCGGTACTCCAAAATCAAGCACACCCACCACAATTAGTAAAGTAACTTATTAAAAGTCTGTTCGCTTAAGCTTACATTAAGCCAAATCCATCCGAGGCATTAGGCTTATTGATCGGTGCCTATCCCCGGTTTCCAGGGCGCAAGCGAATGAGAGTACATTACTTCCCCTGAACGGGACGCCAGTCCATCGCAGATTAACTCCCCAGCAGTGCTGGTACTGAAGCAAGTAAAATGTCTTGCTGAGGGACACAATGCAGCGCTCGCGACAAGAATCGAGCTCGGTACCTCTCAAATACGAGCATGACTCCTTAAGCACCTCGCTTAAGCTACATTAATACAATCAAATACATTAATAATATCTTCCCCTAATTTCCTCTAATTGTCATAACAACTTGAAACATTGTGAAATGATCATGTCAGGTCATTTAATGACCTTCAGCCACGCCAAAATACACGGCAGATCATACAATGACCGCAGAAAATCCCACCACTCGCCATAGATACAAGGATTACGCCCTATACATGTGATCCGCTTCATCCAATTACAGTCCACCAGTCTACAACAGTTATTTTTTTGATTCTTTGTCCTTTGAAATTTTAAATGCCACTCGTTTGCTGGCTTCAAGTGTATAGAGTTGCCTGTTCTTGTCACTCAACTGTATTACGACGCATATATTTTTTACCAATTTTTTTTAAAGTTTTCCATCTGTATTTCTGTGTTATCAAACATTTTACAAATTTTCAACGATTATCAACGATTTAAGCAGTGAAATAAGACTACATCTGCATTACCAACCGTGAAAATGCACAATTATATACCCAGCAAGTTTGATTCATTTCCCGTTATTTTTTAATTTTTATCCTCCTCTATAAGCGTAAAGAGCAACGCGCATTTTCCAACTGACAAAGGTTATGAATTACTGCACAAATATTCACCCCCGCGAACCAACCAAACTTTTTCCAACGACTTTGCACAGTTTGTAGACATCCTACCATTTTGAGAGCAGCATGCAGTTTTTCCTTCATGGTGTAAGCCTTCCACGCGGGAAGGGGGTGGGTGGGGGGGGGGGTGGAGGTGGTGATCTGTAAATTTGGAGTGCACGGCGCCACAAGCTACAACACTAGCCGTCAATTCTCTAAAATCAATTAGTGGTAAGTCAGACTTAGTTAAAGCCTCAAATTTTTCCCATGGTGCAAGAGGGCCGGATTTAGCAATGAGCAACGTGGGCAGTTGCCCATGGGCCTCCACAACCAGGGACTTCCACATATTTCATGAAAAAAAAATTGTAAGGGAAAAATGTGGTAGCAACCTATTAATTTGCATTGGTAGGAGTGGTAGCAACCTGTTCATTTGTACTGGAAATTGGGCAGGCAGACAGGCTTACAAAAAGAAAATTCTTGAACATAAATTTACCTAAAAAATCACGAAATACTGCACCATTTTGCATCAGCACCCTTAATTATTCCAAAAAATTCCAAAGGGGTACACCTTCTCCCCTTAGACCCCTCCCCAGGACGGCGGTCATTAGAGTAGTGTGGGCCTCCAGTTTTGAAGTTGCCCATGGGCCTCCACATGTCGAAATCCGGCCCTGTGGTGCAATAATAAATGTTGCAAATTCGTGCGGATATCCTTTTTTATATTGAATTGGCAAATCCGAATAACACTTATCCGATTTCAGTCGTTTTTACACAAATAATACCACACATTTAAACTTAAATATCTCCTTAACGGAATAAGATTTTACAATGCTTTCTTCACCATTTTGTTTCTTTTGAAGTCCTCTTCCATACTTACTTGGTCGGAAATGTGACCTAAGGTCATCAGACCGCATAGCAACAGCGCGCATTCACCCCGCATTGGAGTGAAAACAAAGCGATTAGCTGTGTTTGTTTGCATGCCATACGTACGGCTGCACACAGTAAACGCATACGGACTTTCCCACGTATATCACGCAAAGGTTTGTTTTCACTCCAGCAAATGACGTAATCTCCCGGATGTGACATGGCACCGACCAAGCGAATAAGATAAACATGCTTGATCCTGAACTAAATTGTCTACCAATTGTGGTGTAGCGGTTATCATACATGTCTACAGACCACGAGGCCCTGGGTTGAAGCCTGGGTTGGGTACACACGCCAGTGCACCACAACTGATTATCAAAGGCCGTGGACATTGACTTGGTTGCCGATGTTATGTCTGCATGTCCGTACGTCGTACCTGTGTTTTCGTCCAGGTTGTATTAAGCGTTTCGCGATAGCATTGTTACTATCATAACCGATTACGCAGGTGACGACCCCGTCATTGTAATTGTGTGTTCACTCGTCGTCGTCGTCGTCGTCGTCGCCTGAACTAATCCTTTAACCACCCCTCCAACTTCCTAGATATTCTAATCCGCTCTCTCGCAACGGTAAGCCCACTCAAGCCTACGGTAATACTAGTCTTAAAACAAACATAAATGTTCCTATTAATGGGAACATTTTGCTACATGGAAGCCGCCATTTTGTGATATTTCCTATGATCCTTTGCTATCCTAACGTTAAAACCTTATGCAATCTTACATTTTTCAAATTAGAAATACGTCTGCAAAAAAATCTTTGCTAGGGGAACCTCATAACTTATGAAAATACCTTAATTACTGTCAAGCTACAACTTTGCCACTCCCATTTGATATGTTTACCACGCCATTTTTGAAATATTAGATAAAATAGACAATAGAGCTAGGCTTTTAAGCGCGACACGGCCATTTGGAAAATTCAAATGTTTTTCAACACAATGATTTTTAATATTTTAAGTACATGAATTAAAAACTGTAACATTTCATCGCAACATCTGAACAATATGGACTCGCGCCGTTCGACGGACTCGCGCCGTTCGACGGACTCGCGCCGTTCGACGGACTCGCGCCGTTCGACGGACTCGCGCCGTTCGACGGACTCGCGCCGTTCGACGGACTCGCGCCGTTCGACGGACTCGCGCCGTTCGACGGACTCGCGCCGTTCGACGGACTCGCGCCGTTCGACGGACTCGCGCCGTTCGACGGACTCGCGCCGTTCGACGGACTCGCGCCGTTCGACGGACTCGCGCCGTTCGACGGACTCGCGCCGTTCGACGGACTCGCGCCGTTCGACGGACTCGCGCCGTTCGACGGACTCGCGCCGTTCGACGGACTCGCGCCGTTCGACGGACTCGCGCCGTTCGACGGACTCGCGCCGTTCGACGGACTCGCGCCGTTCGACGGACTCGCGCCGTTCGACGGACTCGCGCCGTTCGACGGACTCGCGCCGTTCGACGGACTCGCGCCGTTCGACGGACTCGCGCCGTTCGACGGACTCGCGCCGTTCGACGGACTCGCGCCGTTCGACGGACTCGCGCCGTTCGACGGACTCGCGCCGTTCGACGGACTCGCGCCGTTCGACGGACTCGCGCCGTTCGACGGACTCGCGCCGTTCGACGGACTCGCGCCGTTCGACGGACTCGCGCCGTTCGACGGACTCGCGCCGTTCGACGGACTCGCGCCGTTCGACGGACTCGCGCCGTTCGACGACTCGCGCCGTTCGACGGACTCGCGCCGTTCGACGGACTCGCGCCGTTCGACGGACTCGCGCCGTTCGACGGACTCGCGCCGTTCGACGGACTCGCGCCGTTCGACGACTCGCGCCGTTCGACGGGCTCGCGCCGTTCGACGGCTCGCGCCGTTCGACGACGGGCTCGCGCCGTTCGACGGCCTCGCGCCGTTCGACGGCCTCGCGCCGTTCGACGAAGTCGCGCCGTTCGACGAGCTCGCGCCGTTCGACGAGCTCGCGCCGTTCGACGAGCTCGCGCCGTTCGACGAGCTCGCGCCGTTCGACGAGCTCGCGCCGTTCGACGAGCTCGCGCCGTTCGACGAGCTCGCGCCGTTCGACGAGCTCGCGCCGTTCGACGAGCTCGCGCCGTTCGACGAGCTCGCGCCGTTCGACGAGCTCGCGCCGTTCGACGAGCTCGCGCCGTTCGACGAGCTCGCGCCGTTCGACGAGCTCGCGCCGTTCGACGAGCTCGCGCCGTTCGACGAGCTCGCGCCGTTCGACGAGCTCGCGCCGTTCGACGAGCTCGCGCCGTTCGACGAGCTCGCGCCGTTCGACGAGCTCGCGCCGTTCGACGAGCTCGCGCCGTTCGACGAGCTCGCGCCGTTCGACGAGCTCGCGCCGTTCGACGAGCTCGCGCCGTTCGACGAGCTCGCGCCGTTCGACGAGCTCGCGCCGTTCGACGAGCTCGCGCCGTTCGACGAGCTCGCGCCGTTCGACGAGCTCGCGCCGTTCGACGAGCTCGCGCCGTTCGACGAGCTCGCGCCGTTCGACGAGCTCGCGCCGTTCGACGAGCTCGCGCCGTTCGACGAGCTCGCGCCGTTCGACGAGCTCGCGCCGTTCGACGAGCTCGCGCCGTTCGACGAACTCGCGCCGTTCGACGAGCTCGCGCCGTTCGACGAGCTCGCGCCGTTCGACGAGCTCGCGCCGTTCGACGAGCTCGCGCCGTTCGACGAGCTCGCGCCGTTCGACGAGCTCGCGCCGTTCGACGAACTCGCGCCGTTCGACGAACTCGCGCCGTTCGACGATCTCGCGCCGTTTGACGATCTCGCGCCATTTGAAGAATTCGCGCCATTTGACGATCTCGCGCCATTTGAAGAATTCGCGCCATTTGACGATCTCGGCTATTTTTACGATTTCGGGCCATTTGACGAACTCGCGCCATTTGGCTTAAACAACGGCAGGTAGTCTCTCTACCCATTCTGTCAATCTCTCCCCCTTAGCGAATTTCATTTCCTGAGCATACTGATGTCCGAACAACCGTTCTGCTATTGTGCAATTAAACCGCTCTGCAAAAGCTTGGTCACGATGAACGTCTGGGATTCCACGTCTCACATCAACACCATGCTTCTCCAATGTGTCAGTTACAAAACCCATGAACTCACAACTCATGCCCTGGATCCACCTGAAGTAGCTTCGGCCAATCGACTACGATTATAGATGCGGGTAAATGCAGAAGCAACCTCTGTTGAGGTTGCATTCGAACTTAAAGGCTCAGCCTCTTTATACCGACTGGCAGCATCGACCACAACTAATGCATATTTATAATTCTTACGTCCAACTTTGTCATGTGGTAGAAACAAGAGGTCGGCTTGATGGACTTGATTTGGTGTAGAAATGTCGAACTTAGGTCGTGGTATATAGCGGGGAGGAGGGAGATAGATCTGCCATATAGCCTGCTATTTTAGCCAAGCCTGTGATTCATCTTCATACACCTTTGCAGCTTTTGCAAGTTTCTTTCTAGCTGGAGTACCTCTCCAATACTCCTGGGGGCTGTAATATATCTGCGCTAGTTCCATCTTGTATTAGACATATACATATATATTTAATATGGCAATGAATTACGGAAAGAAACTAGCAAATATTTACTTATCTTTTAAAGTAAATCACAAAAAAGTATTCTAGATACCCTATTTGCATAATCAATGAATATTTTTTTTTTTTTTTTTTCGATCAGTATAATATCACAAACATCACTCCAGAAAAAACCAAAACAAGACAAAAGCGTTCCATGCATCATGTATACACTGTAATACTTCAAATAATGTAAATCGAACAGGAATATGTAAACCCATGGCAGGAGAACACCCTAACCACGGGCTATTTGTGACATAATACAAATCATCATTTTGTCGTATTTCTGACACGCGCACCAGATGAGACAGGATTCTCCTGGTACACTGCTAAATTAATATTCCATGAACCGTTGCTGCCAATCGGAAATTCTCATTTAATTTGGGGCAATCTTCTTCAATTTTCGGCAAATTTTCTTTAACTTTCGGCAAATTTCCTTCATTTACGAGAAACTTTCTTTAATTTTCGCGAACTTTTTCTCCATTTTTGGGGAATTCTGCTTCTATTTTAAAGTGAAATTTTTCCAAATTTCACCACAATTTGTAATAATATTTACAAAAGTCTGTACAATTTATCCCAGGCTGCATGCAAGTAGGCAGGTGAAATCCTCTCCGATCCTTCTACCACCCTATCCCCCTTCCCCACACACACTTACTACGCCTCTTTGATTCTTTGCTTTGTTGACATTCACGCCATTTTCGAAGTTGACAAATTTGGGGATCAAATTTGGCCTAATTTGGGGATCAAATTTGGCTTAATTTTCCATTTCCCATAAAAAATTTAATCATGAAGAGAAGCCTCAGCGCGCCAGATGAAAATCATAAGCTTTTAGGCGCGAAGTCATCTAGATTTTTCACTCCCATTTTTTCTTTAAATCTTGCAAGAAGAGCCTTATGTATAAGTATTGCCATGCATTTTCATATACACGATAGAGGACTATATTGGACAAATTGATGTAAGTAAAAACCATGTTGATATATTAATTATTCCGTTTTGGAGTTACTATACATTTAAATGATTAATTTGTGATGTCATACTTGCTGATCCCAAACATAATTTGTTGTATGACAAGTCTTTCAACATGACATATTTCGTACCATGGGTTTAGAACTGTAAGCCCAAAACAAGTGGTAAAAAGTCCCAATAATAAATAATTAATGCTGCTTCTAACAGAACCGAACCCACCAAACATACTTCTCGTCCAATTTTAAAACAAACGCTCCCAAAGAAACAGGGACAGACCCAAAGAAATAAACGAAGCCAACTCAGACCAACAAACCATCCTCCAGATAACCCACATTCCTCCCGCCAAAAATCAATACTTTTTATTAGATTATTGCATACATATTTGTTTGATTATTGAGATGGAAAATTCTCCTTTAATTTGATTACTGAAGGTGGTATTTTTTTTTTGAAAATTTAATGAGAATCCTCAACGTCAGACAAAAGTCATATAGCTTTTTTGACGCGACGCGAAGTCATCTAAATTTTCCACTCCCATATTTTTTGAATTAGAAGAAAATTCTGCTTGCAGATTCAATACAATTTATTTATGTATGTCTTTAAAAATTAATTTCTAAATTATTGGAAACATATTTTGTTTAAATATTGATATGTGCTTTAAAAGAACATATTGTGCCCATCGCTTCCTGTGCCTTAAAAAAAAAAAAAAAAAAAATTCTTTTTTTGAAAAACATGAAAATTCACGGAAATTGTCTTTAAATTTGACGGTGGTCATTTTTCGAAAATATGATAACAATCCTCAGTCAGACAAAAATCCTAAAAAGTTATTTTGGCCGAAATTGTTTTACATTTTCCACTCCCATATATTTTGCAATTATGAAAAATGACATATAAAGCAATTGGGAAGTTTTTTGGGGATATTGTGATTACAAACTACATCGACTATATTCCACAACTTGACAATCGAAATTTAATGTTTGGAAATGTGTAATTAAATCATTTGCAATCAGTGCGATCCACGCTCCCGAATTGGAGATCTCCTGATTGGGAGATCGAGACTTGCGCAGTAACCATAATTTAAACTGTTGCCAATAAGCAGAGAAGTTCAGCCGTAATTTTTGTTTTGTTTTTCAATTTCTGTAATTATATTCTCTATTATTTGCAAATGATATTGAAATAAATATTTTTGTATAATTTGAGCTTTTGCTGGTGACTGAAATGTTACAATATGCTCTTCAGAAACTATTAAAATGAATTTGTAAACATTACATTAAAATTCCATGGTGCAAGCTCCCTCCTTCACTTTTCAATAGAAGTTTAACAATTTAGTACAGTTGGGGGGGGGGGGAGGAAGGGACGGGGGAAGGGGGATTTGCCTCTTGTCCCCTGGCACTATTTGGATAAAAGGCCATGTTCCCCCACTTTCTGGATAAGAATTACGGCCCTGTCCGCAGGGTAATTGGAATATTCATCTATATTAAACAAATATAAGTAAATGGGAGAAAACCTACCAATCCTGATTATGTACGTGTTGCAAAAACATCAAGTTGACCAGTTTTAGTTAAATAATTTCATCCTTTCTAAATGAAAAAGCGTTCCTTATTCTGACGCAAAAAAAAAATCCAGATGACTTTCACAAAAGCTGCATCATTCGCCGCGATGTGTAAATGAAAAGTCCTACAAATTTTGAATCAAAGCAAGTAAGATGCCACCACTTTCAATAAACCTCAGCTTATAAATCCATCACAAGATGTTTGTGCAAAGAAAATCACTTTGGATATTCCCTAAAATTAAGATGTATATTTCATAAATACATAGGCGTAAAACATTACAAGTTCAAGTGCCTTGATCAGAAGAATAGAACAGTTGAAAATTATAAATTATATTGGTCTTGCATCTGTGCATGGTGTGACGGAGAACGCTATTCCATCTTTAACAACTGAACAATCGCTTTGATTGATTTTTGACTAAATCATTCGTGATTTTAACAGTGTGTGTTGTGACAAAGAACACACTGGTATCGTATAGAAAGCAGTGGTATAACTTAAAGTATGGAGCCTAAATTTCATAGATCCTAAGACGATTTATTTATAGATTTAGAACTACCTCCACCCCCTCCTCCTTCTGCCCCGCAGGCTTCAAGCCCGCACGTCACCAAACCAAAGAGTCAGTATATGCTACAACACCTTATCGCCATATAAACGCTTGTATATTTATTGATACATATGCAGAAAATGTTTTATGCAGTAAAACATTCAATATCATACTTGGATTCATAGACGAGGTTTGGGGGCAGCACTTTTTCTCCGAAATATATATTTTGTATCATAGTGCTTTTTGCATCTTGTTGATGTTGCACCCCCTCCCCACACGCACAGAAACTCTTAGTAGGTAAATTCCGCCTATGCCTGGATTAATGTGTATAACCATAGCTAATTAGGTGAGTTCCTTCTTCATAAAGTACGTGTCTTTTTTGTCAAAGTTTTGAAAAACTCATTTCGTAAATTTAGAATCGAATAGCACGTTGCAAAATGCAACATTGGTCCTGGCACACAATATCATACCTGCGTTGGGCCAAATTTTGATCTGAGCGATTTTTTTGGGTCACATATATAGTTCTTCAATTGTGTATGATTTCCTAATGTGAAGAAGCATATATAAGTATGCGCAAAGTAGGACTATAAAATCAATTCCTTTATTGAGGCACCTATCTTAAAATTATATTCAGATATACTGTTGACAATGTTAAAACTTCCAAGCCTGTCGTATAGACATGGGTGAAAGAAGCTTTCGAAAACGACCTAATTAGAGGGCACATTTCAAGTAATATGCATATGTCCCTTCCCCTACCCAGTCTGTAGATATAATAAGGGGACCCCAAATAAGAAAATAAAGTAAAAGAAAAAATTAAAAGAAAGAAGTAAAAGACAAATTGAATACAGTATGGAATAGAAAAAACGTGAAGAAAAGAATTGATTTGGTTTGGTTTGAGATATGCTTAAAAAAGAACTGACATAACCGGAGGGCAGTGCATAATCGTTTAAAGTTAAGGCCTCCCTACTCCCACTCTCTCCTCTTAGGACACACAACGAACTGTCTGACTGTATGCCCTTAAGTGTTTGTGCGGTGGGCTAAGCGTTGAAGTGAAAACATATACAAAATAGTTTTTTGTTCCAATTTTTGCATGAGCCAATGTACATACTAAAACAAAACAAAAAATATAGCACGCACATCAAATAGTTCAGCAGGAAATTGACATATCCATATTATCAGTCAGTTAGATATCGATTTTCACTCAATTTTTGACTATTTTAATTTTTTGTCATTATAGGCAAATAAATATTAAAGACGCCGGTACTAATGATAACACTGCAGCAGATTATTATTTGCATCAATACCATAGAAAGCCTCGACCTAGCACACCGGATAATACTTTGGCCCAAATGTGCAGCCATATATCCTATCTAAAAGGTTAAACCAGGACTCGAGGCGACATGGAGCAAAGCCGGTGGGGAAATTTGGTTCCCGGGGTATTCATAACAAAACTTCTCACAATTCGGTGAAGATATAAGATCAAGGATATACGAACAGGATTTAAAATTGTGTGTAGGGGGAGGGGGAAATGCTAATGTACAAGCATGAATTATGGGAGGACACCTCCCTTCTCCCTTCATTACTAGCAATCGTCCCCAATGATTCATTTTCGTACCTCATCAACAGAACAAAATACAAATCTTGCCTGCGCCAGAGCGTTAGGGGATTAGTTCGGAGGTCAAGTAAGTTTATCTTATAAGAAAGAGGACTTATCTGTGTATAAATGACTAGTGTAGTACAGTAAGTCTACTATGGGAAGTTAGCGTCTTCATCCTCACCTTCTTAACAATTGTTAATATATTTTGAAGAACGTTTATTTAATTTCTTCACTTAAAAAAAAAAAAAAATCCTCGGGTTTTCTTCAAGTGGTAAATTATAAATACTCCTCCTAGATTAAGTTTTACTTTTTTTTTGACATTTCCCGTTGTTATGAAGCCACAAAAACGCAGGACAAAATATGATAGAATACATAAAGACTGAGGAATCTGAGGCTACGACATCACAAGTCTGATTTCAGTCGTTTTATAGATCTATTACGAAAAAAAGATTTTTGAATGCCTTTTTTGCTATTTTGTTTCTTTTGAAGTCCTCTTTCATATAAGATAGGCATGCTTGACCCATGAACTAATCCTTTAATATCTCCTTGAGACTTGCTTGACCCCTGACATAACTAAACCTTTAAAATGTATAAGGGAATACTCGAACGCTGATTGGACAAAACTTTATTAGTAGGAACTCAGCCTTCGAATAGGCATATGCTACCACTAAACTACCTGGGTAGGGCTGCGAGAAAATGGATTGCTCAACAACTTTTGAAAGGTTACCGGACGAGGTTATAATTAAAATTTTGCAGTGGCTACCACAAGAAGATGTGTTTTCTGTCTTTCTTGTACCAAATAATCGTTTGAAAAGAGTCGCCTCCGACCGTTTCCTTCTGAGGTATGCATTTTAGTTCTAGCCTTTTTTTGTGTGTTATTATTCGCATAACTGCCCTATTAGTCGAAATATAAAGTGGCACAATAGTCTGACCAGTATCTCCATGGTCTGACATAGGCCTAGTTTTATAAATTATAGTGAAATAAAAACCTTCCTTAGTAGGGCACTACCTGCAAGGCAATACTTGCATACTGTATACCATATATAGCAGCAGCCATGTAGTGGCTATGTTATCTGACCAGACATAGTCAGGCTATCACATACCCACTAGGCATACATGATGTAGTAATGTGTATTTACTATTCTCGAGGTCGGAGTCGACGTAGCTGTGTGCGAGCTCAGTACGATTTCGCTAAGTTATCATTACAGTCAATGGGATATTTTGTATCACAATACTTGTGTCGCCACAGCCAGTCTGCAAAATTTAATGGTACTCATAATCATATATCTTGTAAACTATTATGTAATGCACTTGTCAATTGTATGACTCACTCCTACACCCCAAACAAGGTGAGTCATTGCACCAAGGTGGGTGGTCAAAATATGTACATTGACACACCCCTCAGTCACATAGGTGACTGACATTTTTGTGCAAATGACTTACCCCAAATCACTCATCTCTGTACATTGTCAATGGGTCTGAAGTAAATTGACTCACCCCGAGTCACTATAATGACTGACAATTTGGTACAATGATGCACATGTGAGTCACTGTTTCATATGTCAATCACCCACCTTTGACTCACATTGCCGTGGGTAGTAGGGGTGAATCTCACAACTGACAAGTCCATAATACACAACATTTGAAAAAAAAGCAGAACATGGACAAAAATCAATTCATAAACTACCGTCCAGTGTCAAATCTCCCATTTCTCTCAAAGATCTTGGAAAAGGCAGTAAACAAGCAACTGGTAAATCACATTAATAGCCACAATCTTTGGGCAAAATTTCAATCTGCCTATAAGAGTGCCCATAGTACTGAAACCGCTTTGGTGCGTATTGTGAACAACTTGCAAATGGCGGTAGATGATGGAAAAGTTGGAATCTTGGTATTCCTTGACTTCTCTGCTGCTTTCGACACGATAAATCACAAACTTCTGAAACAATCACTAGCTCATGAATACAGGTTTAGTAACAAAATGCTTTCTTGGCTTTCATCGTATATATCAGACAGACACCAGTCTGCTATCATCAATGTGTCACAGTCTAATCCAATTAATCTGACATGTGGTGTACCACATGGATCTGTTTTAGGTCCTCTGTTATTCACCTTATATACAAAGCCACTTGATAGACTTATAAACAGTCATGACGTTCTTCATCAAGTCTATGCCGATGATACGCAGCTGATAGATAGTTTTCACCCAGCAGAAAATGGAATGGTGGCACTTAGCAAACTTGAACTATGTACAACAAGCAGAAAGTTTTGGATGACAAACAACATGCCCAAACTTAATGAGTGCAAGACAGAAGCTATGCTTGTAGGACCAAAGTCCAGACTGCTCAACACAGACATCAGTCATATCTAGGTTTGTCTGACCTCAATCCCATTCTCTAAATTAGTGAAAAATCTTGGTTTACTTTAACCGGAACTGACCATGGAGAAGCATATCACAGAGCTTTGCAGGATCTGCAACTACCACTTGCACAATATTGGCAGCATCAGACACCTTCTGACTCAAGAGACGGCTTCAGCATTGGCAAGGTCATTAATCATGTCACGTCTTGATTATTGCAACAGTCTGCTTGTAGGTGCGTTACATGAGAACATCAAACGATTGCAGAGGATACAAAACAAAGCTGCAGGTATTGTCACTAAAACATCAAAACGTGACAGTATTACAGCTGCGTTAAAGCTTTTGCACTGGCTACAAGTTGAAGCTAGAATCGAGTATAAAATATTGTGTTTAGCCCACCAGTGTACAGACAGATCAGCACCAGAATACCTCTGTGAGCTTCTGTCCATCTATCAGCCAAAAAGGTGTCTCACATCTAGTGACAAGCAATTGCTGGATATACCAAAGTGGAGACTAAAATCTTTTGGTTACAGGTCTTTCACAGTGGCAGCCGCCAGAAAATGGAATGACATTCCGAAATCCATCAAAGACATTACATTTTTGAATACGTTTAAATCTCAGTTCAAAACATATTTGTTTAATAAGTATTATTGATTTTATTATAATTTAGTTTTTAATCGTTTATTTACATTAAGCTATCATTTTTATTGTATAAGCGCTTTGAGCATACTCCACAGTGTGGATTAAGCGCTTTATAAATGTTCCTATTATTATTATTATAACATATTTGAAGAAAAATAAATTCTGTTTAGTATTTGTTGAAAAATGACAAAAAATAGGTTTGTCCCTATTGAATGCATTGATTGATAACTGGATGTTTGTTTCCTCTTTGACTGAAGTTTGAGTTTGTCAAAAAAAAGCATTGTTACGTCGCCACCACAACATTCCCGGATGTTCGACCTCCTCAATTGACTACAATTGAGGTGGTCGGTTCGACGTAACCGTGTACGGGCTCAGTACTATTTTGCCAAGTTGAACTTGAAGGGGAAACTTTATCATTACAGTCAATGGGATATTTTTTATGAATACTTGTGTTGCCTCAGCTAGTCAGCGAAATTAACGGTACTCATATATATTGGAAACTATTATCTAATACACAACATTTGTGAAGAAAAATAAATTATGTTGAGTATTTTTAGCAAAATGACAAAAAATAGGTTTTTCTCCCGTTGACTGCAATGATAACTGACTGTTTGTTTTCCCTTTTGACTGCAGTTCGAGATCGTCAAAAAATCATTGTTACCTCGCCACCACAACATTCCTGGATGTCCGACCTTGAGAATGCTAGCTACGGAAAAAAATACTTTCTTAATCATATAGGCCTATATCATCTACTTTACGCCGTTACAGAGATGACATTTGTTCTAAATCTTACTCATGTTACAGGGTGCAAAATTGTACACAAAAACAGTTTTGACACGAATTCTAGTGTTGAATATCTGTAAAATTCTAGTGATATTTTTCTCCACAAATAAACCATTTGCGAAGGAAAGTTTATGCATAGGCTTAGCTTTTCCATATGCAGTATTGCCTTGTAGCTCCGTGAGAAATATCATTCCAATTAAAAATAAAATAAAATAATAAATGGTAAGGCCTATTTTTAAAGCGGGGCCTTACAAATAGCCAGTTCGATTTCATACGGAATGCCTATTTATTCATTTGTCCTGTATTAAAGGAATAGGCTATCAGAGTTTTAATTTGTAAGGCCGGCTGTTCTAACCCTGGACTTTACAAATAGCTACTGACAACTGATCTATGGGTCATTCCATGTCAAATAACCCTCAGAAAATGAAGATAATTACAACACCATCTTAGAATTTAATCAAAGATGGTGTATGTAATGTTTTTTACTGAAAAGAAGCCAAATTTTAATTTTTAGCGAACTTGGGCCTACAGATAAAAAATTACAGACCATCAAATATTGCAGAAAATCATAAAAATGGCCCTGGTTCACAAACTTGAAAAGTGAAGGTCCAATGTTGATGGAAAGATGTCATTTTAAAGGTAATGAAATAGGGATTAAAAATTTATTGTCAGATAGGCAACATAAATAAATGATTGATCATTTGACCTTTACTTTGACCATGGAAATGATCTTGTGGAACCATGTTGTTTTTTCTTCAAAATATCAAATTTTAAATTTTCGATATCTTACCTATAATTTGTAAGAATTTTTTTTTTTATTGCTTTGAATCATTGTAACATGCACTTGAAAATAGTCATTTAAGCAATTATATATAATTATATACACTGAGTCACATTGAACTGTACAGGTTTTACTTGAAATGGCAACTGGCATTAGTGTTAGGCTGCATAGGAAAAACTAACATATTACCTCATTTTTTATTCTTATTTCAAAACTTTGCATCTCTGGTCATATCAATCTTTAAAATGGCAAGATAAATTTATTAACAATCCATTCCATGCAAAAAATATTCAAAAACTTTCCTCCCTTGGTGGAAAATAGGAGAAAATTTGAGACACTTTTGATGCCTTAAAATGAAAGTCAGTCATTTAGCATAGCATAGCATAGCATAGCAAGGTTTAACGTCCCAAAGGCATCCAGTGCTGGACATTATATCAAGATGGCCACGGCCTTTGATAACCAGTTGTGAACTCACTGGTTGCAGACCCACCGGGAATCGAACCCGGACGTGTAGGTGAGAGGACAAAGCACTAACCACTTACACCACAGAGGTCTGGTTTGTTACAAGTATTAACAAAATAAAATAAAATCCTACAATTCACATCTAATCAGGAACAAATCTGAAATTTGAGGTGATCATAAGCTTCAAATAATATTTTGACTGTTATTAAGTTATTTATTGATTATTTGTTTCAAATTGATTTGATGAAGGCTGCAAACAAACAGCTGTTTTAAGTAAGAACAGAGCTTTCAGAATAGCTTCATATTTCCGTGACATTTGCACCTACATGTAAGGAAGAAAGTTTTAAAATATTTTTTGCATGGAATGGATTGTTAAGGAATTTATCTGGTAAATTTTTAAGGGTTTTATGATCAGGGATGCAAGAGTCTTTAAATAAGGAATACAAAATCAACCAAAATTGAGGTTTTTCCTATACAGCCTAACACTAATGACCCCTATGGTTGCCATTTCGAGTGTGGCCTATAGTTTAAAGCCTCCATCAAATCAATTTGATTTGATGGAGGCTGCAAACAAACAGCTGTTTTTAGTAAGAACAGAGCTTTCAGAATAGCTTCATATTTCTCCTGAAATTTGCACGTACATGTAAGGAAGAAAGTTTTATAATCTTTTTTGCATGGAATGGATTGTTAAGGGATTTATCTGGTAATTTCTAAGAGTTTCATGACTAGGGATGCAAGAGTCTGTAAATAAGAATCTGTTTTAAGTAAGAAAATTCAACCACAATTTAAGTTATTTTTTTCTGGAATGGATTGTAAAGATTTATCTGGTAACACTAGTATGACCCTGCAAGATGGTTCCATTTTAAGTGTAGCCTAACATTAATATGGAGCCATTTTAGAGTTTGATAGTAGACATGTGATGTATGTGATGTATTATTCTCATGTATAAATCTGATCTTGCAACTAATTTTTGAAATAAAATTGCTTGTCAAATCTCAAAGAAAAGAAAGAATGATCATAAATGGGGCATAGATGGCAGTATTTGATAAGGCTTAGCAGCATGGGAGCTTATGCTGTAAACAAGTCTGGTCTATCTGTGTAAGGTTCAACAAGATCAAGACTACATTAAAATAATCATGGGATAGTGGGCAGTGTTTTATACTGTTTTGTTGAAATGGACATGACTTAATTAACCTTTCTAGGATTAATGATTGACAGCTTGTTTTAACTGATCACCGTACGAATTTGCCTAGCAACAAAATCTGCGTAATTAAGTGGGGCAAATATCCTACGCATTACTGGTACAGTACAGCTAGTTATAGCAGCGCGCGCTCATGTAGTTAATGTAATTTACTGTACAAAACAAATTTCTGAACACACAGACTGAGTGACGGCAAATGGTGAACAAAAATTGCGCTTACGGGCCAGCTGCGGGCTTTGTAAATCTGATTGCTGTTACCCAGAACAGTTAACAAACTGAATTTTGTTTATCCTATTTGCTAAAAACTCTAAAGATCCGAAGTGCCCTAAATGAATCAAAGCCTGCAGCAGGCCTCGCAAACATCTAAATGTCAATGCATTGGTAATGCACAATTGCGGATTTGAGGTTTGTTTGCCTCACATTGTTACCGCATTGCTATGTTGGGCATGGCCTATTTGGAAACCTGTAATGGTTAATTGTCCTGTGCTGGGACAGTATGTCAGGGAAAGTGGTGTTTTTGGTGGAGTTTCTTCACAACTTGGCATGTGAAGACCCACTCAAACCATGGCAAACATGTCATTAAGAAGATATCCAATGTTTCCAGGGTCATTTCAGGGCCATTCAGGAGCAATCAGGACTGCAACAAGCCTGGGACACACCTGAAATTCAAACTACAGTATTAAGGGATGACTGGGCAGACTGCTGAAAATATATTATGTAATTCTTTAAATATCTTTCCCAAAATCTTAGTCCCTGAGTGAGATTGATGGGATTTCAAGTCTATTTCTGCTATAATTTTATTGAGGTCATAGAAAATACTAAAAAACTTTTGTTCAGAATTTGCTAAAAATTAAAAAAAGAAAAAGGATTTACAAAAAAAACACCAGGGTAACCCTCGACAATTGTACTTGCCTTGTGATCGCCAACTCAGCAAAAAAAAACTGGTGACCATGTTCCCTCATTTCCAAAATTTTGATCATCAAATTGTACAAAAATTTGTTTTAATTTATAATTTTGAATGATAAAAAAAAACCCTTTTTCCTCCTGATAGTATTCCTGCATGTATAATTTAACTTCATACTTTAATCACAACTCTTTCTAATTTCAAAAAAGTACAAAACAATTATTGAAAATAAAGACTGATCGACGATATCGTACAAATTGTATAGACATCATGGGGGCTTATGGGTACAAATTTACGGTGTAAACATTCAGAATTAGGATTGCCAGTCATTTTGGGCAGTAAAGAATAAAGGTATTTCATGCTATATTTTCAGTAAATTTCTTACTTAAAGAAATTTTTATTTTGGTCCTCAGGTCAGACATGAAGTGTTATTTCTCTGGCAAATAAAATTTTTTCAAGTTTTTGATCGCCAAGATTTAACGTTTATCGCTGTGGAGACAAGAATTGTCAAGGGTTGCACCAAGGTCACCCTGTAATATATCACAAAATTTGCATAAAATGTGCACATTTGATGCCTGAGATTTTCAAATGATTTTGTACTAGTTTCATGGTTTTTAATAGAGTTTAAAGCAATATAGTTAATGTTGCCATTATATGTTCATATACTGTAGCTTTAAAGAAGTATAGGCCTATAAACATTACATGTACTTATTTTTACCTCTGTCACTGCTGACAAAGTTGGACAGAGATAATGTTTTTGCCTGTGTTTGTTTGTCTGTCTCAACTGATGATTGGATTTTGATTAAATTTAGTGTGAGGTTTTCTCACTGTTTCAGGAAGAAGTGATTACAATTTGGGACTTCTTGGAACAAGAGAAGGGCAGAAATTGAGGGTTAGGGATGTTTAAGGATGAGATCTGTGAAGATATATATTTCAAACTTTCATTAGATTCCAATGGAATGTCCTAAATAATGAAATCATACACTGAGAAGAATTTAAAACAAACAATTTTCTGGACTCTAAGAAATTCAGATGAAGTAGTTTCTGGTATCAATCTGGTAATCTATCTGGAATCAAAACAATTGAAAGGAAAATGATGAAATGTGATTTTGGCTGAATAGAGCTCAAACAATGAGTGCTTAGCCTGAATAAAACATGAATACAATGATCAGATGGTAGATCCTGAAGTGTTTAGAATGCAAATTATGGCAATACAGAACAACAGTGAGAAAGAAATTGTTTGGGGTTATAACATGGTGGGCCTAGGGTTTCTGAGGTAGATTTTATTCCGGATGTGGAATGAACAGGGGTGGAGGTACAGGTACTGTATGCGCTCTGCAGAGTGATATGAATCTAGTTGCAAATGGCTTTGTTTCTTTACTTTCAGAGCTGCTGATATTTCTTCATATTATCAGTTACAAGGGTCAGATTTTCTTTTTTGTCACTATTAACACTTCTGCATGTACCAGAACAGATATAATTTCAAATTGCACTGATCTTGGAACATTAATCTTGGGAAAATTTTGAAGAAGAAAGGTGAACTCTTGGGGGAGGGGAGCCAGCACCCCAACATTGCACTGGGAAATTAAGTTTCAATTAAATGTTGCTGCTAATTGGGAAGTTTTTTTATAGTTTAAAAAAAAAAAAAAACATTTTTCAGTAAATTTTGCTTTATTCTTCGGGAAAGTCTCTTCATTTTTCGGGAAGTCTTCAATTTTCTGTATTTTTGTGGGAAATTTTCTCTTAAAATTTTGGGAAAACTCCTTAATTTTGGGCGAATTTCTTTCAATATTTCTCAATTTTCAAGAAATGTTGCTAATTATTATTTAATTTATCCCAATTTTACATACACATGTACCTCCCAACTGGGCAGAAAATATGTAACCAAGCTGGCGAAATCTTCTCAGAGCTTCTCAGAGGGGGCACTTTGTTCCCTCTACACACCTCCAATGTTGAAAACAGTTTGTTAGTTTTAAACATATTTTTTCTCTCTTTACTTTCAGATCTGCTGATATTTCTGCATGTTATCAGTTACAAGGGTCAGATTTGAAAGAATTTACAAACTACAGTGCTGCACATTTAACGAGCCTCGACATCTCCGGTTGTTATTGGATTGAGAAGAGGTCTCTTACATCTGCGATTGTCCAGTGTAAATCTCTCAAGAAACTGGACATCACATATGTAAAGTTCTCCTTGGCATTGTTTGTGAAGATCCTGGACAATCTGCCTTGCCTTGAGAGTCTCGCTTTCACAAATTATTACGGAAGCATTCCTCTTCTCCCAAGTGGATATCCCGATAAACCGATCACGGCAGCTACTCTAAAAACTTTGAATAATCTTCACCATGTTAAAGTCACTCTTGGCAAATGCCTAAATAATTCGGTCGTTCATTTTTGCCCAAACCTGAGGTCACTAACAATCCGAGACAATCCAAGGTCAGATCCTCTATTGGAATGCATATGTGACAACTTGTATGTACATCAGTGTGAAGCCTTGATATTTCTTTGTTGTATTGAAACAAAAGATAACTTTCCAAACGTTGGAACAAATATGTTTCATCTGGATCGTTTAGTGGGCGGTACTTTTTTGTTTGGAGGTCTTTCGGATATTTCGAACCTATATTCTAGAGATTTACTCGAGTCTGACAAATGTATTGGAAGAATTGCTTGCAAATCAAGATCCTGCAGTCAAAAACTCTTGTATTTCCATATAAAATTCTTTGAAGAATTGATGACATCTCGAGGGGACAAGTTTAGCAAAGAGCAGTTTGCTAATAAAATGTTTACAAAGTTTCCGTTCATGTTTGAATATTTTCGAGATGACATGTTGAGATGGAGAAAGTCACCGGCGCGGTAAGTATATCATATACAGTAGTATTCAGACCCGTAGCTTGATTTAAAAAGGGGCAGGTGCTAGACTTGTTGAGGGGCACATTATTGAGCGTGCGAAGCACTGCCTCTTTTTGGCGTAGAGTCCAGGGGCCCCATTAAGGCTCAATCCCCTGGTGAAGAAGCTCTGGGATTTTAGCTATAATCATACCTCAGATTGAAACTATTCTGACTGATAAGGACCATCCATGAGCCAAACATGACAATTGCTTACTATGCTATCATTCTGTGTTCTGTATTTCATGTATGAGGTTAATTAAGATTATTAAGTTAAAAAAAAAGTTACATAAAAAAACACACAAAAAAACAAACATTTTTCTCTCATGAGGGGCATCGCGGGCCCACGGAGGGGCGGGCAGGCCACCCCTGTGAAACAGCAAAGCTAGGGGTCTAAATATGTGGGGTAGATGTGGAAATTTGTATTGACTTTTGTGTACAACAGTTTTAACAAGCACCAAAAGTCTCAAACAATGTTTGATTAATGCGGGTGAATTTAAACACAAGAGGAGGAGCAAGATCCGCCAGTGAGTTACGATATGGTTTTACTCTGCCAAGTAACCTTAGTGTAGGTTAAGTAAGCATAACGCGCTCGCCACAAGCGTATTTTATGCAAAACAATCAAATCTGTCAATCATATCAATTATACTGTATATGCCTGCTTGCCCACACAAGCTGTGCGAAATCACAGTTTTTAAAGCACGCAAAAGAAAAATGGCTCAGAATTGTATTTTCTTTACCGATTTTTGACTTCTTCTCATGTAAATTATATTTCCATATCCGTGCGATTCTGTAGAAGAAATATTGAAGTCATCTAATGCAAAATAAGGGTGTTAATCTGAATATTTTGATGTGATTTGAGATGGAATGACCCGCCTGACATATTGAGGGTGCAGTGCATATACATTTCCTAAACATTTGAGACATAATTTTAGACATACATTTGCCCCATTTGACTGACTGTTGAACAGCATTGTGACGTTACTTCATGTTAAAAGTTATGAAAGGGCAGTGGCTGATTTTAATGAATCTTTTCCAAGAAAACTTTACAAGCTTGCATGGCACCTCATTCCGAATTCATAGATTTCATTCCAAATTCATAGGATTAGTAACTGGCAGAAAATCATTTGGAAAAGTTTGAAAAAGGTATATCAATATTTACAAATTAAAATGTCTTTTGTGCCTCCTCTGAACTCGTGTGAAGGTCTTTAAAAGAAACATAATGTCCAGGACATCATGGTGCAGAAACCATTTCAATATCTAACAAAGGATAAGTCATTGGTCAAGCAAGTGCATCTCATACAGTATGAAAGAGGACTTCAAAAGGAACAAATTGTTAAAGAAAATCTATTCCATTAAGGAGATATTCAACCCTTACTCCACCACTTGGCGATATTATTGCTGTTTTTAAACCACCTTTTCTAAAAATAAAAGTTCAGACTTATCATTTGTGTACAAACAACTGAAATCAGACTAGTTGTGATGTCACATCCTCATATTCTTCAAAGTCTTCAGGTATTTCATCATTGCGATTTTGTGACTTACAAACCACGGGATATGCCAGGTACATGTAAGTAGTATCAACAGATTCTAGTAAAGATAATTATAGCTTAGGAAGAGTATCCAATTCTTCCTGTGGATCTAAGGGAGGGGGGAGGAGACCCGAGACTCTCCCTTACCACCTGAAAAAATAGTTAAATCAAATTTCAATTGTTCAGAAGGTGAGGATGGGAAGCCATCCTTCCATATTAGACTTACTGTCCTACACCAATAATTTCTATGCAAAGAATTAGTTCAGTGGTCAAGCAAATTTAATAAAAAAACAAAATGGTGAAGAAATTCTTTTGTTTGGAGATATTCAAGTTTAAAGCTCTGTCTTATCTTTGTAGAAATGACTGATGTCATATGGAAGGTTGGCACCCTTATCCTTACTAATTTTCAGAATGTCTTTTAAGCCACAAAATATCAGAAAAAGTATAATGAATACCAAAGGACTTTTTAGGAAAGTGGGGATGTGATGTAACAAATAATCTAGTTTATCACCATTTTTAATCTTGTAGAGTCCTTGTTCAGCTGATAGAGCTTACTTTTACAACTTTCTTTTCTTTCTTTATGCAACAAGAAAATTAGTGATAGTGAAAAGTGGCCTCCATCCCACCTCAGAACTAACGTGTGTCTGTGTACTAAAGAATGCCAGGAAAATTCTTCTTTGGGTGAAGACTTTAGCATGAATGGCAAGTATGACAGATTCTTTTGGGAATGAAGGATATAACCATCAGGGATATGTAATTAGTATTTTTTATTTTCCATGATAAGCAAACAATTAACAAGATTGAGGGAGTTGCTGATCTCATCTCCTTAAGCATACAGCATAGCGTGTGTGTGTTTGTGAAGGGAGGGGGTAGCTAACAGGGTCAATACAGCTCTGTGACTTTTGATCTTATGACCCCAGAGTCTAAGGGACACAAGGTCATGCCAAGGTATTATGGTACAACATAAGGTTGGTATATGTCTTGTCACTTTTGGAGTTTAAAAATCCATTAATCACCATTCCAAGAATATGGGGGGAAATGATTAAAGCAGTCATTAGTTTTGTGGCATTTGACCACTTGATCCCAGATTTACAGGACACAAGTTCATGTACCAAGATTGGGTTGATACAGATCTTAACCTCTTGGAGTTTAAAGTGGTACTAAATTGTACAAATTACCACATACAGTAATTACCCTCTAAAATTGCATACTTGCTGTTCCATAACTATAGGGAAAATGGTGAAAAGTGGTCAATAGCTTTTGATCTTTTGACCCTAGAATCTACAGGACACAAATTCATATGGTACAACATACTGTAGGGTTGGTATAGGTCTTGTACTTTGTGAGTTTAAAATGGCAGAACATTTTTCATATTAAGCACTTATTTGACCTTTGACCTTTTGACCATTTATTTGCCTATACAACAAAGTGACCACATTCCCCATACTATACATGTGGGTGATAAGATAACAAGAGGATTTTGGCTATACCTTCAGGCAAACCTTGTCACACATCAGTGAAATCACTTAATTGCATTGTTTTCCTCTAATTATTTTGCTAGCCAGTTTTCTTGTTCAGCACTTACTCTATATTTATTTTTTTTGTTTTTCAGTTCCGCAAAATTGAGACATTTTGTTATTATTAACCAGTGGTGGTGCTATTTGGGCACCATGGGAATATTTTCCCACACCTTTTTTTTATATTTTCTTCCAGTTCATGATGAAATAACTCTCTTTAGGAGGAATGGTCCATCAATCATTCATGGGCTTTTGCACAAAGTCCTCCAGGGATATAATACATATTTATGTTTAGGTTCAGCCAAGGACTACTCTGATTTCGCTTCACTGCAAAGCAGGCATGTTGCTTCAGCCCTCGATGAATGACCAATTGTGTACAGTGTAACAGTAGCTAGTTGCTAGCAAGTGAAGTGTGAAGAGGCTCTCTGGGTTGGAAAGTATAGATTACCCCGTGTTGTGTATAGTGTAACAATAGCTGGTTGCTATAGTAAGTGAACTGTGAAGAGGCTTTGGGGTTGGATGGTGTGGATTATCCCTAATTTTGAGAAAACCGAGGGTGTCGGGTTGAAGGAGTCTAAGGGATAGAAATGATCAATGTTAAGCTCAAGTTGTTGCAACTGTACATGTCCATATGTGTATAATTGGCCCAGAATTACCAATAAATATCAGTATTCATTAAACAATACACCAATTTTGGAAATTGTTCACACCTATAGAGAGATTTCATCACGTGACTCTAACTTTACTGGAAGCCATATTGCAGGGCAGGCGTCATTGCATTTCACGCGTTTACACACAGCTCAGTCACATCACACATACAACAAACATACTGCATGCTTCAGCAAATTTTAGTGATTGCAGTTTTTTTTGTTCGCTTCCGATTTTACTTCATATTTTCTTTAAGTTTTATATATTCACCGGGAATACGAAGAGTAAGTTTTACGTGAATGCCGTCTGATTGTTTGTTATACTCAGACAAAGCCTACATTCTGTACCGGATATAAAGTGCTCACTGCAAACTCTAGTGTGTACCGTAGGTTGAAAGTTGTCGTGTCATACAGCAGAACCCACTTCCAACGTCAATCAGGATCAGATATAAATAGAGAAAACTCCTTTTTATTTCCCGGCACATGTTTACTAGTGCAACCAACGGCACAGCAGGAATCAGGCATAATAATCTTATAAAAATAATCTGATATAACTACATGCAAACGTATGTAAATATAATTAAGTTTACAGCAGATGACAGTGTTCCTGCCCTACAAAATGGCAATGTAAACAAAGTCATGTGACCTAATGACGAAAGCTGAAACACTTATAGATAATGTCAGTTCCTTTCCGTCTTTTTGATTCAGAATGGAAAAGCCTCTCCCTCAGCGCTTGTAAACTTCTTGGGGTACATGAAACAGAGGCAGCATCAACACTTTCAAGCCAAGCATCGGGCATTGGTCAGTGGACAGTCAAAAAGGAAAAACGTGTCGGAACTGGAACTGAGGTAATGAAACAATAAATGTAGTGGTCACACTCAAAAACACAAAGGCTAAATTTTAAGAGGAAGATGTAAAATTTTATATGTCCTATATTAACCTACATAATTCTGGGTATGTTAACAAGGTAATCCTCATCAAAAATAATAGACAATTTTACCAGGTCAAAATGACCAGAAAATTCCATGTCGATTTTAGCAATGAATAGGGTCACTTTGATGCAGTTGTCAGTAGTATGACTCACCCCTACCACCCCTGACAATGTCAGTCAAATGTGAGTCATTGACATATGAAACAATGACTCACATGTGTGACAGTACCAACTTGTCAGTCAGCAGAGTGACTCTGGGGTCAGTCAAATTACTTCAGACTTCTTCATTTTGTACAGAGGTGAGTGATTTGGAGTAAGTCATTGCAGAAGATATGTCAGTCACCTAAGTGACAGAGGGGTGCATCAATGTACATGTTTTGGTCACCCACCTTGATGCAATGACTCAGTAGGGGTGAGTCACACAATTGAAAAGTGCATATTCTTTATCCTAGTGGGTATCAGCGGATTTCCATGTTAATCTGTTGCAATGAAGCTAATAGAAAATAAAAAACAGAACATTGTGAGTATTTTCCAAGGTAGTATGTAAATTTTTTTGCAAGTAAATGGCCATGCAGATGATTATTATATTGTGCTATTGTACAGTAGAGGTGCTGTGGCTCAGTGGTTAGGAGTCATGCTTGTATTTAAGAGGTACTGAGTTTGATTCCCGTCATGAGCGCTGCATTATGTCCTTGAGCAAGACACTTTACCCTACTCGCTTCAGTTCACTAGGCTGTAAAATGAGTACCAGCACTGCTGGGGAGTTAATCTGCGACCAGCACTGCTGGGGAGTTAATCTGCGATGGACTGGCGTCCTACCAGGAAGAGTATTGTACTCTCATCCGCTTGTGCTATGGAAACCGGGAATAAGCACCGGCTCGGATGGATTTAGCTTAAGCTAGCTATTGTACAGTACAGAACTGTTATATACACTAGCCTAATGAGTATCAAGCCTAATGTTAAAGGATTAGTTTAATGCTTATAGATGAAAGAGGACATTAATAGAAGCAAAATAATGAAGAAACTACTCCAATATCTTATTTTGTTAAAGGGGATAATCAAGTTTTAATGTCCATCTTATATGCAAGAGGACTTCAAAAGAAACAAAACAGTAAAGCGAGCATTCAAAAATCTTATTCTGTTAAGGAGATATTCAAGTTTAAAGCGCTGTCTTATCTGTGTAGAAATAACTGGTGCAGTAAGTCTACTATATGGAAGGCTGGTGCCCTCATTCTCACATTCTTAGCAAATGTTAATAAATTTTAAAGAAAATTTAATCTAATTTTTCTACTATTTAATTAATTTACCTTTTGAATTATTTTTCCTTTATGTGGTAAATTATAATCACCCTTACTAGATTCTGTTTTACTACTTTCCTGATAAATTTAATGGTCTTTAAGCCAAAAACATACAGAAAAAATATGATAGAATACGTAAAGACTGAGGAATCTGAGTATGTAACATCACAACTAGTCTGTTTTCTGTTGTTTCTACCCAAGAGTCCAGAACATTGATCTTAAATATCTCCTTAACGGAACAAGATATTTGAACACTTTCTTCACCATTTTGTTTTCTTTGAAGCCCCCTTCCATATACAATGGACATGCTGGACCACTGAACTAATGCTTTGATTTGTATCTCTTTTCTTCTCACCTCATTCAGGTTCCAGAAACTCTCCCTCACAACTTTTTGAAGAAGTATGAAGAATGCTTGAAGCCTTTGGAACGACTTGAGATAATTGATGAAACTTTTAAATCAAGGCTGAGAGAAAGACGCTCCTTCTATAATAACTCATATAAGTAAGTGGCTTTAGAGTTGTTGTGAGTGACACCAGTTCCCTAACTTTGCTGTTTCACAGGAGGAGAGGTGGGGGGGGGGGGGGAAGGGGCAGATTCCTTAGTCTTTTGATGTATTCTATCATAATTTGTCCTGTGATTTTGTGGCTTAAAAACTATTGGATATGTCAGAAAAGAGTAAAACAGAATTTACAGTTGTAAGGGCAGTTATAATTTACAACCTGAAGACAGAAAGTTCAAAGAAAAATAGTAATAAGTGACTCTTGTTTGTAAATGTGGGGAATGGAAATTTAAAAAAAAGGGGAGAAAATATCTTTAAAGCTTGATTAACTTTTTAAAGAAACCACAGGGGCTATGTCATAATTTGAAGACTATTCTGTTTAGAATTTCTGGCTCTTTCGGTGAATTAAAGCTCGATACCTTTCTTCATTAATATACTTTTAAAACAATGGGTGACATCTATAAGCAACTTGAGCGTTATTGCTTTAAAATTTACAATGGAACATTAATTCGGCAAAAAAACTTATTAAAATTGGTTGAAAACTGACCATTTTGCAGCATTTTTAATTTTGGGGGCTTATTGCGCAGTAATTTGTGACATAGGCAGATAAACACATCTTTCATAGTGTATGTAAATCTTTTGTTTTTCAATCTTCTCTAAAATATATGTTAAAGGTCAAGATGTTATTCCATTCAAGTATTCCGAACTTTATTATACTAGAGGCAATCAGCAATAAAGAAACCAAAATAATATCTGGCCCAAATTGAAGAACACAATTTAAAGAATTACATAAGTATATTGAGCTGTGTTCATCGATGACATCACAAAGTTTGCCTGAATTCAATAATCTTGAAACTTTGATTGACCATAGCTGAAAAAAACTACACTAGATTTTTCAAGGTTTAAAGGGCACATTACTCAGAATTAAATGTTGTTTTGCATATGTAAAAACTGCTACATGTCACTAGACCCTTTAAGTTAATTGCTACATCAGTTCATTTTACAAACCAACCTGTTCATATTTTGTATTTCTTCTTTGTGTAGGAGTCATCATTCAGAAACTATAACGGACAACTGTTTGTATATCATCGCTTCATTTTCCAACCTCACAGAGCTCTGTCTTGCTGGTTTATACAGAATTCGTCATGGCAGGTTTTTGGTTGCCATAGCAACAGGATGTCAAAGGTTGAATCGACTTTCATTGGCTGAGTTGGGCCCTAGTGGGCTTTGTATATACCAGCAGGCTTTATGTGAGGCTTTGCCTGAGATGAAGAATTTGAAAGATTTGAGGTAAATCAAAAATCAAATCTGGATATGAAATCAAAATTCCCAAAATCACTTAAAAGATTAGTTTAGTGGTCAAGCAATTCCATCTTATGTACAATGAGACTTCAACAGCAACAAAATGATGAAGGAAGTATTCGAAAACCTTATTCCGTTAAGGAGATATTCAAGATTAAGATTATTTCTTATGAAAATGACTGAGATAAGACTATTTGCGACATCACATCTTTTCATTCCTCAAACCTTTGGATGTATAAGGAATATTCCAAAAACGATTTTTTTTTGGGGGGGTAATTGACCTCTCTGAGTTAGGAAATTGGCCACGCCTTAGCAACGCTGTAACTAGGTGGGATAAACAAATGTAAATCCGCAATCCTGCATGATTAATGCATTGACATTTAGATGTTCATGTGGCCTCCCGCAAGCTTTGATCCACTTCTCCTGATTTTTAGAGATTTTAGCAAAAGAAATAAACAAAATTCCATTTGCTAGCCATTCTGGGTAATGGGAATCAGATTTACAAATCCTGTGGGCACATGTTTTGTTCACCATCTTGTCTGTCACTCAAGTCTGTGTGAGGAGAAATTTGTTTTGTGCAGTATATTACATTGAATTCATGAACGTGCCACTAGCTAGCTGTGCTGTGCCAGTACTGCATAGGATATTTGCCACACTTGGTTATGCAGATTTTGTTACTAGGCAAATTTGTGCAGTGATTGGTTGAAAATGTTGTCAATCAACTAACTCATAGAGGTCAATTGTAGTACCAAGAGGTGCATTGTTTAAGGAGGGTACAGAAATGTTCCAAATTTGATTCCTGCCTTGAACCTTGAATTGTGTCCATTAGCAAGACACTCCAGCTCACTCAGCTGTAAATGAGTACCAGCACTGCTGGGGTGTGGACTTGCAATAGACTGACATCCTGTCGGGGGGAGTCATGTGTTGTTATCTGCTTATGTCAAGGATGTCGGGGATAAGCACCAGTCTGATGGGCTTTCATAGGATGTAATCTAAGTATTTCATTTCATTTTATTTATTTGTTTCTTCACAACATTCAAAAGAAACAATAATATTGATAGTAATATACTGTACATATAACAAAAATACCGAAAGTTGTGAAAGAAATTCCTAAAAACCAGCATGGCTTAATGAGTAGGGCACTCCCTTAAAGTAATGAGATAATTGATAATAAATATACGTACACCATGAGAGAATTAAAGCAGGCAATAATTGAGGACATATATCCATTATGATTACTATATTAGAGAGGTATAATAATTACTATTTTGACAGGTTGGAACAAAGGACACTCAATGTCACAGACGGTGTGCTGAGGGCCATGGGACAGTGCAGATCCCTCACAAGAGTGTGTTTGGTGTTTGAACGAGGAAGGTATGAAATCCTTTTTTTGCAGAAAAGGTTTAAAGTAATTTTTCAATTAATCAATTACTGGCATAAAAGAGTGCCAAAAACACACAAAAAAATTTGCACTCAGTTGCTGTGCAAATAAGCACAAACTGCACAAGAAGAATTTTATGCAAATTATGAAACAATTACATACATACATTCAAAATATATTAGTAAAATATTAGTACACTGTACAAGAGTAAAACAAAGTAAACAAGTTATTGATAGTGGGCAAAAAATGGTGGAATAAGTTTTTGTTAAAATAAGGAGAATTTTTAAATTTGATGTGATCTGGCAATATTCTGTTGGTCTGTGAGCTTGAAATCAATTTAGCACATCAGTTGTTGATCCATTGTCACATACATATGGCATATGGGCCCAACATTTACCTTAGGGGAGGGTTGGAGCGGTTTTCCACAAGTAAAATGTAATCATTCTTGTGAAGTGCTGACCAATTTTAATTTAAAATTATGAAGGAAACTGCAAATTATCCTGCTTACCTTCTAGTCTTTTTTTTTTTTTTAATATTAATATTTGGTTGATTAATTTGAACAAGTTTACCTAATATTATGATATTCACCACATGTTGCAGTTGTTTGCGTAATCCCTCCTTGTGGGAACTCGGCAGGACACCCTTATGATGTGTTGATGCCCAGCTATAGAGTATGCTGGCTGGAGAACTTCCAGTCTTTTGTGCCAAACACACTAAGTTTTACATGTATAATTTGGGATTGCATACGAGGAAGATTACAGTAGGTAGGTCATTTGGCAGAGCGCATGACTGGAAATGCTGGAGGTCTGGGTTCAAGTCTCGGTCAGGTCTAACTCTATTTTTCCACAGCTATGCAGACAGATGCACCGAACATCAAAGCGGAAGCATTTCGTCTGCAGCTAGCTCGTATTCCTCATTCAACTGTTGAGAGAAGTGACAATGGTTGAATGGCGCACATCGACCGTCCTTCAGAGGGGACATTCAGCTGCAGGACAGTCACCCCCTACCTGGTTTTCTGGATACTCTTTGAGAAGAGAAGCATGAAAATGTGGTGTTTATACACTTCCTGGCCCAGTTAAGTCAAAGTTCATGTTGGCTGCTGAAAAACTTGACTGGTGGCACTGTGATTTTAATCGAATGGTGCAGTGTAAAAGCCTATTGTGTGTATGTATGTATGGGGTAGGGACAACCCAGAAATGTATGGGGAAACAACAACCCACAAATCTATAAGACAATTTTGATGTCGGAGATGGATTTGATCATGGAAGGCAATAGATTTGATAGTATATCTTGCGTTTGTTTGATTTTTATATTGTACACAGGTGCTCTTTGAAAAAGCTTCCCGTCCTTTTTGATCAATGTCCGAAATTGATATTCTTGCTCATCGCATGCGGCGAAACAGTCAGAGCCTGCAAAGAAGCGGAGGTCAACTTGAGAAAGAGGTCAGTTAATGATGATCGACAAGTCAAGAAGGCATTGGAAAGACATGCTAGTGATAGCAAGTGATTCACATAATTATAGTCATAATGATATTGCTAATAACAATCATTTTTTTCCATTATCATCAACATCATCATCATCATTACTATGGTCATCAATATTATCATCATCATCATCAATATCATCATCATTATCATCATTATCATCATCATCATTATCATCATCTTCATTGTTATCATTATCATTATTATTATCATCTTCATTGTTATCATTAACATTAATATATAATCATCATTATCATCATTATCACTATGAGCGTCGTTGTTATCATTATTGTTATCATTATTATCATCATCATCATTATTATTATTGTTATCATTATTTATCTTCATTGTTATCATCATTATCATCATCATCATTATCATTGTTATTATTATAATCATCATCATCATCATCATCATTATCACTATTAGCATTGTCGTTATCATTATTGTTATCATTATTATCATCATCATCATTATTGTTATCATTATTATAATCATCATCATCACCATCTGCCCTGTAATATATTATAATAATATATAAGTACAATAACAATCATGGTAATGCTACTAATCCCATTTTCCACATTACAACATCATCTATTGTTGCTGTTTGTTGTGTTTCAAATCATCCAAGCAGCTCTCTGGTGTAAAGGGGCTGATCTGTCTTTCAGCATCAAGGCAGTAATGCATCTTTTGGACCAAGTGCCCCATTGCTTAAGTTCAGATAAACTTAATTTCATACTCAGGCCTGGTTTAGTTGGTGTAAGAAGATGAGAGCACTTGATTTTCCCTTGGATAGGGCATCAGTCCATCTCAGGTTAACTCCCCAGCAGTGCTATTACTGATTTTATAGCTGAGTGGACTAGAGCAATAAGAGTAAAGTGTGTTGTTGAAGGACACAATGCTCCCGACAGTAGTTGAAAAAGGTAACTTTCGCATGCAAGCGTGATTCCTTCAAGGATTACTCAGAGGTCAAGCAAGTCCATCTCATATAAAAGAGGACTTAAAAAAAACCACAATGGTGAAGAAAAATTCAAAATCTTATTTTGTGAAGGAGATATTCAGGTGTAAAGCTCTCATCTTATCTGTGCAGAAAGGATTGGAAGGCTGGCACCCTCATCCTCACATTCTTAACAATGTTTAATGTATTTTAATGAAAATTTATTTAACTTTTTACTTTGAATTATTTTTCCTCAAACTGTTTTAGGTGATAAATTATAATTAACCTTACTTGATTCTGTTTTACTACTTTCCTGACTTACCCAATGGTATTTAAACCACCAAATTGCAGGAAGATATATGATGGAATACATAAATGAATGAGGAATATGAGGCTGTGATGTCAGAACTAGTCTAATTTCAGTCGCTTCTACACAAATAATACCAAGCTTTAAACTTGAATATTTTCGAAACGAAATAAGATTTTTGAATGCTATTTTCACCATTTTGTTTCTTTTGAAGTCCATTTTCATATAAGACAGATTTGCTTGACCACTGAACTAATCCACTCAGCCACTACATCTCTTGCCCACCACTTAGCATGTTAAAAATGCCCTGTTATGCACCTTGTTCTTTCAGGTATTCAAGCGAGCGTCCTGCATTGCAGGTGAGCATCGAGGCTCTGCAAAAACTTCAAGAGCGCATTTATAGTGAATCCTTCCCCCGTTATATCAATGAGACGCACCTTCAGGGCATTGTTATATTTAACACCAGGGTGTGCGTAGACATTCCTTGGAACAGAATTCTGAAAGAAGCCGAGAATATGGAAGAATCCATCTTGGATTATCGTAATGGAGATACTTTTGATTGGGAGGGAAATTCTCTTATCCACCAGTTAGCAAGTTGAGAAATACCCTGTTATGCATTTTGTTCTTACCGGCACTCAAACGGGGGTCCTGCCATTTCAGGTGAGCATTGACACTGCAAAAACTTCAAGAGCGCATTTATAGTGGAACCTTCCCTCATTATATGAGTGAGACGCACCTTGGGGATTTTCATGTTTAACACCAGGGTGTGCGTAGACATCAATTAGAGCAGAATACTGGAAGAAGCCCAGAGTATGTAGGAGTCCATCTTGGATTACCGAAATACTTAAAGGAGCTGGTGGCTGGAAAGTGAGGGCGTCTTTAAGTTGAGTCTCATAATAAATTGAATACTTGTCTTGTACCCAGCAGTACGGAATATGATTCGCTACTAAATCCCGACCCGATTTGTACATGTAATTAAGGGGGTAAAATTTGCATACCTTGTAGTATCCTGACAATCACGGCAGATGCATTTATTGAAAAGGGTTAACATTACCATGTATGTAAATGGCATGACTATAGCAAACTTTAAGCAATAGTATAGACTAAATCATAAAATAAGTATCTAAAGGACATCTGTTTAGAAAAGTGGGGGGTAACTACCCTCTCATAACCCTGTGGCCACGCTGCTGGTCTGCCATCTTTGACTTTCGTAGTAGATGAAGGCTGTGTGCTTAATTATCTCCGGGTCATGATCCCCCGACAATAATTGTGATTGTAAAAAAATTAGATGTATTATCACTTGATTGCGAGCACAAGATCAGACCCACTGCATACGATCTGATTGCGGGGCACACCTGATGTCGATAGGTGACCATTAAAAAAATCTGCAAAATGTAATGGAGCAGCCAATGTTCATGTTAAATAAACAAGGGATTACAGGATACTGTGTAACCAACTTGATCACTGGTCGTTAATCTGTGTTCACTCACCATTTTTTGAGAGACTCATTGGTGGATCTGATCGCCTGCTCCGGATCATGATGCGGATCAAGATCCTACTCTCGATCAAGATCAAGTGACTGCGATCAAATCTGGTGAGTTCTCACAGTAAAACATTGGAGATCTGAGTGGGTCTGGTCGCAAGCACGTACTTGCTTAAAAGTTATACCGACAAGCGGGGATTTGATATGCACCAGAAAGAGCTTTCCATTCTTAACAGAATAGTTTTTAAATGATCTCAAAAATGGTGGTGCCATGAAAGGCGGAGGGGGGGGGTTTCCACGAGATCTTTTGCCCACCCAGCCCCCATAGAAAATTTTGTAACGTGACATGTTTAGTTATAGGCTTTTTCCCCAATAGCCAACATTTTCCCTCTCCCCCCCCCCCCCACCCATGATCAAAATCCTGTCACAGCCACTAGATCTCAAAAGAGAATTTGTGATGTGCGAAAGAGAGGACAGCTCAAAATGTTTAATGTAAGTCTTTGAATTTCTTTCCTACATTAGTATAGACACTGCCTAAAATCATGTTGTGCAAATTTCAGACTAGAAATTTCTGCATCATTCCACAAGAATAACTTTGCTTTAAAGGACATTTCATACTCCTTGGGAGATGCTGCTCTTTTAATAAAAACCCTTTGTGTTGGGTGGAAATCAAGCACATGGTTCATTGAACAGCTTGTATGGACTTGACCAGACCACAGTTTTGTGGTTTTGGGAATTAAAGAAAAAGATAAGTTTCACTTCAACTGGCCCTACTCTTTATGAGGACCGGTTGAAGTATTCCTGGTTTTAAGCAGAGCCATTTCTAATGTAATTTTCAGTCACTAAAAATCATCAGACTGTTTTATCTTGTTGAATTTTGAATGAGGGTACTGTACAGTGTACGGAGAAATTATGATGAAACTCGTGTGCTATTTTCATGGTTGAAATCATATTTTCTTCTTATTAAGCTCAAGTTGCAGCTACAATTAAGCTGAAGTTGCAGCTACATCCCAGTGAGTCTGCAACCAGTGAGTTCACAACTGGTTATCAAAGACCATGGCCGTCTTGATGTAATGTCCAGCACTGAATGCTTTGGGATGTTATACTTTGCTATGCTATGTACCTGTAAATAGATCTTTCAAATGGTCAAATATTATGTCGTGATTGAGTAATTTTTTTTACTATTGTTTTAACTTTGATGTATACCTAGATACTTTTGGTAAAAGATAGGAGAAGTAACAATCAAATATTTTCTTGTGTTTTCTATTTTTAGTTCCAATGCGATATCATCAGGAACCTATGCGGTCATGATGGCGTGTGGGTGGGTGTGTGTGTGTATGTTTGTGACGGCCAGCTCGTAAACACGATATCTCAAAAACGATACACTGAATTCATGTCACATGTGGTACACAGCCCATGGTTTGTAGATGTGCCCATTTGTTTTCGGTAATGATATCATGCATATTAATGAGTAGGAGGGGCTTAATGTTAAAACCTTGAAATATTCATATTTTAACAACCGTATGTCTGTTGTTTCTTATTTGGTGTAATTATGTTGTTAGCTAGGGCTAAACATGGTATCTCAAGAATGGTAAAGTGGATTCATGTCATATTTGGTACATAGATAGCCCATGGTTTGTAGGTGTGCCCTTTTGTTTTTGTTAGTGATATATACATATTAATGAGTAGCTGGAGCTTAATGTAAAAATCTTGAAATGTTCATATTTTAACAACCATGTCTGTTTTGTATCATATTTGTGATAATTATGATGTTAGCTGTGTACATGTTCATCAGGTAAAACGATGAAATTTATTAATATGCATAGTGGGTGGGGCTTAATATGATTTTGTTAAAAAGAGCTTGTAAACACAGCATCTCAAGAACTATACATGGGATTCAGTTCATATGTGGTACACAGATAACCCATGATGATGTGCACTATTATTTTTGGTGGCGATGTCATGCATATGAATGAGTAGGCGGAGCTTAATGTTAAAATACTCATATTTTAACAACCTCATGACTGATTTGTTTGAAATTTGGTAAGATTGTGTTGTTAGCTAGTGTGTACATGTTCATGGTGCAAAAATGTTGAATATCATTAGTATGCATAGTGGATGTGGTTTAAAATGATTATGTTGAAGAGCTTTGTAAGCACAGTATCTCAAGAGTGATACTTGAGATTCAGTTTATATGTGATACACAGATTGTCCATGGATTGCAGATGTGCCCTATCGTTAAAGGCGGAAATGAGTAGAGAAGACAAAGTTAAAATCTTGAAATGCTCACTTTCTAACAAGTGCTTATCTGTTTTGTTTCATATTTAAAATATTTAAGTTGTTTCCTGCTGTAAATTCCAATTCAACCCACTTGAAGTTTCCAACAAGGTTGAACTGGGTTTGAACTGGGTCTAAATAGGGCAAAATAGATAACCTACTTCAATCCAGTTCAACCTAGTTCTTCCATATTAACCTACTTAAAAAAAAAACAGTTCAACCCAGTTGAACTGGAATTTTCAGCAGGATTTGCAAAGTGTATACATGTTAATGGGATAATAATGATTCATTTTGATATTATATTGTGATTTCCATTTCTGTGAGAGATGAGTTACTTGGTTGTCATTGTTATTTTGAGCCCATTGTGCACTAACATTTCATTTATTTATTTGTTTCATCACAACATTCATTATAACATTATAACAATAGGAAAATACATATGATAACATTACAAAAGTTGTGAAAGAATGTGCTCTAAAAACCTTAACGGCTTAACGAGTAGAGCACTCCCTCTTAATATCTAGATAATACTACTATGACTATATATGCATGTCTCTATACAACAATCGAGAGAAAAGAAAATATGAAGGAGAGAAAAAACGCTAACCCCTATCCTAACCATCCCACCCCACCCGAGTCATACCACCCACTCCCATCTGTGGAAATTAATAAGTAAAAGAAAAGGGACAATAATATATAATTTAGGGAAAAACACAAACCCTGACCTCCATCCTAACCATTGCACCCCATCCTAGCCATCCCACCTCACCCCACCTTAGCCATTTCACCCAGCCCACCCTAGCCACCACACCCCACTCCTATTCCACCCCACTACCATCCCATCCTACCCAACTACCATCGCACTCCACTCCCATCCCACACCACTCCCATCGCACCCCACTTCCACCCCACCCCGCTCCCATCGCACCCCACTCCCATCGCATCCACTCCCATCGCACCCCACTCCCATCGCATCCCACTCCCATCGCACCCCACTCCCATCGCACCCCACTTCCACCCCACCCCGCTCCCATCGCACCCCCGCTCCCATCGCACCCCACTCCCATCACATCCCACTCCCATCGCACCCCACTCCCATCCCATCCACTTCCATCGCACCCCACTTCCACCCCACCCCGCTCCCATCGCACCCCACTCCCATCCCATCCCACTTCCATCGCACCCCACTTCCACCCCACCCCGCTCCCATCGCACCCCACTCCCATCGCATCGCACCCCACTCCCATCGCATCGCACCCCACTCCCATCCCATCCCACCTCCCATCCCACCCATTTCCATCCCACCACACTTCCACTTCCATCTCACTCCACTCCCATCCCATTCTCATCCCACCCATCCGTGCATTAATATTTGTTTCAAAGGATTTTGAAGTTCGTTAGCTTTTTCTTAAGAGTGACAGATTTTGTACGTTTTAAGTTTTTCCTACACATTTATCAGGGCGACGTTAGTTGGGTTCGCGAAGTAAGATCTGAATCAATCATGATTCCTAGGAACTTAGCATCGTCAACTTAGTTAATCTTGATAATATTCATAAAAATCTCTAAATCCCACGTTTTGCTTCCAAAAACAACCAAATTTGTATTTTAACATTTAAAGATAGTTTATTGGCTCTTATTCACTCATTGAAATTATTTAATTCATCATTATTGTTTTCCTGAAGAAGTCTGGCATCTTTTCCCGAGAAGAAAATATTAGTATCATCGGCGAATAAAAGTACCGATGAATCATGGCATATGTCGTTGACATATAAAATGAACAGAAAGTGGTCCCAAAATGAAACCTTGTGGTACTCTACAATTAATCTGTAAGGGGTCAGAGCTTTCGTTGTTAAATAAGGTGAACTGAAGTGAATTTGAAATATAATCACTGAACCAAGAATGTGCTATACCTCTGATAATATAATATGAGAAGCTTTGTTATGAGAATGATGTAATCAATTGTATCGAAGGACTTAACTATAAGATCATGGGGCTATTAAGTGATAGCCCCATGCAAAGATCAAGCTTCCAACAAAGGTTTGTTGGTTATCTAAAGCATGGGAAATTTTCTTTACAGCATCTATGAGCTAGCTCGTTTGAGTGACGAGGACGAAAACCGTGTTGTCTGTTAACAGGATGTTATCATCTTCTAAGGAGTTATGAATACGGTTAAACATAAGACGCTCTAGGAGTTTTGAGAAACTTGGTAAAACGGAAATTGGACGATAATTTTCAAAACTCTTCTTATCCATTTTTTTTATTTTTATACGTGGGGATAACTTCTGCAAGTTTGAGCTTGTTCGGGAAGACACCTGTACAAAAAAAATATATTGAATATATGACAGAGGCAGCAATATGGTGAATAATATTCTGAACAATTCCAGGCTTAAAATCATCATACACAGCCGATACAAGTAAAAGACACTTTAATAATTTCATCTTTTTGCACTGGAAGTAGAAAATAGAAGATGGATTGAAATCGTTAGGTGACAGAAAATCTGTTGGATCAGAATTTGAGGGGATTTGATTGCAAGTGATGGTCCGATATTGGCAAAAAAGTTATTCAATTCATTTGATATATCTTTAGGGTCGCTTACATTCCTGTTGGCTGACTTGAATGATGATGGATAAGAGGAAACCTTTTTCTTATTACCTATGAGAGTATTTATTGTAGACCATGTTGACTTGGGGTCATTATCATTATTAGATAGTTTTTCGGTGAAATAAAGTTTTTTTTGTTGATATTCTAAGAACATGAGTCAATCTGTTGCGGTATCTGGTATATCTTAACTTATCTGAGGCTGTAGGGTGGTTTAGATAATTTTTGAAAAGTTTATTTTTTCTTTTAATTAAAACTAAGATACCCTTTGAAATCAAGGGGTGGCGTTTACGACTTCGTTTATTAT
The DNA here is from genome assembly GCA_020152595.1 of Chiridota heheva. Taxonomy (NCBI): domain Eukaryota; kingdom Metazoa; phylum Echinodermata; class Holothuroidea; order Apodida; family Chiridotidae; genus Chiridota; species Chiridota heheva. Next base: position 963,394 of record JAIGNY010001773.1, read on the forward strand.
TACTTTTGAAATATGAAAAGCATAGATTAAGTTAAATCTATTGAAAAAGACGTTATATGCTGAATCTGTATATGTTTGCTCATAAACCAGAGTCCAGTCGGTGTTACCAATATCGTACATGAAGCGGTCCATGTTGTTAATACAATAGTTTCTAGCATACGACCAGTTTGAAGGTTTAAAAACTAAGAGACTGATATCTTAAAAAATATAGAACAGCTTCTATTTTCAAAATGGATTTCTATCGTCAAAATGGACTGGAATAAAGCCTTCACATTACCATAATACTCCTTATTTTGGTAGTTAATAAACTATGTACCAGAATAGCAAACAATTTTTTTGCTAGCTATTCTGGTACAGAGTTTATTAACTACCAAAAAAGGAATATAATGTTAATGTAAAGGTTTTATTCCAGTCCATTTTGACAATAAAAATCCATTTTAAAAATAGAAGCTGATATAGGAAGATGATCACTTAAATAAGTTTTCAAAAAACCCAATAGTAAATTATCATTATATACATTGGTAATGATATTATCTATAATTGTCATAGAATTATTGGCTATGCGAGTGGGTTTAGTAATTACTGGATAAAAGCCGTTTGAATTGGTAACATTTAAAAAGTTTATAAAATTACTTTTAAGAAAATCAATATTGTAGTCACCGGCATAATAGATAGCATTGACCATTTTCTTTAGTCAAGATCTCCAATATATTTTGAAGATGGTCATTGAAATTATGAATATCGTGTTAGGCGGTCGATAGAGAACACCAATGATGAATTTTGTGTTAGAAAATGGAATAGATAATTTTATGAAAATAGTTTCAATAACAATATTAAACATGGAAACATCTGAGCGTTCAATAAACTTAAGGTCATTATTCACATACATACAAACACCACCATCTCTCTTATTGTCTATATGGCTATCAATGACAGTCCGGTAGCATACCTAATAATAGAAACACAAATATTCCTATTAATTGGAACATTTTGCTACATGAAAGCCTCCATTTTGTGATGTTTCCCATGATTCTTTGCTATCCTGACGTTAAAGCTTTATGCAATGTTACATTTTTCAAATTTGAAATACGTCTGGGAAAAATGTCTTCGCTAAGGGAAACTCAAAACTTATGAAAATACCTTTACTACTGTCATGGCTACAATTTTTTCACTCACATTTGATATGTTCACCACGCCATTTTCGAAATATTGGATAAATAGACAATAGACCTAGGTTTTTAGGCGCGAAACGGCTATTTTAAAAATTCAATGTTTTTCAACACAATGATTTTTAATATTTCAAGTACATCAATTAGAAACTGACATTTTATCGCAACATCTGAACAATGTGGCTGCATGACTTCAATATTCTCGTATGTTATAAATGTTCCTAGTAATAGGCATGCTCCCGGACTAAATGAGATTATAGTTATTTAAATGGAGGAGGGGTGATGGAAAATACTTAGACCATTATTTGAGGATAATCATTGAAGGCGTTGATGTCATAGTACTTACAATCGTGAGTTATCTCGGTAGTTCCGGGGGTAGTTCCGCTTGAATAGCATATACATAACAAGGTCTAAGGTGACGATCCTGAAAGCATCCAGCGCTGGACATTATATCAAGACGGCCACGGCCTTTGATAAGCAGTTGTGAACTCACTGGTTGCAGACCCAACGGGATTCAATCCTGGGACGTGCGGGTAAAGAGGACAAATCACTAAGTTCCACTACTGAGTGAGGAGGTCTGAGTGAGTAAATTCCGAGTGATCAGCTAGATGGTGGATACGTTGTGATAAGTTTTCATTTCTTTGTATATAGTAGCACATTGTAACACATTGTCGTTAATATCGTAGAAGGGAAGAGCTTTTCCAACACAATCTTGGCAAATGGAATTAAGGTTAACACATCCATTGTGATATAAATCTCCGGAGGCATCAAAAAGGATCCTTTTTCTGACAAAGCTAACGTACACTTTCAAGCAAAGGCACAGAAAGTGAATTTAATCATATGGTGAAAATGAGAATAGCTGAGCGAGATAAGAAAAGCTCCCTCGTTGTCGATTACACAAGGAAAACGGTGACTGATTTTAATCGTATTTCAAGGCAGGCGAGATCTCGTAGACCAGTAATGTGCTAATTTATTATACAATGGTTGAACTTGAAACCAAAAATCCATATTGCGCGTTGGAACCTCAAAACCTTTGGATTGCTGGTTACCATTAAACTAGTGTTGTAGCATATTTTGTGCCCTCCTCCCTCCTTACCCCCAATGCAGAAAATGTTCTTGCACCTTCTTAAAAGTTAAAAACATAATGGTACTATCTGGAGGACTAGGTCACTATGTGGTTTGGGTACGAAGATTCGTGCTAGCATTGAACACTTCCGAAATTTACATGCTTTAACAGTAACGTAGCGAATAAGCTTGAAAGTTGAGCATTGCAATTTGACATTTCTAACACCTTCTAGTTTCAAACTTGATTTCTATTATCAAAATGGATTGGAATAAAGCCTTCATATTACCATTATACTCTTTTTTTGGTACTTAATAACCTATGTACCAGAATAGCAAACAAAACATTTCTTAGCTATTCTGGTACAGAGTTTTTTTAGTACCAAAAAAGAAGTAAAAAGGTAATGTGAAGGTTTTATTTCAGTCCATTTTAACAACATAAATCCATTTTGAAACTAGAAGCTTTTTTTTTGTTGTAATGTGTGATTTAAAAGACATAGTTTTATCAATTCATACACCTAGATATTTAATTGCATGTGATTCTTTGACTTGGGTTAATATTGGGTCATTTCATTCCTGAGTCCATTTTTCAGCTGGGTTATTTTAACCTAAAATCGGTTTGGAGGACAGTGCATATGACCCAGGCCTGGGTTACGATTTGGGTCATTTTTTGACCCAACCATTTTTGCAGTGTGCATCCTGTATGTTAAAAAAATCAACATCGTATGTGTTTTGAGCTTGTTGGACCGATTAGAGGTACCCCTCTCTCGACAGGGCCTGGCTTTGATCATTGAAATATTTTCGAGAAAAATATGGATGGGGGAAGGGAGGCAACAAATCACGGCCATAAAGTTAGGTCATCAAATAACTTTTCAAATGTCCAATAAAATATAGTAGATGTAAGTTCCTTAGCTGATAGATTTGTAATGTTATTTATAATTTGCAACAGAACTTTCAAAAAGTGCCTTTTACCAGTGTGCGAACCACCCAAAATTTGAATATTGAGTTACATTGATTTGAAGCCTCCCTGTACAAACGATGAAGAATAATTTTGGCTCTCTTCAAGTAATATATTTATCGAATTTTATAAAGGGATTTTAGGTTGGAAAATTCCTCTGAACGTTTAATCAGGAGAATGTGAGGATATTTCAGGAAACAGTGAATCTGTACTTGAAAATGCAATGTAGCCTACGTGTGTTCTCGGTGGGAAAAACCTCTAGGATCCCCAGACTTTTTTTCCAGGGACAAAACTAAAAAAACAAATTTGAATCCAAGTTAGTCCCTACCTCCCCTCACACACACACACACGCACACACACACACACACACACGTGTAGACCCTACAACTGATGACGTATCCATAATCCTATATAACTGGTGACCACTCACCCATACATGTGTAGACCCTACAACTGATGACGTGGGCGTATCCTATCTAACAGGTGACATGTACCGAAATGCGAAAATACTGAACTAGAGTAGTGTTTTGGTCATAATAGTTTTAAAAACGGCCATTTTTAGAACTAAAAACAACTGAGGACGGCATCGGTTGTGTACATGTCATCGCTTTAAAGGTGTGTAAACATAAGAATGTCATCAGTTGGTGGGTCTAAACATGTTCAAAACACACACACACAGAGGGGAGGGGAGAAAGGGTGTGGGGAATAGGGGGAGATGGGTGTCGTACACTCGGAATACACGTGATACAGAATTGGCTCATTTTAAAAGTTTGACAACATTTACACAAGTTTGTAGTAAATTATTAAAAACCTTTATGTTAGACAACCCATATTTTTCAAAGAGTGACGATAAACCTAACCATGTACAAGCGTAAACAATAAAACATTATATTTCCACATTATGCGTTCATGATTTTGTGGCCTTAAGCGGGCACCCGGACCCCACGCCGACAAGTCGAGCGCTTTGCACTTTGATTTTGTGTTTTGTATATGGTCACTGTATCATAGCTCTCTTTGACGTGAATTTTGACTTGTGTAATAGACCTTACTATGCGTTGTGACATACTTTTTTCCCTTGAAATGTCAATTTTGCGAGCGCTTCCGGGGGTTTCGCCCCATTGACCCAACAAGGGGCCCTTAAGCGGGCACCTGGACCCCACGCCGACAAATCGAGCGCTTTGCGGTCGAAGTGAAACCTTTGGTGTTACCTCAACTACGCCACTAAATATCGTGTCGGTTCAATTTACCCCTCCCTTTCTCGTGTGAAAATCCTGGATACGCCACTGCCTCCCCGCCTATTATAGCCATAAAATAACATAGTTATGACATTTTAAAAAACATTTTCATAAATATTTTGTCTTTTTGCAAAGAAACTAAAGAAAAATATTATAATTTCATTTTCCTACCGTTTTGCCTTCACAGCCATGTTTTTTGCCCGACAAAAAATATTATAGCTAAAGCTAAATCCATCCGAGACATATTAGGTTCATAATGGCTGGTGCTTATTCCCGCTTTCTATTGCGCAATCAAATGAGAGTACATGACACCCCCTGGACGGGACGTCAGTCCATCGCTGATTAAATCCCCAGCAGAACCGGTACTCATTTGTCACAGCTGGTTGGACTGAAGCAAGTAAAATATAGTGTCTTGCTCAAGGACACAGTGCTCCCGATGGGAATCGAGACATGCGCAGTGACCATAATTTAAATTTTTGAAGATTTATATTTTTTGTTGCCCAAAAATGGGCCATGATTATCGGGTTTCTGGATTTTAAATGTAGGTTGGCGGGCGTCTTTCATATATACGTCCCAACTGCCCAACCCGAGCCCATCAATCAGCATCATAGAGTCGAGTGGAGATATTTCTGATATCTAGGGCATGAAAGATTGAGAGTATATCTGACTTAAACATGTACATCCGACATTTTAAAACTCTGCCCGATTAATTGCCGAATTATGATGTTGTTAGCATCATAATGCAGACTCTGTCAGCAGGATATGTTTCTGATATCTAAATGATTCAGACACCCGCTTCGGACATGATTGAGGTAAATTTCTGAGTGGGATAGGGAGGGGTGTAGGGTTCAAATTTACGGAGTCACATTTGCATACCCCTTAGTAGCCTGACAATTACGGAAGATGCGTTTAAAACTGTTAAAGAAAAAAGCTAACATTACCATGTACTACATGGCTTTACTTTACATGGCAAACTTTAAGTAATAATATAGACAATCACCAAATAAGAATCTGAAGGATATTTTATTTTAAATATAAAAGTGGAGGTAACTCCCCCATACCCCTCCGCCGTTGCATCCACATTTTACATCTCGTCCCGGCAAAGTGCCCAAATGTTGTCAGCATCATGCCGAGTCTGCGGTCAGGAGGACATGATTCGGATAGTAGCTTAGTCGGGCATGGCCTAATCTGCTAAAGGCTGAGATATACACTAAAAGTCTAAAAAAAATTATCCGATGATTCTAAATCGTTCCCTGACTATACGATCGGTGTCCAGCCGATTTCATAATTTAAATACGGTTCTTTCATGTCCGTACGAGACCATTTTACTTAGGTTTTTTGCCAGACTCGAAAACGTATTATTTCAAAAATTCCCAATGATTCTGTGAATAAAAAATTAATTTGGAGTAATGGTTTCGCCACAGTTTTTGGTTTGGGAGCGGAAGGGGAAGGGGAGGGGGAGGGTATTACTTTCGGAAAAATTGGGGAATTTCGTAAAACTTCCTTCATTTTCGGACAGTTTTTTTTTTTTTTGCGAATTTTTTGACCAATTTTCGGAAATTATTCTCAATATTCGGAAGCTCCTTAATTTCCGAGCAATTTTCTTCGATATTCGGAAAATTTTCTTCTATTTGGGCAATTTTTTCAATTTTGGAAAATTTCCTTCCTTTTTCTGACAGCTTTTCTTAATTTCCGTGCAATTTTCTTCGATTTTCGAAAATTTTCTTAACATTTTGAAGGATTTTCGATATTTCGTTACATATCGTAAACTCATCGTGAAACTACATATATTTACAATCTTTCTGGTTACGGATACGAAACATGAAACTTTCGTAAACTTGGTATTTATGATGCAACCGTTCACCAGAAACTTCAAGTTAACATAAATCAGTCAATGTTTCAGGTAACAGAAATAGCTACTTTGGTGCTGTGTTAAGAGCTCCTGGCACTGTTCTGGCGAAATCCCGGAAGCTCTGAAAATTTCTTGTTTTTGTTCCAGGACCTCCAGAATGACTGAATTTCAACAAGTGATGAAAAGAAGAAAAATTCAATTTCAAATCCTCATATTAGTATATATATATATATATAGTAGGTTGTCACTTATAAACAGGCAGAAGAGAAATTTCGTCTGAAAAATGTGAAAAATCAGGCAAAACTGTGCAGGCGTTCATGGGAGAATCCTT
>JAIGNY010001773.1:975000-1205000 GCA_020152595.1 Chiridota heheva
CAATACTTGAACAGACACGCTTGGACGGATCGGTAAGCTTTAAACCAACTCATAGAAGGGACACTTCTGCCGGCGTCCTTGTTGAGTGCGTGCCAACCTGCAAGAATAAAAAGAAAAATATATAATAATAATAATCACTTGTATCAGAGAATGATATGGTATTAAACTTTAAAACCTTAATGACACTTATCCCATTATTTACGTTTTAAATTACACGCACACCACCACATGAAAATTGATTCTTGAGAATATGAAAGTGAGGGGTTAATTACATACTTTTCACATCATTGTTCATTTGGATAGACTTCTTGAAGACGCACCAAGTCGTCGGAGCCCACAATCCTTCTCCCACTCATGTGTGCTGGATATAGGAGTAGAGCTGGCTGAGAGCATCAGACGTAGAACAATATCCCATTAGATTTTCAAGTATCCTATAGAATTTTCAAATATCCTATAAGAGTTTTAAATCCTATTGAGCAAAAAAATCCTATAGAAACATATTTATTCACTTAAAAAAATACTTATTTCCCATAGAAAAATTATTTTCCTACAGGAAAACAAGACTTCCTATGGGAAATCAAGATTTCCTACAAGAATCTTATAGGAAATGTTGATTTCCTATAGGAATCCTATAGGAAATCAACATTTTCTGTGTGATTCCTATAGATTTGAGGAAATTTATTTTTTTATATAGGAAAAACAAGACTCCCTATAGGAAATCAAGATTTTTTCAAAGGGTTGCGTTTTTTAAGATTTTGCATTTTTTTTTTGCAGTTAAGGCCCCAAACACAGCTGATTTTTTAAGACGTGTTGATAAAACTGACTTGAGGCAAAGAGCTGTGTAGAAGCTCTTTGCTTGAGGCCTGGAATCGCGAGTTGTGGGAATTGTATGATACTCAGTTTAATCAGTTCTGTTTAATGAATTTTAACAAATCAGTACATTTTGGGGGATTTTTATAATAATAATAATAATAATATTAATAATAATAATAATAATGATAATATTAATAATAATAATAATAATAATAATAATAATAATAATAATAATAATAATAATAATAATAATAATAATAATAATAATAATAATAATAATAATAATAATAATAATAATAATAATAATAATAATAATAATAATAATAATAATAATAATAATAATAATAATAATAATAATGATAATAATAATAATAATAATAATAATAATAATAATAATAATAATAATAATAATAATAATAATAATAATAATAATAATAATAATAATAATAATAATAATAATAATAACAATAATAATGATGATAATGATAATAATAAATATGACAATGATGATAATAATAATAATAATAATAATAACAATAATAATAATAATAATAATAATAATAATAATAATAATAATAATAATAATAATAATAATAATAATAATAATAATAATAATAATAATAATAATAATAATAATAATAATAATAATAATAATAATAATAATAATAATAATAATAATAATAATAATAATATTAATAATAATAATAATAATAATAATGATAATATTAATAATAATAATAATAATAATAATAATAAGAATAATAATAATAATAATAATAATAATAATAATAATAATAATAATAATAATAATAATAATAATAATAATAATAATAATAATAATAATAATAATAATAATAATAATAATAATAATAATAATAATAATGATAATATTATTAATAATAATAATAATAATAATAATAATAATAATAATAATAATAATAATAATAATAATAATAATAATAATAATAATAATAATAATAATAATAATAATAATAATAATAATAATAATAATAATAATAATAATAATAATAATAATAATAATAATAATAATAATAATAATAATAATAATAATAATAATAATAATAATAATAATAATAATAATAATAATAATAAAAAACATGGTTTCCACTGGAAAAAAACAAAAACGATTCACGTTATTCTCTCCTCCACCTTAAAAAACAAAACCTTAAAACAATGGTGTTATCCGTCCCAGGGGCGGAAAATACCGTTTTTTTAAAGGCCATTTGTCGTAATTTTATTGTGGCGGCGTACATTTAATTCCAGCACACAGTAATTTGATCCAAGACGGTTACTGGTTTGCTCATCTGTGTAGGTGTAGTCTGATCTATGTGGTATTCGACCAATCAAAACACACGAAAAAACGTCCATTTTACCGTCTGTAATGCACGATAACTGCCTTTTTGTGAGTAATATGTATATAGGCAAATTGGAATTAATCGTGGCTTATAGCATAAGTAAGGTCAATGCAAGTTTTATTTTAATCATTATCGATGTATAAGAGGATAACAGGGTGAGGTAAACCGGTCTTAGTAAATAATAAACTGGTTGTTAGGTAAGCAAGTCTTAGTAAATAATAAACTGGTTGTTAGCAAGTCTTGGTGCAAAGAACTCTTGGTAAGCATATTTGTTAAGCTGTATTTCTTTGCATTCATTTTGAAGGGAAAAAACGTTTTTTTAGGGAGGTACCACTGAGGTGTACGTATATTGCAAATTGGATTAAATTGGAACCATCTGGCTTATGGAATGAGTGAGGATAAGGATCAAGTTAAGAGGGTGGAGAAAGCTAGTCTTATAGAAACCTGGTGGAATGGCATCATTGGTATTAAACTTTATTTCTCTGCATTTTTTCAGTTCAATTCAAGTTTTACTTTAAGGAGTTCATTAACATCATATGTTATTTTTCAAAGCAAGAGGATAATAAGTTGTGGAAAAGAATAACGGCCTCATTTGTTCATTTCTCTGAATTTTTGCAGTTCAATACAAGCTTTTTTGAATGAGTTCATTACTATATTACTTACAAAGATTAGAAGTTGTAGAAAAACACAGTATTAAATACAAAACTTGGATAAAAACTGGTTGTGAACTTTATTTCTCTTCAGTCATAATCACCATTTGTAATTACATTTGCATAAGATTACAATAAAATATACAATTATTTGAATACATATTTTCATAAAACAATAGTACTTTTTTTAAGAATACGAAATGCTTAAGATGGATAATTGTACAATTCTCCTGAGGTTCTCCGCGGGCACGTTTCATGTACTATAAAACATACATTCCTAATGATTAAAATAGGTAATTGTAAAATTATCCAGGTTCTTAATAAATTTATATGTGCGAAACATTTAATAATGTTTCAAATAACAATTTTCAAATAACAATTTTACTGATCACCTCTTTAACAAACGCCAATTTTCCGTAATTATAAAACCTTTTTTATTCAATTTATTAAGCATATATAGCAATTTTTTTGTTGCGTTTTGACTCATTCAAAATGTGCTTAAATTTGTACATATACCAATTTTCCGTCTTATCATTAGGAAATTTCAAATTTGTTTGTGCATTTAAAGTATTTCAAAGGAAAACAAGAACAGTTTGGGTCTTTCAATTGTTTAAAGGTTCTCAGATATTTAAATAATAGAATATTAAAATTCAAGACCTTGTAAGTTGTTTGTTTGTGAACATGTGTCTTTAATTTTAGACATAGTAACGTCTTTACAGTTTTGAAATAACAAATTTTTGGTGAAACTTTTTGAATAAAAAGAAAGACAACATTTATAGTTGAGCGTACTTGGGTTCTACCCAAGTCCCTGCCCATACCTTTTCCTCCCCATAGGGCAGGCGAGGAGTTAGTTCCTGTCACCACTTACGCTCATATATCTAAGTTGCCGAACAGGTTGGGGCAATGCCGAAGGAACCTGTCGGTTGTTCTCTACCATGCCTCAAACTCATCCTAATACTTGAACAGTCATGCTTGGAAGGATCGGCAAGCTTTAAATTAACTCATAAAAGGGACACTTCTGCCGGCGTCCTTGTTGAGTGCGTGCCAACCTGCAAGAATAAAAAGAAAAATATGTAATAATAATAATCACTTGTATCAGAGAATGATATGGTATTGAACTTTAAAACCGTAATGACACTTATCCCATTATTTACGTTTTAAATTACACGCACACCACCATGTGAAAATTGATACTTGAGAATATGAAAGTGAGGGGTTAATTACATACTTTTCACATCATTGTTTATCCGGATAGACATCTTAAAGACGCACCAAGTCGTCGGAGCCCACATTCCTTCTCCCACCCATGTGTGCTGGATATAGGAGTAGAGCTGGTTGAGAGCATCAGACGTAGAACAATATCCCATTAGATTTTCAAGTATCCTATAGAATTTTCAAATATCCTATAAGAGTTTTAAATCCTATTGAGCAAAAAAATCCTATAGAAACATATTGATTCACTTAGAAAAATACTTATTTCCCATAGGAAAATTATTTTTCTACAGGAAAACAAGACTTCCTATGGGAAATAAAGATTTCCTACAAGAATCTTATAGGAAATGTTGATTTCCTATAGGAATCCTATAGGAAATCATGATTTCCTGTGTGATTCCTATAGATTTGAGGAAAATCGTTTTTTTATATAGGAAAAACAAGACTCCCTATAGGAAATCAAGATTTTTTCAAAGGGTTGCGTTTTTTAAGATTTTGCATTTTTTTTTTGCAGTTAAGGCCCCAAACACAGCTGATTTTTAAGAGGTGTTGATAAAACTGACTTGAGGCAAAGAGCTGTGTAGAAGCTCTTTGCTTGAGGCCTGGAATCGCGAGTTGTGGGAATTGTATTATACTCAGTTTAATTAGTGCTGTTTAATGAATTTTAACATATCAGTACATTTTGGGGGAAATTTGCCTCTTCCCCCAACTTTTTTGATAAGAAGCCATGCCATGCCACGCCCCCTCCCCTTCCTGCACTAATTTAAAAAAGAGCTTGTCCGATAGGTTATATTATGTTAATTACCGGTATATTATGAAGTCATTCTGTTCTGTGTTTTTAACTTCTTTCTCTCTCATTTTCCAATTATACTTTTTTTACTGGCTAGAAGGCCAGAACTTAATGTAGTTTCTGAAATGATGTACGTACTTACTTTGCTATTGTGACTCTGTACATGCTTGTTATTATTGCATAATTTGGAAATAAATGGTTACTTAATGAAATGAAATAGCAAAAAATCTTTCAACAATGAAGTCTGAAGTGGATGTTTTTATAGTAGATGTTTTTAGTCATTGGGTGATCAATTACGTATGTGCTACCTAACCCTGGGCCAAAAAGCTAGTCCGACTCCGACTGAAATCCAACTCAAATCGGAGGTTACAAGATGGTCACAGTTCAGGCAAAGGTGAGATTTAAGATGATTCACTAGATGAGACAGGCTAAAACTTTTGTATTTCAAAATTTTCTCTTGAATAGAAATCACAATGTGACCATGGTTTTCCAGAACCAGCCTAGTACGATTAAGACACTAGGCCTAGCCTAAATTTAGGCCTAACGCTACAACGATAGCCAAATCTGTAAGTTAGGCTAGGTCCAGCCTAATCGATTTTAGTGAGATAAACATCTCTCACTGACTCAGTATGCCCTACATGCTACACACTACTTGCAATACTGAGTGAGACAACTCAACACAAACTTCTATTGGGATTTTCATTTGGACCTATCATATGACCAACACTTTTAGAAATAATGATGGCAAAACCATTAAAAATAGAACTGACGAGCTACCAATTTGATGACAATTACATTGTAAACTTACTAAATACATTTTATCTTCTTATATTATAATTTATATACAATAAAAAAGAATGAAATTGAATGATTTTTGAGCTAATTGTTTACCTTCACAACTTTGTCCGTCTGACTCGCGATGAGCATTACAAAAGTAACGCACATCTCAGGCCAGATTACGCTGGTGAATGTTAGTTTTCAGATATTCGCACTTACACTCTTCTTCAAGAGACAACAAGTCACCAACGCGAGAAAAAGTTTATATCACACATTATGATGGAGGAGCATGTTTGATATGCAATAAAATATCATTTAAGCGAAATAAAGAAAAGTGGCAAAACGGTGAATAAATATTTGGGAAGAGAATTTAGGCCTATACAACTAAAACTAGAAAGTCTTAGCTTCAATAATTGTTCTTCAGGCAGTTATTGCATATTTGTTTTAATGAATTTCATGTCCATGTCGTGATGCTCAATACATAAGTGTAGGAATGGGGAGGGCAGGGGAACGGTGCCACACACAAAAAATTAATAAAGTGCCCCTTTATAATGAAAAGTTCACCTCAATTACTGTCAAAGGTGCGAGAATTTGTGGCGGAATTTGCAGATACTTTTAAACAAATATTACAAAAGTGCCTTTTTTAGAATGAATACCGCTTGTGCTCAGAAATTCTATCTACTGGCTGGGAAGGGGGGGGGTGGGATTTTCATTAAGACGATAACTGTTTTGTCAATTAAATTGTAGATATTTTGGCTATAGTATATATATTTTAGGTCAGTATTTGCCATACTCCTTACCCCGGACTAATTCAGCCTCATGACGCATACCAACATGAAAAGTGGGCAGAATTTTTCTATCAAAAGCTGGGCAAAATCAAAAGTTTTGGGGGACAAAATCATGCTAAAATGCAAAGAATAATCTTGCAAAAGGTACAAATTCAGGAACATTGTGTGTGTGTGTATGTAGGGGGAAAGGGGTGGGAAGGGGGGTGGTGGCCTTCCTTTGAATTTTCCTCTTAAATCCAGCCTGTGTACATGAACAACGGTGACCGATATGGTTACTATTCTCGTTTACATTCACCATGTGGTATATGTTACGTATTGTTGTCAGATCTTGTTCATACTTTCAACATCCAAGCTTTGTTCTTATTGGTACTCACGCTAGTTGTTCGATTTAGTGGTGTTCGTCCTCGGATTCTTTTGACGCTAGGACAATCGCAGTGTTTTCAATTAATTAGGTGCAGACACTTCAACGCTTTGTACAGTGAACCATCGCGGAGAAGGATCAGTGAAATAATTTCTTATTTTAACCAATTTACAACAGTATGTTGAGTATTTTAAGTATGTTCATGCTATTTTTACACAGGACAAATTTTTTAACTTATAATTACAAAAGGCAACAGCCACAAATTCGTCGCAGAAAGGCTTATTTTAAGCCGTCCGTCGTCAATATTTGGTTACGCTATTATGTTGAGCAATGCAAACGTTTTCCACGTCATAATTTGCACAATGACTTCTGACTGTGTACAGCAGATGCATATGGCTACAGTACACAGTCATACAGTGTGTTATCTAACAAGGCTAGGCCCAGCCTAATCGATTTAGGCCTAGGTGGGCCTAGTTATTATACACATCCCTCAGTACGGGTTGACATTGGGATTGGCGTACAAGGGTTGTTAGAGATTAGGTACAATTCCTATGGGTTTTTTAATTGTTCACACGTAGAAAATTGATGATTGAAAAATAACTTACTTTTTGGATATTCTTATAATATCAATTATCAGCCTAGGCTAAATACACTGTACACTTTTCCAAAATCTTTAGGGCGTACCTATTTACTATTCAGCACCACGATGGAATAAATCAAATCAAATATTTTGAGAACTGGCGTATGTATCATGACATTGATTGTCTATAATTACGCAGTATTAGGTTAAACTTTGATCCATTGGCGGCAGGGAAATAAAGAATAATTTTGCCCAAAGTTGGCTGTTTTAACGTTAGGGTCAATGGAGAGTAGAGTTTGTTTTCACCAACAACTCAATTGTGCACACATTGTGACGTCAGACCATACATAGGTCTAGGGCCAGTCCAAAGAATTCGAATAAGTGACAGTTCTTTTGTTTTACAAAGCGAATGACAATTGAGTAATACAATCCAAAAAAACGAATGACAAAATAGGGTTAGATTAGGTTAGGGTTTAGGTTGTCATTCGTTTTTAGTAGGACTCTCGTAATTCGGTTTAGTGATATCATTTTTTGCACAGAAAAGGTACAGTATGTATTGTCATTTACACTGTACAAGTATTAAAGTTGTCATTCGTTTTAGTGAGATAGAATGCTGGCATAAAGATATGATTGACACATAGGCTACATTTGAAATAGCAACCATAGGGGTCATTAGTGTTAGGCTACACAGGAAAAACCTTCAGTTTTGTCCATTTTTTTTTATTCAAAAACTCTCCCTGGTCATGAAACTCTTAAAAATGGCAAGAAAAATTTGTTACAATCCACCCCCTGCAAAATTTAAAAATTACATCCTTGGGTGCAAAATCAGTGGAAATTTGGGACACTTTTTGAGGCGGCCTGTATCTGCAACCCGTGTTCAGCCGTGAGCATATGAACGCACCTTTTGCCTCCTACGTGTGCATTACTTATGTACGATGCGTACAATTGGAAGACTGCCCAGCCACAACCAAAAGAAGTTAATAAACAAAGGGTTGGGGTAGTCAAAATTATCCAAACAAATTTTATAGTGCGCAGCAATGCAATTTTTCCATCTTGTAATGAACACGCAGTGTGATTTTGTTGTATCTGCGGCGTTCTGCGCATGTTTTGGCCCTTCCCTTTTTCAAGTTGTACATGTACGAGCACATTGATAAATTTGACCATTTTGTAACCTTTTATGTCAAAAAAAAAAAAACTTTTATCTATCAAAAGGTAAGTTGAAGCATTGTGAAAAAGTTAAGGGCATCAGTGCTTATTTTCAGTTCTTTTGTGACCACTGTACTAAAGGAGAGGTGATGTATTAGTGATTGTGTCTACTAGTGCTCACCGTCCTTTGGACGGACGTAAGCCGTCGCTCCTGAAGGCAGGGTTCCTCCTCACCCTCTGCCTGATTCTCTGATCGATTCTCGAAAAGAGTAGGGTGAAAACCAAATGTTTATCCACTTCTGTCCTGGTTAAAATTCCATGTTCATTCATGGCTCGTTTTAGTACCAGTCCACAAACCCAAAAGAAGCAGATCTCCAAATCTACTGATTTTGGTACGTGTCCATGTCCATTGACAAAGACGCACCACACAAAGCAACATGTCTCCCAGAAAAGCCCCAGGTTTTCTTGGGAACATTTATTTTCAATATCTAATCAACCTCCTTCTCACTTAAAAATCACCCCCCCCCCCCCCCCCCCACCTCCCCTCCCTTTACCTTCCCCACACACACACTTCAGTTTGTTTCCAGTTGCAGGTCAAGTTGTAAAAGTTGTAGAGAAACAACGACGATAAATGTTCAAATTTTAAAGGGATAAAAAAAAGGACAACGATTTTTTCTCAGTTTGTTTAAAATCATGAAAGCTCTGAACAATAGCATGTAAAGCTGGTGCATGCACATGTGTATGCATAACCAAGATGTTTTATGCCTCTGAAATTAGCGTGCGCAATATTTGGAATTGCAACAGTACAATCCAATTCCTGCGTTATATATATATATATATATATATGCCCGTGAAATATTCTCACCGGTTTGTCTCTTTCTCTAACTTACGTAAGCGTAACCAGGCCTAGCATAAAAGTCAGTTCTATGCAAAAACTGAAAATAATGATATTTATGTACAAGTTTTACTGAGTGATTACCTTTGGTGGTTCTATTTTTCTACTTTTTTGAGACATCCAATGGTTTTTAAGTCTTTTGGGACACAAATATAAAGAATAGCCTACATAAAAACTGAGGAATGTAAGGTTTATGATGTCACAACTAGTCTGCTTTCAGTCGTATCTACATAAATGTTACAATTTTAAACTTGAATATCTCCAAGGAACGGATTAAGATTGCTGAATGCTATTTTCACTATTTTGTTCTTTTAGGATCTTGTTTGACCATTCACTAAACTAATCCTTTAAGATTTATTTCTTTGCTTCTTAGGAACCAGTGTCAAAGAAATGGGAGGCATCACTAAGAATGAGCGGTTTGGTGGTCCAAGAGAGGAAAGGGTAGTAAAGGTGTTTGATGGAAACAACCCGGTTAGTTCATACTTTTCTTCCTCTCCAGCTCTTCCTCTCCTCCTCTCTCTCCTCCTCTTCTTCTCCTTCTCTTCCTTTCCTCTTCCTCTTCCTCTCCTCCTCTCTTCCTTTCTTTTTCTTCTCCTCTTCTTCCTTTTTCTTCCTTTTCTCCTCTTCTTCTCCCCCTCCTCTTCCTCTCCTTCTCTTCCTCTCCTCCTCCTCTTCCTCTCCTCTTCTTCTCCTCTTCCTCTCCTCTTCCTCTCCTCTTCTTCTCCTCTCCCTCCTCTTCTTCTTCTCCTCTTTCTCTCTCCTCCTCTCCTCTCTTTTTCTCTCCTCCTCTTCCTCTCCTCCCCTCTCCTCTTCTTCCTCTCCTCCTTTTCTCTCCTCCTCTTCCTCTCCTCCTCCTTCTCTCTCCTCCTCTATCTTTCTCCTCCTCTTCCTTTTTCTTCCTTTTCTCCTCTTCCTCTCCTCTTCCTCTCTTTTTCTCCCTCTTCCTCTCCTCTCTTCCTCTCCTCTTTTTCTCCTCTTCTTCCTCTCCTCTTCCTCTCCTCCTCCTCTTCCTCTCCTTCTCCTCCTCTATCTTTTCTCCTCTCTTCCTCTTCCTTTCTCTCCTCTTCCTCTCCTCTTCCTCTCCTCTTTTTCTCCTCTTCTCTCCTCTTCCTCTTCCTCTCCTCTTCCTCTCCTCCTCTCCTCTTCCTCTCTTTTTTTTCTCCTCTTCTCTCTCTCCTCTTCCTCTCCTCCTCTTCCTCTCTTTTTTTTTCCTCTTCTTCTTCCTCTCCTCTTCCTCTCCTCCTCTTCTCCTCTTCTTCCTCTCCTCTTCCTCTCCTCCTTCCCTCTCCCTCTCCTCCTCTTTCTCTCCTCCTCTTCTCTCCCCTCCTCTTCCTCCTCTTCCTCTCCTCTCTCCTCTTCCTCTTCCTCTCCTCTCCTCTCCTCTTTTCTCCTCCTTCTTCCTTTTTCTTCCCTTTCCCTCTTCTCCTCTCCTCTCTCCTCTCTTTTTCCTCCTCCTCTTCTTCTCCTCTCCTCCTTTCTTTTTCTTCCTCTCTTCCTCTCCTCTTCCTCTCCTCCTCTTCTCTCCTCTTCTTCCTCTCCTCTTCCTCTCCCTCTCCTCCTCTTCCTCTCCTCCTCTTTGTCTCCTCCGCCTCTTCCTCCTCTTCCTCTCCTCCTCCTCTTCATCTCCTCAGCCTCTTCCTCCTCTTCCTCTCCTCCGCCTCTTCCTCTTCTTTTCTTCCTCTCATCCTTCGATTCCGACGACTCCGATTCCGACTCCTCCTTTGACTTCTCCTCCGACTCCGACTCCTCCGTTCCGACTCCTCTGACTCTCCTTCTCTTCCTCTCCTCCTCCAACTCTGACTCAGATTCCTCCTCTTCCTCTCCTTCTCTGACTCAGACTCTGACTCCTCCGACACACATAGTTGACATAAGTTTCCATATTCAGTATCCAGATGAACTCTAGCTAAGTCCATAAAGTTGGCATTAAGTCAGACTTTTTGTCTATAGGACAATACAGGTTTATGCTGATGTCTTGCTACTATGATGTAGAATACGAAATGGTAAATAACATACTTGGTACAAGAACATTATTGAAGTGATAGTTTTTGAAGTAAAGGGAATTTCTTATCACATGAGTCAATGAGGAAAACAGCGATTATCTGACTTACACCAAATGCATGTTGGCCTCACTTGCTATAATGGTGGCCTATGGGAGCTTGCCTTTTCTGTTTAAGTATTTTTATTTTCTGAACTCCTAAACTCATACTGAACATTCTACAGCAAGGCTTCTTAATTAAATTTTGCGAAGGGTCATCATTTCACAACAGTTTCAGGCCATGGGCCAATCGCGTGGCAAAACCAGCATCGTGTGACAAACAAAACCCATCAAAACAATCCCTGAATACAAACAAGTTGAGAGCTGCGCGATTAGAAGGATGTATGCCAGATGTTGGCGGTTTCTTATCCACCTTCCTTTGACAAGCTGTGAGCCCAATTTATAGCAGAACTAAAGATAATATTATATTTGATAAGCTGCAATGTTTTAGTGAGTTTATCTACAAAGAAAAACCCCAAATTAAATGAGTATTTTGCGATTTTTACCGATCTCATTCCGATTGATCTTACATAAATGCACTGTATTGCATTATATAATGACTATTGTTCGCGGGCCAGATTGGATTTCTGGTGGGCCAGATTAGGCCCGTGGGCCACCTTTTAAGAATCACTGTTCTACAGCATCCAGAATACTAATGATGTTTAAACTTTTTATTGGTCTCAGATGAAAGTACAACGTATTCATGTGGACGGGTTAGGCCGGACCAGAAATGACTTCATTGTCAACCAAGTGAAGGAACTCTTCAAAGCATCTACGTTTAAAGAGGTCATCGAGAAGACAGGGGAGGTGAAGTTTAACCTGGACAGGATGGGCATCTTCGACACAGTTGGAGTTTTCATCGATACAAGTAAAGGTGAGAATCATATCTTGTGTTATACTCAGGAGCATCATGTGGAAGATATCAAGTATTTAACTGGTCACTGATAGAAAGTGTACTTTACAAAAGTATATCACTTTCTTACCTCCGATATCTTCACAGAAAAATCCTAGTATAGCAGTAAATTATTACATGTATACAGAGTTATGACGTAAGTTTACTGTGCATTTATTCATTTTAATAATCATTTTGTTAATCCTGGACTGAAATTTCATTTTAAACACAAAACTTTTACAAGAATATTTTTAGTTATAAGCCTAATTATTAAACAAAATTGATAGATTCATCAAAAAATCTGACAATTGACAGAATTAATTGTATTACAAGAAATTTTTCCAAAGTTGTGCAGCTATACCAGGACTTAACCATTTTAACATGCGGGTGTTTTTTAATGGTATGCTATTTTTGCTGAAGCCACCTATACAAAGTTGTTTGTTACTATAACCCATAAACATTTTCAAAGCCGAGTTTAGCCGAACGTGATTTCTTTAGTACTTCAACCAATCAAACGCTGGGGGGGAACTTTTCCTTTGTTTCCCAACCAATCAGGTGCAGGCTTGAGGAAACAAATGTAAGCATCAATACGCGCACGTATTTTCTTCATGTATAACGCACGTATGATACATGCACTTGAAAACATTTTTTCATACCCTTGGTCTCATACCGTGCATGAATTGTGCAGACGGCCAAGATTCCTCCAGTATTTTATTGGTCAATAAGATTCCTCCAGTATACGATTGGTCCATTATGGACCAATCTGAATCTCAGCAATGTGACATTATTTAAATTAGTCAGAAATTGCCAATTCAGGTTAGAAAAGGTCTATATTGTAGAGCAATGATCACAGAAGGCAGACAATGGCTATATTTTGCCCCAATGATTTTGTATATGGGAAGAGATGTGGTTATACAATTTACAGTTAATTTTCATGACAGAAAATCATATTTGCAAAAAAAATCTGCAAACGTTCCATTAGTAAAGGCACTGCTTAGAAATTTGTCCTGCAATTTTGAAGCAACAAATTAACCACATCATTCAACAAGATTAACTTTGCATCATAACATTGAGATATAAATAGGTCTAAGCTCAATAGTTCATGTCACCTTTCCCCAGCAGCAAAGACAAACAATGCCAGCATTGATTACAGTTACTACTTATATTACAAATTCAGATGTGTGTCACTAAAAACACCACCTAACACCAGTGGGAGTTGTTATCTTGAAGGAGCATTGATAAGGTGGAACTGTATACAGTTTTGTGGTTTGGGAAACAAAGAAATATATAACTTTTACTCTAACCAGCCCTGCTCCATTTGAGGGCCGGTTGAGATGTTCCTGAATTTTTTAAGCAGAGCCATTGCTAATGTTTGCCAGATTTTGTTCATTTGATCAGCTAATGTACTACATTGCAGAGCTGTGATCATTTAGCGTGTACACACTGAACGTTCGCAAATACACTAAATGTTTACTAAGTATAGAGTTGCAAGTAATCGTTTTTCATAGTCAAGTCTTGCCAATGAAAATCAGTATGAATTAGATCACACACACATTCGACTGACAAAATTCCAATCAATGACTTTTACAAACTGTAAATCCGATTAGCATAATTCTTTTTGAATGCGAGAATCACAAATGCACAGTAATCACCTAAGCTTGGGCAGTATTTTGGTATTTTTTGGTACTTAGCCATACAGAAATGGTTGATATTGGAACATTTTAGTGATACTGAAATACCGATAATATATATAACATGGCTGAAAATTTAGTTTATTTTCTTAATTAATTTCTTGATTGCTCAGGATAATACACGGATTATTTCGAAAGCATGTCAAGCTAAAAGAATAGCAAAACTATTTTCCAACCTTAAAAGACCCAATTTCTTAAACTAGACAGAAAAAGCTGCGCAATGTTTATTGCAGCTAGAAGTAGCTTGTTAGAGGACTTGAAAATTACGGGAAAATATGTACAAAGCGCACTTGGAAAAAGTATGGGAGAATATAGAACGAATTTAACAACATCAATTTACTCGGATACCAGATATTATTACGAATGTTAAGTCCTGGTCCAAAAAAATTGTTTAAAACTTTAAAACATTTCCAAAAATAAAATAAAAATTGTTCAAAACTTTTCAATCATAGAAAATAAAATATAAAAAAATATATACAAAAGCTGTAAAACTGCAAACAAATGCTATTTCCTTGTTTTGAAAACATATGTTCTACTTCCATGTTCCAACTGTGCAAATAACAAAGAAGAAAAACAAACTTCCATAAACCAGTAGTACATTTCTTTCGAGTAGGGAGCTGTCACCCCAGTTAATGGTGACCAAACTAATGTGTAGCAAATTATTACCACACGTCACACAGGACATTGCTTCCATCATGTGAAATTCCTACTTTTTAGTGTAAAATCATTAAAACTGTGTCCGAAAAACAACAAAAAATCTCCTTTCATTATATGCCGCCAGCATCCCCCTTTACATGTTACTTTTGGGTGGTTTATAACCTGGTGCCAGGTTTCCTCGAACTACTCGGCCACGCAGCGCTAAATTGTTGAAAGACAAACTGCATGACACTTTTATGTAAACATCAAAATGGAGAGAAGCCATAAAAATTTAAAAAAAAGCAATATCAAAACCGTTAAACTGGGAGGGGAATTCAACATTTAGCAGAAATATCAGGAAATTCACTGAGCAAGGGAGAGGGATGATGGAAGCATCGCCTTAGACTTCATTCCGGGAAACAAACCATGAAAATGAGAAGGGGAGGGGACAATATTATATACCAAATATGTTTTCACAATAAAAATAATTCCTCCACCTCAAATTCAATGGTTTGGTAATCCAATTTGTTGTTTGAAACCTGCAAATGAGGAGATCTTTGCAAAGAACCCTCCCTACCCCACACCTTTTTCCTATTCTCTTTTTGTAGAGAAATTTAAGGAAATGGGGGGGGGGGGACGATATGATCTACAAAATTATGTTTTCATAAAAGAGAATTCCCCTACCCCAAATTAAATAGTTTAACGATCCCAGTTTGTTGCTTCAAACTTGCAAACAAGCTAGGGGATCATAACAAAGATCCACTCCCCTGCCACCTTCGCCTTCCCCGCCCCCACCGGCCCTCTTCTTGTGGTCGTAATACTTCATTTTTGTGAAGAAATTTAAGAACATTGGAGAGGGGACAAGATAATCTACCAAATTATGTTTTCATAAAGGAGAATGCCCCCACCCTAAATTAAATAGCCTGATAGTATTAAATTAAACATGTATATGAAGAAGGAATCACTCTGGAGTACCCTTTTAAATCGCTTTTAACCGCTAAGAATTATAATATTTCAGTTGGAAGAAAGACATTTTCGCACGATCTAATTTTTAAAAACATAATTCCTCTGCACCTGGGTTTATAGTGGGACTGGGAACAATATGTATATATCTGTTTACTTACGTTGCTGATTTCTTCGAACTTTCGGAAATAAGATTTTGATGCGTTCTTTTCAACAATAAAAGTCTGTCTTACAAACACTGAGCGAAGAGTGCTTAGTTCAGAATTTTATTTGTTCTCATTTTATTATTCTATACTTTTGTTTCGTGCTTCACTTTTACTGTATACGGAACTACATATTACAAAATTTTTGACAACGTTTCTAAATATTTTTGTGGACATATTTCAGGAGATAAAATTTTACGAGACTTTGGAATACTATATATTTCTGAATAAAACATGGAAATCTCAGTGATTTAATCTTGTTTATTTTTATTTCGCCGTTCTTTTTATTTCACTTATCATTTTAGTTTTAGTTTATTAATTTATTCAATTTTCATTTTATGATTTATAAAAAATGGCTGTGCCCGTCCTGATAGTGGTGAAGCAAGTTGCGTTGGAGCAAGTTTCCTTACTTTTCAGGTTGTAATTTTGTTGTTGAACTTATTGAAAATAAATATTGATCGTAAATCTCTGTGGTACACTGCATTGTCGCTACCAATTTATTGTGGGCTGAACTGTGTCCTTTGAAAAGACACGGGAAATGAAATACTTAATTTTGCTTAAAACGCCATTTTGCATGGATTTAAAATTATTATCTGCACTAGAGATGATTGAGTGAAATTTGCAGGTTCGGTATAAATGTGCAGACGTTAATACACACAGTAGACCCGATGTCTGTTGAGGACTTTTCTCGTTGAAAAAAATGTGAGTTGTGATTAGAAAATAACGCTCGTGGTAGTATCTTTGTATTCAAAAATTAAATCCCAAGTTGCATGAAAAAGCAATACCACGTTTTTGGCTTCGAGAATGTTTTGTTCTTTTTTCTTCGGCAAATACCAGCGTTAAAGTTACCGGCGCATTTGTCAAACTACTTGCATCGGTACTGTACTGTGTAAATGAACCCATTTTTGTGCTATTCCCAATTTCGTGCTTCTTTAAACTATTACAGAAATACTACATTGATATTTAACAATAAATTCAACATTTTTTGGTACATCTGCACATATAAATTGAACAAAACATATTTTTATTTAAAAGCTCATTTGCATACCGGTATTTCGGTATTTTCCCACCGATATACTGGTATTGTGCAACAACCAGTACCGCCCAAGCTTATAATCACCTATGAATGGGGATATTTTGCACTTTGATTTCGCCGAAATCTGAGTAATTTGTAAAATGCATCGCGAATATGCAGCAGTAAAGAGTGAACTGGTGAAACTAACGATAGGCCATGACATAAGGCTTTATTAAAATCCCACTCAATCAGGATGCATTTTACAAGCTGTTAAATTGACCCCAAAACACACGGTCAAAATACTTTAATCGTGACAATCAGTACATTTACATGTAAATATTACATGATGATTCAAATAAATTATCCAAGAAAGAAATAATATTGCCAAATAAACCAACAAAAAAAAAGGTTTTAACGGAGCTGAAATTCTGCGGCTTCACAAGCATGGCAGCCATTTTTTTCCAGAGGACTGACATGAGCAAAACTTCCAGGGTGGTGGCGTAGTTTTGAAATGTTTTACGGTGAGGTATCATAGTATGCAAGATTTACACAGTGAAAGCCCTAGCGAGTATGGCAAAAAAGTGACGCGATGTTGAGATTAAATGACATTGCAGGGAAGTTTACTGACTTTCCATGCACAGTTTCCATAAAAATGATAATTTATACCGTAGAAATAAACTGGTCATGATTTGGAAAGCAAAATTCCAGTGTCTATTTGGGCAATGGAGTCAATACTTTTGCCATACTGCTTGCGCAATTTTTTTTACTTAGCTTTGTTAATTGTAGCAATTTTGGTGTACCTCTGAAAATTACAATACTGAACGTAAGTAAACGATACATGCTTGCATTTTTTGGCATGTACACTTTTACTGATATTGCTAAACGTTCACAGCTGTACTACATTGACAATTTCGTAGTTGAAAATAAATTTCATTGACAAATAGCCAGGAGGACATTGTTGAAATTTGTTGGTTTGCTTTATAAACATTGGACTGTTAGGGAGGGAAAGTCTCTTTTAGGGAAATTAAAGATTTCCTGTTTAACTTTAAAGACTTTCATGGGGCAGGGGTATGAGTTAGAAGGGAGCGGGGTTGGGAGGGTTTTTATTTCCCTTCCCTTTTGCCACTATTCCACCTCACAGTTCCAAAAATTATACAGTAGGTGATGCAGATGACCTGGGCTTATCTGTCTGCATTGTTGTGGGAAATCTTCTAGTTGAAACTTTTTGAAATTGAACCTAGAATTTTGAGCCTTTTGAAACTAGAATATAAATCCAGTGTTCTACGAAAATGAGCTACCTACCCCTTACAAATATTTCATGTTTAATATAAAGGGGCATAGATTTCAATTTGTGCATTCTGATGATCACAATAAAATGACAAAATACTTTATTGACAATATTGTAGTTGACAATATGATTTATCAAAAAAAACTTTTAGACTATTCTTGAAATATGATGTTTGCTATAAAAAAAACAAGTTGCTTAAATACAGTGGGTCATCATGAAGACAAAATCTCTTTTAGTAAAATAAGATATTCTGTATAACTTTGAAGGCCAGTTTACATCTTTATCATGACCTAGATTTTGATTGGTTGAAATACAATGGCTCAATATGTACTAGTACTATTGAGCCAATCATTAATTGTTTGGGAATAAATACATACATCAGCATGTAAACTAGTGCTGTCATGACAATCGATTATCGCGATATCGCTATATCTGTTTTCCTACTACATGAAATATGTCTCTCGCGACATATCGCGGTACCAAAAACTAATAGTAATACTCAACGCAGAAATTTCCGCGCAACTAGGCTAGGCTGCTTTGTACGTTACGGTACTAAATCTAAAAGTCAAGTTTAGTGCAAAATAATCGTGAAGCATAAAAACTAATCAAAAATTGTGCTCCGTCACAGATGTAAGTAGGCAAAAAGAACGAGAAATTGGTCCAGAATGTGCCACTCAGGCTCTCACTTCGATGATTCATGGTCACGTTGGCTGAATTACCAAACATGTGCGCGATGAGCGTGATAGTCATGCGATCATGTCGTCTGCTAGATCTGCAAATCATTTTTTCTTGCGTTCATTATATCATGGAGTAAATTGTTAACTCCATGATCAATTATAACATTAGTGATATTAACAATTTGTCGTGAGTCAGTTTTCTTAAGAAGTATCGCGATACTACTATATATTGCGATACTTTTCTCCACGATAATCGATACGTAATAGAACCACATTGTGACAGCACTAATGTAAACATGAAAAATGACCTTTGACACACGGAAACAAAGGCTTTCAAGATGTAATGAAAAGAAAATGATATGAGTATTATAGGTAGGCGTCATGGTGGGTCAGTGGGTCGCAGCAAGTAACAATTGTTTCAGGGTGATATATGCCTGCTTAATATCCAAAGCCATCTATCATGATTGAAATGTGGCAGCTTACAGTACGTTTTATCCCAAAGCATTTAACCTCTCTGAGTTGGTTGATTGACAGCTTTTTCAACCAATCACAACACAAATTTTCCTAGCAACAAAATCTGCATAACCAAGTGGGGAAAAAATCCTATGCGGTACTGCTAGGTAACTAGCAGCACACTCATGTAGCCAATGCAATAATATATTGCACAAAACAAATTTCTGCACACAAAGACTGAGTGAAATTGAAAATCACAAGATAGTGAACAAAGTTTGCACCTACAGGCTTTGTAATTCCGATTTCCATTACCTAGAACGGTTAGCAAACATAGGTTTGGTTTTTTCTTTTTACTAAAAACTCTAAAGATCCGGAGAAGTGCAATATATGGATCAAAACTTTCGGCAGGCCACATGAACATCTAAATGTCAATGCATTGTTCATGCATGATTGCAGATTTGAGGTTTGTTTTTCCTAACTAGTAACCATGTTGCTTTGGTGGGCATATCTTATTTCTGTACTTATAGGGTTAATTACTGATTGGCTAAGTAGTATAAAGTGCATTTAATTGACCAATCAGAATGCACAAATTGAAATCTATATACCTACACGTGACAAACAATAACTGGTCTTTGAAGTGAAATGACTGCTGCTGCTATAAAGTTATGTAATATTGTTGATTGACAGGTCCAAATGCCAGGAAAGATGGATTGGACATCACAATTAAAGTTTCTGAAGTAAAGCGAGTCACAGCAAGTGCACATACAGCAGTTGGTAACAACGAGGGTAGTTTGGTATGTATCTGCAACTTTTCTCTCACAAACATACTTTTTATTCTCCCCCCTCCCCCTTCCTCTGCCCCATACCCCCTCCTTTCTTCCCCATAGGATTATTTAGCATGCTATAGGCCTCGGCTTTATTTCCTGCTGCTTCACGACTGGTTTATCAAACAAGTCAATGTCTCCACTTTTTGACTTTGAAACATTTATTAACAACAACGAAAGAAACTAAAAATCGTTCATGAGAACATCTTTGTCATGAAAATTTACCTGATAATGATGCTATGGGGAAGGACGAGACATTGCTTGAATGTGCTTGAATTTGAATAAATATTTTGTTCAATTCGAACAATTTTGCTACTCTGCAGATCATGGGCAGAAACTTTGAATAATTGTTTTGAAATAATCCATCACCATCTTGTGGGAAGTCAGATTTGTGTAAACTACTGCACTGAAGCAGGACATTGAAAAGCATCAGAAATAATCCTATTTTCAATAATCTGATCATTACCTATCGTTCCAGTGACTGAAACTGTTATTTTGATTACTTGCAACTTATAAATCTTTGTGCCAACGTGAACATATTCTGTATTCCTGTATTTTAGGTGTTTCGATGGCAGAGAGAGAATTTTCAATCTAGACGTCCACCATCCAAGAAGTGCATTCGAGAGATCCCGGCTTTATTTCCTGGTGTGTCTCCAGATACACCAGTCTTCACACACCAGCGCTTCACGACTGGTTTATCAAAAAGCCATCAATTTTATATAACCCTCCCCTTACCTATCTGCTTCTTGCCAAGTGGCACATAAGGCCACCACACAATGTCTCCACTTTTTTACTTTAAAACATTTATTAACATTAAAACAAAAGAAACTGAAAATTATTCATGAGTATACTGTATCTTTGGCCCGAATTTTCACCTGATAATGACACTATAGGGAATGACAAATGTAATAAATAATATGGAATGACCCATATAATTTATGTATATTCCTCAATAAAATGAATTGAAAATAGTAAATGAAATTAATATAATTATCGTCAACTGTACACTTAAGCCTGTTGCTTCTTTCTTAAACAGGTGCTCGGTTCTAAATTTCCTCACATGTTAGGTAGAGCAGAGATGTTGACCGTGGAGTACAGCAGAGGCTCAAGGCAAACAACCGGGTTACAACGTCAACTTTCTCAAACCGGTGGGAAAGAAATTGGATAAAAAGTAAGAGGACAGCCAGTATTTT
This sequence comes from Chiridota heheva, assembly GCA_020152595.1. Taxonomy (NCBI): domain Eukaryota; kingdom Metazoa; phylum Echinodermata; class Holothuroidea; order Apodida; family Chiridotidae; genus Chiridota; species Chiridota heheva. Next base: position 996,259 of record JAIGNY010001773.1, read on the forward strand.
TTTAAATATATGTACCAACTGACGGGTTGGCTCTATGGTATAGATAAAGCCTCCACATTTTTAGTCAGGAGTCCTGAGTTCCATACTACAATCTTTTAAAATGGCACCTGCTGCTTCCTTGTCTGGTGCTCAATGTTTAGAGGACAGAGCGAAGTAATAATTTTACATGGTTCGTGACTTGGTGTGCCAGTCCAGAGCAATGCCCTGCCTCAGTATAGTCTCGGACGGCTTGAATTTCTTTTTTCATGTGTGTGTGGATCATTGATAGTCGTAAGCACTATGGTAATTTGGTGCAGCTTCTAAATCTTTAAGTTGTTCAAAATTTTAAAAGAATTCCTAAAATGTCCAAAAAAGCTTAAGAAACAAACTTCATAAAGATTGATTAAAATTGTTTTGTTGGTTTTCATCAACAGATTAACAGCAAGTGGTTTTAAGTCTTCATCAGAGTTTCTCCTCAGTTCATTGCGAGAAGTCAATCGAGGTGCTTACGTAGATTTTACTGTAAGTAAATCCTGCAGGGTTATTTTTCTTTCATTGCACAAAACTATGTTTCTTTAAAGCCCCGTATCATCTGTAATGTGGAGATGAGTAGATTTCAATTTGTGCATTTTGAATGGTCAAAATGGGTTGGAGCAATTTGTTCTAAGTCATTAAGTTAAAAAATTGAAACAAAATGTACACCACCTCATTTGAAAAGAACACAGTGTGACTGGCAGGTTTGCTTTTATTTTATTTTATTTTTTGCAAACGACACTGAACTAGTTTGAAAAATAATTGTTTTTTCTTTTTTTCTTCTATATTTTTGTTCTCTCTTTTTCAATCTTACATAGATGTAATGAAAAACAAATAATAAACATCATTTTGTTGTGACCATTGCAAAGTTAATAAGAAAAATAAATGATTAGAAATACGGATAATATAAAATAACTAAACACGTTTGCACATTCTTAGAATATTTACAGATCAAATTAAACCAAAGTAACCAGTACTTTTCCCACTTATTAGACATTGTTTCCTTCAAGATAACCTTTCGCAATAAAGAATAATCCTTTCAATATATATACATTGCAACTACTAGAAATATGCTTGCTTCAAGTTTGACTGAGCATCTGAGGAGGGAGTCCCCATTCATCAGTCTGATGTCTGAGCCCTAATATCAGTGATGTTCTGATTTTTAACATGTTGAAAAACAAAGATCTCAAGGCCACCAAAATTCACCCATTATTGCTCCCCTCACACTCCAATACATACAGTAGTGTATATATGTACATATGCACTGTACGTACATACACAGCGTGTACACTCTTTAAAGAAATATTGAGTGAGGGAGCTGCGAGTAGAAATGTTGTAGATGTCGGGGCACAATATTGGCATGAATGCTCACCCCTGACTGAAGGGTTGATGCCATAACCACAGAGTCAACCAGTTGTTATATTCTAGTTATATCCAGTTAAGCTTGTTTTATCTCTTTGTTTGTAGTTCCCCAATCCTATCGGCCAGCAATCCATACGATGGGAAGGCGTGTGGAGGGATACCTCGTGTCTGACAAGGACAGCATCGTTTGCAGTCAGGGAACAGGCTGGTCATTCACTCAAATCCTCGTTAATCGTGAGCAAGCAACTCTGTTTCAATTCATTCAATGCAGGCCACACCCCCTCCACCTTCTTAAATGGCACATTCTCACCCATCTGCCCTTGATGTCAAGATTCGGTCAAGCAAATCTTGACAAAATACTAAAGAAAGTATTCTAAAATTTTATTCCATTAAAGAATTATTCCGTAGGAATTTCATTTTTTCATATATGATACAAAAAATTTGTAGAAACAAAGTGGTGAAAAAGCAATGTTAATATTATTTTGTTATAACAAGAAGAAATTTCATTTTCTCATATATAATACAAAAATTTTGTAGAAACAAAGTGGTGAAAAAACAATGTTAATATCTTATTCTGTTTAGAAGACATAACAATTTAAAGAGTAGAAAAATGTTCTTAAAAATACCTCGTACAGTATATGTCCTTCAGCTTAGTGATGTCATCAAGGCAATTCCAGCACAGTTCTTATGTATTTCTTTTAAATTTAATCACACTTTTTAACATTATTGAACAGCATTTTTGGTTCATTATAGAGATAGGGTTGAATATATACTTTACAAGAAAACATTTTGTTTTTTCTTGTTGTACATTACATTTACAATCAGAAAAAAATCCAAATTATTTTTAAAGAAAACAAATACAAAAGACATTTTGTTGAAATTGTCTCTATGACATCACAGATGTTGCCAATCAGTCACTTTTGTCCAAAATTAAAAATACCTACACATTTTGTAACTCCTAAATGGAATAAGATATTAAGATAGTTTTTTCACAACTTTGTCTCTACAAATTTTCTCTATCATATATGAAAAAATGAAAATTCATAGGAATATGCCTTTAAGGAGATATTTAAGTTTAAAGGTATGTATCAATTGTGTAGAAACGACTGAAACCAGACTAGTTGTGACATCACATCCTCAGGTACCTAAAAGCCTTAATGTATTCCATCATATCGTCCCTGTTTTGACATATAGTGACCAATGTAGGGTGGACTGGATAAACATTTTTTTTTATTTTGACATAGTGATGAATGTCTTTAAAATCATATTACTATGATCACCAACCTCTCTCGTATTGACAACGTTCATATTACCTGTCTAAGAATAGGTCACTTCCACCTCACTCACTCCCACCTTGTTGGCTCCCTCCAGCCCCTCCCAACAATTGCCATTGCATTCTCACAATCCATCACGTTCTCCTTGCTTGCCCCCTGTACAACCTTTCCAGAGCTTCCCTCGCTCCCCACAACTTAATTGCTAAGTTCTTCCAGTAAAATCCTTCTGATAAAATGATCTCCTTCCTTTATCATGCTTTCCTCTACAACCATATTTAATTCTCCTTTCCACCCCCTCTCTCTACTTTGTTTTTGTTTCAACCATGCACCTTCTCTCTCGATCACAGCTTCCTGACTTTTTGTTCTTGAATTTCTCTTATCCTCCCTCTGTTTCCTTTCCTTCCTACCTCTAGAATGATCTGACCTCTCAGGCACAATTTGACCCTTGTTGTCATGGTGCCGTTAAGCCCCCATCAAACAAAAAACTATGATTTATATGTTTATTTTCCTTGTTTTCTATGACTGGTAAATGATTTAAACTGTAGATAATCAGAAAAATGACACAAACACAAAAAACAGATACTTGTTAATCATATGAAGTCACAAGAAACAGACACAAAAAACAGATACTAGTTAATCATAGTAAGTCACAAGAAACAGATACTTGATAATCATAGTAAGTCACAAGAAACAGATACTTGATAATCATAGTAAGTCACAAGAAACAGATACTTGATAATCATAGTAAGTCATGAAAACAGAAAACTTGTTAATCATAGTAAGTCACAAGAAACAGATACAATCTTAATCATCAGTAAGTCACTAAGAAAAATACTTGATAATCATAGTAAGTCAAACAAAAAACTTGTTAATCATAGTAAGTCCTGGAAGGGAAACAGATTTTTTTCTTGTTAATCATTTAGTACAAGAAACAGATACTTGTTTATTTTTCTTGTAAGTTTTATGACAGATACTTGTTAATCATAAAGTAAATAATCAGATACTTGTTAATCATAGTAACACACAAGAAACAGATACTTGTTAATCATAATAATTAAACTTCATTAATTTTGAATTTGTTCAGAGTTGGAATTAATTTTAAAATTTCTCACAGTTCTGAATAAAGTTGTCAAAAATCTTCTCGCAAAAATTGGGACAGCAATAATATTAATGTGAAAATATCTCTTTATATTCTTCTGTCTTTTGTAATTTAATGCACTTTGCATTGCACAAGTACATGGCAACATTTTTAGAGTACATATTTACCACATATACTGTTGTTTACTCAAGAAATCTTTAAAAAATCTGTTCTTTTAATGATTTTTTTTTTTTTTTTTATTTTTTATCACCACAAAAACAGGGACGATATAATGTCGTGTGATTTTGTTGCTTTACAATCATTGGATACATGTGTGTCAAGAAAGTACTGACACATAATCATGTAGTAATTATAAATTTGAAAAAAAGGAAAAATAATTTTACAGTAAACAAATTTAAACAATTCATTTTGCAATTGTGAGCATTAGGCCCAAACTTCCACAGTAAGTAGACTTACAACACCAGTCATTTCAAAACAGATAAGACAGAACTTTAAACTTGAATATCTCTTTAACGGAATAAGGTATTGAAGTAGTTTCTACACTATTTTGTTTCGTTTAAAGTCCTCTTTCATTCATATAAGATAAACTTGCTTGACCACTAAACTAATCCTTTAATATCTTCTTAACGGAATAAGGTATTGAAGTAGTTTCTACACTATTTTGTTTCGTTTAAAGTCCTCTTTCATTCATATAAGATAAACTTGCTTGACCACTGAACTAATCCTTTAACATCTTCTTAACGGAATAAGGTATTGAAGTAACACTATTTTGTTTCTATTAAACACTTATTTTGTTTCTATTAAAGTCCTCTTTCATTCATATAAGATTAACCTGCTTGACCACTGAACTAATCCTTTAATATCTCCTTAATGAAATAAGGTATTGAAGTAGTTTCTACACTTTTTTGTTTCTATAAAAGTCCTCTTTTATTCATAAACTTGCTTGACCACTGAAGTAATCCTGTAATATCTCCTTAACGGAATAAGATATTGAAGTAGTTTCTACACTATTTTGTTTCTATCAAAGTCCTCTTTCATATAAGATAAACATGCTTGACCACTGAACTAATCCTTTAAAGTCAGAGGGCTACGCTATACCCAAGAAATTGTGTAAGTATATGATAAAATACCTTTTTTGTTGTGAGAAATACTTCAATGCAGTTGTCATAATAACCAGGAGTAGGATGCAAATGTTGTTAAGATTGATAGTAGAAAGATACCAAGGTAATTTTGCTGTTTTGCTTATTTGTTAAGTTGTTTTTGTTTCTCAGCACACCTTCATAAGAGACACTCGAAATGAAGGAGTGTACCCCAATCGGGGCTACCTTATCAAACTACAACAGGAGCTAGCGGGGTACACTGGTGGGGACGTCAAATTTGCCAAAGGAGAAGTTGATTTGCAGCTTAACCAAAAGTTGTTCTGGGATATTGTAAGTAAATTTGATGGGGTATTTTTTCTTTCTTTCTTTTCATGTGAAACATGTTCTAAACTAGAATCAGAGCACTCTGCAGAACGCATACCTCCGCCCCCCTTTTTCTTTCCCCACCGGAATATAATCTACCTCAGGAGAGGTTGAGTTCGAATTTTTTGTCTGGTTTATTTGGTTACAGCCATCCCTTGATTTTGAAGTAAATGAAAATTGCGCTTTAAAATACCAAAAACATTAAAATATTAGACTATTATTATCATAAAAATATTAAGAAAAAGTTCATACCCAATCCTTGTATAATGTTGATTGTTGAATAATGGAATTTGGGTTAACAATCCGAAAAAAGAAAAAAAAAAACTGTTGTTTATCGTATCCAAACTTTCATGAGGTATTAGTGAACTTTGACCAATTGTCAACGATAATATACTATTCAGATCTGGAACACGCCTACTTCTTTACAGTATAGTAACTTGACTTGCAGATTGTGATTACTTTACAGATACACGATCAACACAATACAGGAGGAAAGTAGAATCCTAGCTAATAATATTGTTGACAATTGACAGCCTGCATTCAAAACAACATCAAAACTTTCACGTACACTGTACAGTATATGTACATCATGTATAGAGCCTTATGTACTAGCCTATATGTGTTTATGTACAGTACTACAGGCATGTTGAATCATAGTCTCATAGTAGTGTCCTTTTTCTTTTACTTATGAGTAATTTTACATCATTTTTGTGTGAAATAAAACTTTTAAACGCATCAGAGGTAAGATGTTCATGATTTTCATTTAATCTAATGAAAAACTCTGGCATAAAATTCACATGCTATATCTATAATCTTACGACGCAGGTACAACATGTGTCATAAGAAATTTCAGCCATAGCATAATATACAACAAATTTGTCGGTAACGCGAACCCTGTACCTCAGTAACCCTCCACCCACCAAGTTATAACCCCAAACAATGTCTTTCTCACTGTTGATCTGTATTGCCATTTACATTCTAAACACTTTGAGGATTATCACTTGTGATCATTATTTGTAGTTTAATTCAGGCTAAGCATTCATTGTTTGAGCTCTATTTAGGGTAGATTCACATTTCATCATTTTAATTCATGGCAGAAACCAATTGTTTTAATTTTTTTGACACCAGAGACCACTTCCCTTTGATTTTCTTTGAGTCCAGAAAATTGATTGTATGGCTGTTCTTTCATAGCATGAGTTTATTGTTCAGTGCATTCCATTGGAAAGTTTCAACTAAGTCTTGATAAATCTTGCCCTTAACCCTTACTCTACCACGCGGCGATAGTATCGCCGTTTTCAAACCACCTTTTTCTAAAAATAAAATCGGGACTTTACCACAGTCCTATAAGAGTAATCTTGGTATCATTTTAAAGTACTCTGATATTTCTTTCATAAAATGAAACATTTTCATAGGGGTCATATTACATAATTTTTAGTAAAAGTACATCGAAAAAGGGTAAAACTCAATAATTTCTAAAAAATTTACAATTTTTTCATTTTTCTCTTTTACATCTTACAATAATTTCAAGATCACATTTTTGCTTCAAAATCAAACACGCAAGTCCTAAGACATGATAGTATTGGTTTCTGGTATAATTTGTATAATCCCTACGTGCAATCTTTTGTTCTGGAGAAATTTCTTCCAAATTTTATGAATTTCTGCCATATTTGACTCGTTTTTTCCAAAAAATTGCGTAATCCAAACCGTACATCACACATGCTTTGTTGAACCGCCGTTCGAAAGCGCTTGAAATTTCCTTTCATTTGATTTATAGATAAAGGCATACCCCTCTCTACATAGAGCCTATCCTATAAGAATTAAATTACACCTCTCTAATTTGAACGACCATGTGGTGCAGAAGAAATGTACGCGACTAGCATGCGAGCACCCCGGCTTCGAGTCTCGCCGGACCACTGCGTAATTATTTTTCTGCTGCAGCTTTCAGGGGACGTTTGACTTTTATCATTTTTGATGTGTTTTTATCTTTCCTTTCTTTCTAAAAATTATAGATTAGTATCATTGAAAAGGAAATTTCCCAAAAAAAATCTAAATATGTAAGACAAATCTCTGTTTTCAATGCTGACAAGAAGTTATACTTCTGCAAAGATTGACCATTTGTTGACCAAATTTAGCCAAAAAATTGCTTAATTTGCATAATTTTGTCTAATATTTCCTAAATTGGTTTTAATTACTCAAAAGATAAATATCTTAGCATATATTCCAACCAAACTTGTAACGAAAGAAAATGAAAAGAAAGTTGTCAAAAATGCATATAAAAAAAAAGTTACAAATTGGGGTCGCTTTTTTTTAAAGCCCTGGTAGAGTAAGGGTTAATTATCCCCACCCCTCTATTTCTGCTCCCTCCCTGTTCCAATGGGTTCCAATTTTTAAACACTTCTTTCTTAAGCTGTACAAAACCACACCAAATTTAATCAAAATCCAGTCATCAGTTATTGAGATATTTTGATGACAAACAAACAAACAAGAGGCGAAACGTCCGTCCAACTTTGTTGGCGGAGGTAAATAAGTTGTGTTAATATGTACAGTATTGTGGGGTTTCTGCCCTACAGGGGTGTATAAAGCTTTCAAAAAGTGGGGGGGCATGACCTCTTAGCCAGCACGTTTGAAGTAATATGTCCCCATCCCACTCTGCAGGTAGAATAAGTGAGCCCAAAACAACAAAGTAAAGTAAAAGGGTCTTTTAGTTTAAGAAAGGGGCACTTTGCCAATGGGGACACATTCATCCTGTACTTGCGACTGACAAAAGTTGCCAGTTTCCTAGTATTTGGTCAGTAATTGAAGGGCTTTTTTCATCCTTAAAGCGGGAATTTTTGTCATTTTTCGGAAAAGCGGGGAAAATGTGCCCCCACCCAGTGTCCCCAGTGTCCCCCTCCTAGGTACTCCATATCAAGTGTGAGTTGGAGAAGGAGGATCTCCTCTTATCCTTTCCTTCCCATTTGACACATTTTAAATTCTTTGGCACAGCTTGACCTTCCCTGTTGGGGTGTCGTTAGTAAGAAAGACTCACAATGCATTTCTATGTGTAAACACTGCACGCTATTTCGGAGCCGACACCATATACTTCTAGGCAAAAATTCATTACACCACCTTAAAATTTTAAAACTTAATATTCAAGAGATAGCAAGTTAGTTGTCTGAGAAAACAATCACCTTATTTATTACAGTTTACAAAGTCAAATTCTGAGGAAAAGATATTTTTTCCACACTCTCTTTGCTATTTGGCTGTTCGTGGCTTCAGAAATGGAACGGTAGTTAGGTATCAGTGTGTATTTTGAACATGCTCGAGAGAAATCTGTATGCTCTATTGTGTGAGCGTATACGCTTAAATGCACAAGCGTTTTTGGGTAAAGTCACGAACAGATGCCCAAAGAAGGACACAAGCCAACACGTCGTACGCTCTCATTTTGATGCTTTATTGGGTTAAAATCTATTTGAATGACGCGCATCATTTACAGCTCATTTTCTGCTTTTTAGAGGGAAAATTTCATGATTTTACGATAATTTAATCTTTGCAGAGCAGTAGACAAGTTCGACTACTACTATATCATTTTTTAGATTAGATTAATAAAGTTTTGGTATCGAAAACAATTTTGCGACCAGATCTGGTCACAAAATTTTGTGGACATGTGTTGTAGACCATTGACTTTTTCTTTATTGTGTGTGACACGACTTTCAATGTGCATGCTTTTATGTTGTAATCTAGAGGATCATAACATGATTTGGGCATGAAGATTCGTGCTAGGCTGTCGTGATGAAGATTTGTGCTAGGGTGTCGTGAAATGTCCCCAACCAACCTGTAAAGGTTTTAAATTATGAGTATCACCATACCGCAAACATATTTCTACTCCTATATTACAAAGTAAGCATCGTAAAGAATCCTTGAATGCTGTTTTGTACGCAGGTTTTCTCCTGTTCATTTGAAGCTGGTCTCATGAAAGCGTTGAACGATGATCAAACCAGAATAAACGACAGATTCTTCTTGGGAGGACCGACATCTGTGAGGGGCTTTAACATCAGAGGGATAGGACCACAATCTGATGGTAACACATTTTCTGTTTTCTTTATGATTAAGGATAGGTTGTTAGTAGCAAGTGTCCAGTTAGAACTTGTTGGATGGATGAAGTCAGAGTGAAATGAATTGTCACTGTGCTGCACGGACCCAGACCAGTCGCATCATTCATTCATCACCATTAGCCTAGCGATGACTCACTCCTTAAGATCATTGGATGATGGTGATTTATGTTGGGTTGTGGATTGAGTCTTACGTCTCCTTTCTGCAGCTGGCAGATCTGACGCACTGAGTTCACCCACTCCATTTCATTCCATTCGCATATCTTTTGCTAACCCTTTCAGCAATGATACAAAAAACGTTGATCTAAATGGGATGTTAATTGTTGTTGCTGTCAGAAGAATCAGTAAAGGATCAGTTCAATGGTCAGGCATCTTAAATGAAAGAGGAGTTTAAAAGACACAAGTTTTGCTGTTCAATAAGAATCAACTGGTTATCAAAGGCGGTGGACATTGAGTTCAGTGGTCGTACCTGTGTTCTCGTCCGGTCGCATTTTATAGCATTGAAAGATTACACAGGTGATTTTAAAAGACACAAGTTTGTGAAGAAAACATTCAAAATGCTTATTCCATTAAGGAGTCATAACAGTTTAAAACTCTGTCTTATCTGTGAAAGAAATGACAGGTGTAATAAGTCTACTGTGTGACATGGCGCCTTCATTCTCACATTCTTTACAATTTTTAATGTATTTTGAAAAAAAATGTTTTTACTTTTTTATTATTTGAATTATTTTTCTTCAAACTTTTTCAGGTGGTAAATTATAATTAACCTTACTAGATTTTGTTTTATTTATTTACTCACATGTTCAATGGTAGTTAAAGCCACAAAATCGTAGAACAAGATATGATAGAATACATAAAGACTGGGAAATCTGAGGCTATGATATCACAACTAGTCTTATTTCAGTCATTTGTATACAAATGATACCAAACTTTAAACTTGAATATCTCTATAACCGAATAAGATTTTTGAATGCTTTCTTTACCATTTTACTTGCCTGACCCCTAAACTAATCCATTAAGCCTGTGCCTGTTTCTACAAATAATTCTCCCAAGGAGTAAAGGTTGTAAGCGGGTGCTTATACTCTTTAACCCATGTCAAATCAATTAGGGGAACTTACTTGTTGGGACCTGCAGTCATTTATGGCACATTTGCCAAGTCTTTGGATGTAAATTGATTGATTGATTGATTGAACAACTTACTTTATTAGTTCATTGGTCAAGCAAGTATTAGTATTAGCAAGTATTTATTTGAAAAAAGACTTCAAAAGAAACAAAATAGTGAAGACAGAAATTAAAAATCTAATTCCATTAAGGAGATATCTAAGTTTAAATTTTGGTATCATTTGTGTAGAAATGACTGAAATCAGATTAGTTGTGATGTCATAACCTCAGATTCTTCAAAGTCTTTATGTATTCTATCATATTTTGTCTGCGATTTTGTGGCTTGAAAAACCATAGAATATGTCAAAAAAGTAGTAAAACTTAATCTAGGAAGGGTATTTATAATATACCACCTGAAGAAAGTTTGAGGGAAAATAATCAAAATAGTAAAACAATGAAATAAATATTCTTTAAAATACATTAACAATTGTTAAGATTGTGTGGTTAAAGACACTAACTTACCATATTAGACTTACTACACCAGTCATTTCTACACAGATCAGACACAGCTTTAAACTTGAATATCTCCTTAACGGAATAAGATTTTTTTTTCTTCACCACTTTGTTTCTTTTGAAGTCTTTTAATATAAGATTGGCATGCTTGACCACTGAACTAATCCTTTAACCTGAGCATGTTTCTTGTAAATTGAAATTTACTTATGGTACTGTATGCAGATGAAGACCATCTGTCAAATGATGATAGCTAAACATCTTTAGGTATACTAGACATTCAAAAGCATACTTGTATGCCTACTGATTTTTCCTTAACTAAGCAAATAGCAGCTAAACAGATTTCAGATTAGAAATTTGTGCAGGGCGGTACATGCTTGATTGAAATTGTTGATTGAAAAAGTGCTACAGCAATGCTGTGGTGGGTGCTTCAGCCCTGTTATATAACTACAAAATCTGATTCACTTCAAGCAGCGAATAAACAGGAATGTGTTAGGAATAGTCGTAACTTTGCTGGTGAGCCTAAACCAGACATAAGCTTTTGTTGACCACACCTACTTGTGATACTCTTACGTTGTAAGTGATTCTCTAAATCACCTAAAGTCCCCACAATGTGGAAGCATTAGGAATGGCTTTGCTTAAAACCAGGAACATTTCAACCTGCCCTCAAAAACTTATATACTTCTTTGTTTCCCAAACCACAAAACTGGATTCAGTTTCACCTCACCAAGGTTCCTTCAAGATAACAACTACTCCCACTGGTGTTGCATGGTATTTTTAGTGACACACATCTAAATATAATGACAGTCCTTTGTAATATAAGTAGTACCCATAATCAATGCTGGCATTGTTTATCTTTGCTGCTGGGGAAAGGTGAAATAACCTATGAGCATAGAACTATTTATACCTCAATGTTATGATGCAAAGTTAATCTTGTGGTACAATGTGCTCAATATGGTACACTAGCTTTTACATAACATTAGTGTTGTACTGTTATACCCTTACGTCACAAAACAAATATTACATAATGAGCATGCATTTGGAGACCTAAAAATAAGCCAGATATTTCACGTTTGGGATTGATTTTGTAAGGAAGTGTTTGTGGTGAGTGTTTATGAAGGGCATTTGTATCAATTTATGCAAAGTGGTTGCTACCTTACCATATACCTTAAAGGACTATTATGTCTTCAGTGTTTATGAAGCGCGTTTGTATGAATTTATGCAAAGTGGTTGCTATCTGTCCATATACTTTTAAAGGACTATTACGTCTTCAATGTTTATGAAGCGCGTTTGTGTCAATTGATGCAAAGTGGTTGCTACCTGTCCATATACCTTTAAAGGACCATTACGTCTTTATAGTGTTTATGAAAGGCATTTGTATCAATTTATGCAAAGTGGTTGCTACCTGTCCATATACCTTTAAAGGACCATTACATCTTTATAGTGTTTATGAAAGGCATTTGTATCAATTTATGCAAAGTGGTTGCTACCTGTCCATATACCTTTAAAGGACCATTACATCTTTATAGTGTTTATGAAAGGCATTTGTATTAATTTATGCAAAGTGGTTGCTACCTATCCATATACCTTTAAAGGACCATTACATCTTTATAGTGTTTATGAAAGGCATTTGTATTAATTTATGCAAAGTGGTTGCTACCTGTCCATATACTTTTAAAGGACTATTACGTCTTCAGTGTTTATGAAGGGCATTTGTATCAATTTATGCAAAGTGGTTGCTACCTGTCCATATACTTTTAAAGGACTATTACATCTTCAGTGTTTATGAAGGGCATTTGTATTAATTTATACAAAGTGGTTGCTACTTGTCCATATACCTTTAAAGGACCATTATGTCTTTAGTGTTTATGAAAGGCATTTGTATTAATTTATGCAAAGTGGTTGCTACCTGTCCATATATATTTAAAAGCCTATGTTTAGGTGGCAATAACTTGAGGTTAATGGCAAGAAAATATGCAATAAGCCATAAGAATAGAGAAAAGGCTAATCTAAATCAATCGAAAATAATTAACCATTTTACAGCATTTTGATTAAATTACTTTTTCTCACAATATTTACCAGGTGACTTTCTTGGTGCGGAATCTTACTGGGCGGCTGGCGTCCATCTTTTCTCGCCGCTGCCGTTCAATCCTGGGAAAGGTGGCTTAGGGGAGCTCTTCAGGCTGCATGCTTTTGCCACCGCTGGAAATCTGTGCAATTTAAATCTTAGTGAGTAAAGTTTCTTCTATCTCACATTGCTAACATACTCCACAAGATGTCGAGCTGTGACCATTTAGCGTGTACACGCTACACACTCGCAAATCCTTTTAAAAGTTTACTAAATGCTCATTGCGAGTAATCTTTTTTACCGTTTCAAATTTTCCGACTCAAGTAATCTGCCCACAGTCCGACAGGAAACCACCAATCTGACCAAGTTTGCTCAATTAAAAATCCTCTTTTATGCTCTGCTTGTCCGGGCCACTGCAAAAATATAGAATACACTGTCACGTTTGATATCTTTTCTATTGTTTCGTGGCGATTATCCCTATACATGCCGCGCCGGTAGTACTCAAATAATGAGGCTTTATGAATGAGTATGGCATCTATGATTGGATTAATCCAGATTACAACTTGTCAATCTTACAAATTCAATGGAAAAATGTTCTTTAAGTCGGTAAGGAATTTAGGCAAGTACTAACAATAAAAAAAAAAATGTTTTTTTTGTTGAGAATATGAATGAAAAGTCAGCATTTTGAACCTGTTAGTAATTCAACTCTGAACTCTGCGGTCTGAATCATGTGATTTTGCACTAATTTCGAAACTGCGTTACTACAATTTGCCACCATATTTCAACTTTGTTTTAAATTTATTTACGTTTTTCGTGAATTATTTTAGAATTTTATTTGATTTCAACTTTGCTATTTTTCAACTGTTAATTTGCATTAGTTCGTTAATTAATTTGGAACCTAAATTGATAGTTTGCTTTGTTTTAACTTTTAATTTGCATCAAAAGCTCTTAAATTATTTTGGAATTTTATTATATTTATACTTAAGTGTGTTTAAACTTCTAATATGCATTATTTTGTCAATTATTTTGAAACTTTGTTATATTGGTTTGGAATGTTTTTTATTTGCGTTGTTTAAGTAAAATATTTGGAATTTTATTATATTTGAACTTTGCTTGCTTAAAAAGTTTTAATTTGCATTATTTCTTAAATTATTTTGGAACTTTGTTATTGCCTATGTTTCACAATATGGAAGACCCCCAGGCGGTAGTTGCTCTTTTTACTTGTATGTGATGTAATCTTCGTCACAATATTTTTGGCATGCAGTAGGTGTACTGCGATCCAGAGTTATGATTTTTTTCTCAAAAATTTGACTCAAAAAGGCTAATGATTATCAAATTTTGCACAACTTTTGCCACTAAAAGATATTGCTGATAGGGGCAGACAACGTTCGACCAGAATTTGATATGTTGATGTCTTTGCCAGTTGTTCATGGCTTTTGAAGCAAAAGCTAGGTCTGGAAGTATGGCAAGTAAGGTTTTAAAAAAGAAAAAAAAAATAGTTAAATTTTAGTGCATTTTTTTAATTCATTATTCCTCAAAAATTTTCATCATAACCCCTATCCAAAAGCTACATTTTCTAAAGAACTATTCAAGCTCTTTTAAATGATACCAATATCACTGCAGTGGGTTAATTTGATGAAGCAAAATAATTTTTTGAAAAGTACATGTCCAAGCGGTGGTGTCACGACTGGTTTGGATTTTTAAGGGTTAAGGGATAATTTTAATCTTTTTCATGTACTTAATGATCCTTAATTAGAAGTAGGGGAATTGCCTTTACTGGTTAAGCTTTTTTTTTACGTTTTGAAATGCTCTCAGTTACAGCATCCATTGTATAAAGGTGAGACTTATATACTTTCCTTATTCATTCATTGCTATTACCTTTTCTTTTGTTTGCTATGATTGATGACTCGAAATAATTTTGACAGTTTTTTCTTACTGACGTTTCATAACAGATGATAGGAACTATCAGAACCACCTGAGGGTCATGAGGGAAAATTTTAGGTGGAGTTACGGTGCCGGCATGCTCTTAAGGATTGGTAGAGTTGCAAGATTTGAGCTCAATTATTGCTTCCCGCAGTCCGCCCAAGCCACAGACAAGTAAGTGACCAGTGCTGAATCATTTCTTTAAAGCAAAAAGATTTTAATATGATATATATTTTTATTGCTTATTTACTTGGTACTCCACTCAGAAGCATAAATATACATACAACTACTTAAAAAACTGAAAATGTAAGGACTATAACAAGTGACATTTTAGAAACGAGTACATTACTGAGTGACCACCCTGGCATTGATCTAGGAATTTACGAAAGCTGGGGAGGGGGGTAGCACATCAGTTCTGACTAACTTTTGTTCTTTTCTGCATGAGGTTTGATGCAGAATTCGAAGATGTTACTCTTCTCACACTTTTCTAGCTCTAGACTTTTGTAGATATCAACCATAATTTAAATTAGAATGGGAACTTTAGGCAAAAAATGTGCAGAGGGTATACGTGGTATATGCGCCTCCCCCCTTTCCCCCCCCTCCCACCTTCCCGATCAGCGCCTGCCACTGTTTGTTACTGGTTACTGTACCAGGGACCAATGCTGAACCATTTCTAGATTTATATCATATAATTGTTTCATTTTATGCTCCACACAGAAGCATAAATATACATAAAAACAGAAAATATAAGAAATTGTGAAAGTGATATTCCTTTTAATCCTTTTCAATTCACTTCAATCCAATTCTGACCTTTTCAATTTGATTCATTTTCAATTCAACCTTTTCATTTGACTTCGATTTATTTTCAATTTTGATGTATTTTCAATTCAGTTTTATTTATTTTCAATTCAATTTTCTTTGTTTTCAATTCAATCTATTTTGAATGCAGTTCTGTGTCTTTTTATTTCAATTCTGTCATTTTTAATTGAAATCAATTAAATCTGATTTGTTTTCAATTGATTATCTTTTCAATTCACTAAATTCAATTAAATCTCTTTTCTTACAGTCTCATTTCCGGGGTACAATTTGGGGTCGGTGTTCACTTTCTGTGACGAACACCATCCTTTAAGATCAGCGAGAGTGGCCGACTTGCGCATGAACAAAGCGAGTAGTGGATGGGTCATGATGGTTCTGCAGAAACACCAGAAGGTCCATAAAACTCAGCTGCAGAAGGAAAGGCATTTAATGAAATATGGCATCAGTTTTTTAAAGTTTAAGATCTATTAGCTCTGTGAAATTTTGTTGTGGTTACATTTCAGAGAACCCTTTAGGTACCAGTGAAACGAAACTAGTATATTCTGTTGATGATTGAGCATCAAAATTCTGATTAGACTATTAATGTATTCGATGTAATATGCACCCAAAGCGCTTACACAAATATAAATGCGGCACTTTTTTGGCCCAAAGTTTCTTCCTAATAAGCGCCCATGCTCCAGGTGTGCTATTCAAACTGCATTGTGTGAACTGGTTCTATACTAGCCCCTCAATAACACCACAAAAACACTGTCAGCGTCAGATGCACAGTAAGCATATATTGTAACAAAACTTATTTCAAGTCTTCAAATTAATCAAATAAATTATGTTATCTGTCAAAATTTGATGGGTGGGCGCTTATTTGAACAGAGGCACCTAACACGTCGAATACGACGTATTAAGTGCGAGGTATTAATACGACGAATATGCAAATTAATGCGACGTATTACGAGGTTTCTTATTTTGTAAGAAGGATGATATGTTTCCATATTTTTTAAACCAGAAACATTTCTGAATTATTGTTTGGAGTTGGGGCAAGGAGATGGATTTTCATAGGCCCAGAATAAACTTGTAGTGGATGCACCATGGTTCTTTAGATACACCAGAAGGACCATAAAACTGCAGAAGGAAAGGCATTTATAGAAATATGGCATCAGTTTTCAAACTATAAGATGTATTGACTCTGTGGAAATTATTTTGTGTGATTACATTTCAGAAAACCCTTTAGTCATGGGTGGGGGTGCCTACCGAAAGTGTGTGTGGGCGGGGAGGTGGGGAGGAGCAGGGCAAAGTCAAAAGTTGGTGGGGCGGCCAAAATCATGCTAAGGTACAACAAATTACCATACAAAAAAAAGAAAATTTTTATATAATATAACATAACAAGATGACGGTTAAGAAGGGTGAATCACCCCATAAAAAGCACAAACTAAGACCACCACCACCACAAAAAAATTAATAATAATAATCAAAGATGCCCAGAGTTAGTAAAGAACTTATCAATGTTGACTTTGAAATTGTGAACAGAATTGGAGCTAATTCTACCAACTCAGGCAAACTACTCCACTCATTAACAACTCTTTGCGAAAAGCTAAAATGCTGAATATGTATCCGTGAGAACTGTTTGGTCAACTTCAAACTGGTATCACGTGTCACATGAGGATTAGCTGAAACATGCAAGAAATTACATGAAGTCAAAGCATCACTACAGTACCAGATAGGAATTTTAAAACCTGAATCATATCGCCACATAGTCTTCTCAGCTCAAGCGTGGTCAAACTAAGAATTCGCAACCTAGATTCATAAGAGAGATTCCTTACTTAGAGAATAAGTCTAGTGGCTCTTCGCTAAACCTGCTCCAAAATTAAGTTATCCTTCTCATAAAAGGGACTCTACGCCTGAATAGCATACTCAAGGTGAGGCCTGACTAACTGCTTATACAAATTAAGGACAACCTCCCTACCAAGAAAAATAATACAGATTCTTCTAATCAAACCAATCATCCTATTTGTCCATTTGAAAGATGGGTAAACGGCATTTATTACTTATTGAAGTTAGGATATGTTATCAGTTGATATCTTATCAGTCAAAGAAAGTGATTAGTGGGCGCTTACTCAAGCATGGACACTTCTAATATCGAATACGGTATTTTAGTGTCCAGATGTGGATGGTTGTTTGTTTGTTGAAGTATAATTATAAGTATTAACAGACCTCCGTGGTTAGTGCTTTGTCCTCTCACCCTCACGTCCTGGGTTCGTATCCTGGTGGGTCTGCAACCAGTGAGTTCACAACTGGTTATCAAAGGCCGTGGCCGTCTTGATGTAATGTCCAGCACTGGATGCTTTCGGGACGTTAAACCTTACTATGCTATGCTAGTTATGGTTTATGACTCTGTAAAAGTCATGAAATTTTGTTGAAGTATAATTGTGGTTTATGACTAAAAGTCATGGAATTTCAAAGAGAAGGTTGCAATAACTTGAATGTCAAAGTCTAATTGTGTTTCCCATCCCGTAAAGGTAAATGGGATGATAGTTTACTTGAATACAAAGTCGTGGGAATCGTTAATGAGTTTCATGGAAAAGTCTCATGACTTTTGATTTTTGTCTCAAAAATCATTTCCAGTTTTTGGAAATTTGATGCAAATTTTCAGTCAGAATTTCAACTTCGGAAAGAGCAAATAGTAAAAAGTTCCACTGTCCATAGATCTTAAAGGTTTTGTTTTTACTGATTACAGAGGTGAAAAAATAGAATTATGTAAAAAAAAAAAAGATAGAATAAACAATGAAATTGAAATTTTGTGAGTTTTGTTGCATTTGTTTTTTGTATCTGTTATGGAACCATTGTTTTGTTGTCGTAGTTTATTTTGTTAATTAGTAAAAACAAACATTTTCCCTAAGTTTGTATTGCATTGGTTGAGCTGCTAACATGCCGAAAAGAATCTCTTTAAGCCTGCCCGTACCTGACACCTGAGTTAATCCTGAAAACTCGGGTATGACAATTACCAACCCAACTTCCTGTTCAGTATATTGTGTTCCCACTCAAACAACGATTGTTTATCTGCCATTCCTTTGCATACCACAGCCAAGTAGCCTAAGGCTATTTGTGTGTATAAGATTACACAAAGCCAGAGCTGAATAATCAAGGCACTTTTGTGATTGAAATCACTCATCCGTGTTAAGAGTCTTTAGGGAGAAGTTTGTTTGCAAACTGGTGATCAAAATAGCTGCGTATCATAATGACTGGGGTATTAATGTGCATTAATTGTGAATGATTAATGGACCATTTCTGCTAAGGAAAGATATAGCTTCATGAAGTCATTCATGCTCTGGTCTTGCACTTCAATCGATGCTTATAATTACAGAAGTTGATGTAGTGACATGTCTCACCCTTGCCCACACACCTGAAAGCATCTTCAGCTACAAGCATAGGCTGGTACACATTGAATGTGAAGGAACATTTTTATTAACAGCTATTTTCAAAATGGATTTCTATTGTCAAAATAGACTGGAATAAAACCTTCACATTACCATTATACTCCTTTTTTGGTACTTAATACATTCTGTTCCAGAATAGCAGACAAAAAGTTTGTTAGCTATTCTGGTACAGAGTTTTTTAAGTACCAAAAAAGGAGTTTATTGACAATGTGAAGGCTTTATTCCAGTCCATTTTGACAATAGAAATCCATTTTGACAATAGAAATCCATTTTGTAAATAGAAATCCATTTTGAAAATTGAAGCTGTTTATTGCAAAATTGACATGCATGTTGATGGAAATTGACATGCGTGTCGATGGAAATTAACATGCGTGTTGATGGAAATTGACATGCATATTGATGAAAATTGACATGCATGCATGTTGATGGAAATTGACATGCGTGTCGATGGAAATTGACATGCATGTCGATGGAAATTGACATGCGTGTCGATGGAAATTGACATGCGTGCATTCCCTAAGTCAATATGTTTGCTTGGGCTCTCAAAGTCTATATTTGCTTGCATTCCCTAAGCCAATATGTTTGCTTGGGCTCTCAAAGTCTTATTTGCTTGGGTTCCAAAAGTCTATATTTGCATGGGCTCCAAAAGTCTATATTTTGCTTGGGCTCTCAAAGTCTATATTTGCTTGGGCTTTTAAAGTCTTTATTGCTTGTGCTCCCTAAGTCCAGAGTTTGCTTGGGTTCTCAAAGTTTATATTTGCTTGGGCTCCCAAAGTCTATGTTTGCTTGGGCTCTTAAAGTCTATATTTGCTTGGGCTCTTATAGTCTATATTTACTTGGGCTCCCTAAGTCTATGTTTGCTTGGGCTTTTAAAGTCTATATTTGCTTGGGCTCCCTACGTAGATTTTGCTTGGGCTCTCAAAGTCTATATTTGCTTGGGCTCCCAAAATCTATATTTGCTTGGGCTCCCAAAGTCTATATTTACTTTGACCCCCTAATTCTAAAATTTGCTTCAGCTCTCAATGTCTAGATTTGCTCGGGCTCCCAAAGTCTATCTTTGCTTTGGCTTAAAAATCTATATTTTCTTGGCTCCCAGTCTATATTTGCTTGGGTTCTCAAAATCTATATTTGCTTAGATCCCAAAGTTTTCTTTTTGCTTGGGCTCCCAAAGTCTATATTTGCTTGCACTCCCAAAGTCTATATTTTTGCTTGAGTTCTTAAAGTATATTTTCTTGGTCTCCCAAAGTCTACATTCCCTTTGGCTCCCAAAGTCTATATTTGCTTGGTTTCTCAAAATCTATATTTGCTTGGCTCCCAAAGTTTATACTTGCTTGGGCCCCTGAAGTCTATATTTGCTTGCGCTCCCAAAGTCGATATTTTTGCTTGAGCGCTTAAAGTCTATATTTTCTTGGTCTCCCAAAGTCTACATTCCCTTTGGCTCCCAAAGTCTATATTTTCTTGGTCTCCCAAAGTCTACATTCCTTTTGGCTCCCAAAGTCTATATTAACTTTGGCCCCCTACTTCTAGAATTTGCTTCGGCTCTCAAAGTCTATAATTGCTCTGGCTCCCAAGTCTATCTTTGCTTTGGCTCCCAAAATGTATATTTGCTTGGCCCAAAGTCTAAATTTGCTTGGGCTTTTAAAACCTATATTTGCTTGGCTCCCAAAATCTATATTTGCTTGGGCTCCCAAAGTCTATATTTGCTTGAGCTCCCTAAGTCTATATGTTTGCTTGAGCTCTTAAAGTCTATTTTTGCTTGGGCTCCAAAAGTCTATTCTTGCTTCAGCTCCCTTAGTCTATATTTGCTTGGGCTTCCAAAGTCTATGTTTTGCTTGGTCTCCCAAAGTCTATATTTGCATGGGCTCTTTAAGTCTATGTTTTTGCTTGGGCTTTAAAAGTATATTTGCTTGGGTTCCCTAAGTCTATATTTGCTTGGGCTTTCAGTCTATATTTGCTTGCACTCTTAAGTTTATATAATTGCTTGGGCTTCCTAAGTCTAGATTTTGCTTGGGCTCTCAAAGTCTGTATTTGCTTTGGCTCCCTAAGTCTATATTTGCTGGGGCTCCCAAAGTCTATATTTGTGTGGGCCCCAAAGTATATATATACTTGGAGTCCCTCAGTCTAGATTTTGCTTGGGCTATCAATAACAGATTTGTTCGGGCTTCCAAAATCAATATTTGCTCTTGCTCCTAAAGTCTATATTTGCTTGAGCTCCCAAAGTCTATAATTTGCTTGGGCTTCCAAAGTCTATATTCGCTTGGGCTCCTAAAATCTATATTTGCTTGCATTCCCTAAGTCAATATGCTTGCTTGGGCTCTTAAAGTCTATATTTGCTTGGGCTCCCAAAATCTATATTTGCTTGCATTCCCTAAGTCAATATGTTTGCTTGAGCTCTCAAAGTCTATATTTGCTTGGGTTCCGATAGTCTATATTTGCATGGGCTCCCAGAGTCTATATTTTTATTGGGCTCTCAAAGTTTATATTTGCTTGGGCTCCTAAGACTATATTTGCTTGGGCTCCCAAAGTCTGTATTTGCTTGGGCTCCCAAAGTCTACATTTGCTTGGGCTCTCAAAGTATATATGCTTGTGCTCCCTAAGACTATATTTGCTCTGGCTCTGTCTATATTTGCTTGCAAAGCAATATAGCGCAAGCAATATGGACCTTAAGAGCTCAAGCAAAGTCTAGATTTTGCTTGGGCTATCAATATTAGATTTGTTCAGGCTCCCAAAATCTATATTTGCTCTTGCTCCCAAAGTCTATATTAGCTTGCACTCCCTAAGTCTATATGTTTGCTTGGGTGTTTAAAGTCTATATTTGTTTGGGCTCCCTCAGTCTATATTTGCTTGCACTCCTAGTATGCTTGGGTTCTTAAAGTTTATATTTGTTTGGGATGCCTCAATCTAGATATTGCTAGAGCTCCAAAGTCTATATTTTTCTTGGGCTCTGAAAGACTACATTTTCAAGGGCTCCAAAATCTATATTTTCCTTCGGCTCTCAAAATGTATATTTGCTTGGGCTCTCTAAGACTAATCGCATGGGCTCCCAAAGTCTATATTTGATTGCTGTCCCTAAGTCTATGTGTTTCCTTGGGCTCTTAAAGTCATTTACTTGGCCTACCCAGGTCTAGATTTTGCTTCGGTTCTCAAAGTCTATATTTGCTTGGGATACTTAAGTTTATATGCTTGCTTAGGCTCTTAAAATTTATATTTGCTCGCACTCCCTAAGTCTATATGTTTGCTTGGGCTCTTGAAGTTTATATTTGTTTGGGATTCCTCAATCTAGATATTGCTTGAGCTCCAAAGTCTATATTTTTCTTAGGCTCCGAAAGTCTATATTTGCATGCGCTCTAAAAGTCTATATTATCCTTGGGCTCTCAAAGTTTATATTTTCTTGGGCTCCCTAAGACTGTACTTGCTTCAGCTCCTAGAGTCTATATTTGATTGCTATCCCTAAGTCTATGTGATTCCTTGGGCTCTTTAAGTCTATAATTACTTGAGATCCGTAAGTCTGGATTTTGCTGTGGCTTTAATAGTCTATATTTGCTTTGGATCCCTAAGTCTATATTTGCTTGGGCTTCATAAGTCTATATTTGCTTGCGCTCCCAAAGTCGATATTTTTGCTTGAGCGCTTAAAGTCTATATTTTCTTGGTCTCCCAAAGTCTACATTCCCTTTGGCTCCCAAAGTCTATATTTTCTTGGTCTCCCAAAGTCTACATTCCTTTTGGCTCCCAAAGTCTATATTAACTTTGGCCCCCTACTTCTAGAATTTGCTTCGGCTCTCAAAGTCTATAATTGCTCGGGCTCCCGAAGTCTATCTTTGCTTTGGCTCCCAAAATGTATATTTGCTTGGCTCCCAAAGTCTAAATTTGCTTGGGCTTTTAAAACCTATATTTGCTTGGCTCCCAAAATCTATATTTGCTTGGGCTCCCAAAGTCTATATTTGCTTGAGCTCCCTAAGTCTATATGTTTGCTTGAGCTCTTAAAGTCTATTTTTGCTTGGGCTCCAAAAGTCTATTCTTGCTTCAGCTCCCTTAGTCTATATTTGCTTGGGCTTCCAAAGTCTATGTTTTGCTTGGTCTCCCAAAGTCTATATTTGCATGGGCTTTTTAAGTCTATGTTTTTGCTTGGGCTTTAAAAGTATATTTGCTTGGGTTCCCTAAGTCTATATTTGCTTGGGCTTTCAGTCTATATTTGCTTGCACTCTTAAGTTTATATAATTGCTTGGGCTTCCTAAGTCTAGATTTTGCTTGGGCTCTCAAAGTCTGTATTTGCTTTGGCTCCCTAAGTCTATATTTGCTGGGGCTCCCAAAGTCTATATTTGTGTGGGCCCCAAAGTATATATATACTTGGAGTCCCTCAGTCTAGATTTTGCTTGGGCTATCAATAACAGATTTGTTCGGGCTTCCAAAATCAATATTTGCTCTTGCTCCTAAAGTCTATATTTGCTTGAGCTCCCAAAGTCTATAATTTGCTTGGGCTTCCAAAGTCTATATTCGCTTGGGCTCCTAAAATCTATATTTGCTTGCATTCCCTAAGTCAATATGCTTGCTTGGGCTCTTAAAGTCTATATTTGCTTGGGCTCCCAAAATCTATATTTGCTTGCATTCCCTAAGTCAATATGTTTGCTTGAGCTCTCAAAGTCTATATTTGCTTGGGTTCCGATAGTCTATATTTGCATGGGCTCCCAGAGTCTATATTTTTATTGGGCTCTCAAAGTTTATATTTGCTTGGGCTCCCTAAGACTATATTTGCTTGGGCTCCCAAAGTCTGTATTTGCTTGGGCTCCCAAAGTCTACATTTGCTTGGGCTCTCAAAGTATATATGCTTGTGCTCCCTAAGACTATATTTGCTCTGGCTCTGTCTATATTTGCTTGCAAAGCAATATAGCGCAAGCAATATGGACCTTAAGAGCTCAAGCAAAGTCTAGATTTTGCTTGGGCTATCAATATTAGATTTGTTCAGGCTCCCAAAATCTATATTTGCTCTTGCTCCCAAAGTCTATATTAGCTTGCACTCCCTAAGTCTATATGTTTGCTTGGGTGTTTAAAGTCTATATTTGTTTGGGCTCCCTCAGTCTATATTTGCTTGCACTCCTAGTATGCTTGGGTTCTTAAAGTTTATATTTGTTTGGGATGCCTCAATCTAGATATTGCTAGAGCTCCAAAGTCTATATTTTTCTTGGGCTCTGAAAGACTACATTTTCAAGGGCTCCAAAAATCTATATTTTACTTCGGCTCTCAAAATGTATATTTGCTTGGGCTCTCTAAGACTAATCGCATGGGCTCCCAAAGTCTATATTTGATTGCTGTCCCTAAGTCTATGTGTTTCCTTGGGCTCTTAAAGTCATTTACTTGGCCTACCCAGGTCTAGATTTTGCTTCGGTTCTCAAAGTCTATATTTGCTTGGGATACTTAAGTTTATATGCTTGCTTAGGCTCTTAAAATTTATATTTGCTCGCACTCCCTAAGTCTATATGTTTGCTTGGGCTCTTGAAGTTTATATTTGTTTGGGATTCCTCAATCTAGATATTGCTTGAGCTCCAAAGTCTATATTTTTCTTAGGCTCCGAAAGTCTATATTTGCATGCGCTCTAAAAGTCTATATTATCCTTGGGCTCTCAAAGTTTATATTTTCTTGGGCTCCCTAAGACTGTACTTGCTTCAGCTCCTAGAGTCTATATTTGATTGCTATCCCTAAGTCTATGTGATTCCTTGGGCTCTTTAAGTCTATACTTACTTGAGATCCGTAAGTCTGGATTTTGCTGTGGCTTTAATAGTCTATATTTGCTTTGGATCCCTAAGTCTATATTTGCTTGGGCTTCATAAGTCTATATTTTGCTTGGGCTCTCATTCTATATTTGCTTTGGTTCCCTAAGTGTATATTTGCTTGGGCTCCCAAAGTCTATATTTGCTTGGACTCCCAAAGTCTATATTTTGTTTGGTCTCCCAAAGTCTATATTTGCTTGGGCTCCCTAAGTCTATATTTGCTTGGGCTCCCCAAGTCTATATTTGCTTAAGCTCCCAGTCTATATTTTCCTTGGGCTCTCAAAGTATATTTGCATGGGCTCCCTTAGTCTATATTTGCTTGGGCTCCCAGTCTATATTTGCTTGCGCTCACTCAGGTTTATATGTTTGTTTGGGCTCTTAAAGTCTATATTTGCTTGGGCTCCCTTAGTCTAGAGTTTGCTTGTGCTCTCAAAGTCTATATTTACTTTGGCTCCCTAAGTTTATATTTTCTTGGGCTTGCAAAGTCTATATTTTCTTGGGCTTTTTATGTCTAGATTTTGCTAGGGCTCCTAAAATCTATTGTTGCTTGGGCTCCCAAAGTCTGTATTTTGCTTGGGTTCTCAGTCTATATTTGCTTCGGCCCTCTAAGTCTATATTTGCTTGGGATCCCAAAGCCTATATTTGCTTGCACTCCATAAGTATATATGTTTGCTTGGGCTCTTAAAGTCTATAATTGTTTGGGATTCTTTAATTTAGATTTTGCTTGAGCGCTAAAGTCTATATTTTTTTGGTCTCCGAAAGTCTAAAAATTACATGGACTCCCAAAGTCTATATTTTCCTTGGGCTCTCAAAGTTGATATTTGATTGGGCTTCCTATAAGACTATATATGCTTGGGCTCCAAAAGATTATATTTGATTGCGCTCCCTAAGTCTATGTGTTTCCTTGGGCTCTAAAAGTCTATATTCCTTTGGGATCCCTTAATCTAGATTTTGCTTGAGCTCCAAAGTCTATATTTTTCTTGGGCTCCAAAAGTGTATAATTGCATGGGCTCCCAAAGTATATATTTTCCTTGGGCTCTCAAAGTTTACATTTTATTGGGCTTTTTAAGTCTATATTTGCTTGAGCTCCCAAAGTCTATACTTTCCTTGGGCTCTCAAAGTATTTTTGCTTGGGCTCCCTAAGTCTATATTTGCTTGGGCTCCCAGTCTATATTTGCTTGGGCTCAGTCAATATTTGCTTGAGCTCCCAAAGTCTGTATTTGCTTGAGTTCCCAAAGTCTATATTTTGCTCATGCTCCCAGTCTACATTTGCTTGAGCTCCTTAAGTCTATATTTGCTCTCGCTCCAAGTCTATATTTGCTTGACTTCCCAAAGTCTATATTTTGCTCGTGCTCTCAGTCTACGTTTGCTTGAGCTCCTTAAGTCTATATTTGCTTGGGCTCCTAAAGTCTATATTTTCCTGTGCTCCCTAAGTCTATGTTTGATTGGGCTCTTAAAGTCTATATTTGCATGGGCTCCCAATGTCTATATTTTGGTTGGGCTCTGAAAGTGTATTTGCTTGGGCTCCCTAAGTCTATACTTGCTTGGACTCGCAAAGTCTATATATGCTTGTGCTTCCGAAGTCTACATGATTGCTTGGGCTCCCAATGTCCATATTTGTTTGGGCGCGATCCCAATGTCTATATTTGCTTGGGCTAGTCAAGCAAGTTTACCTTATATGAAAGAGGACTTTGAAAGAAACAACGTGGTGAAATAACTATACTTTAATATCGTACTCTGTTAATTAAATATTCAAGTTCTATCTGTGCAGAAATGACTGATGTAGGAAGTCTACTAAAGGAAGGTTGACCTTTTCTCACTTTCTTTACAATTCTTGATGTATTTTAAAGAAAATTGATGTTACTGTTTTGTTTATTATTTGAATTATTTTAATCAAACTTTCTTCACGTGGTAAATAATATATACTTTCCTGACATGTCCGGTGGTTTTTATGCACCAAAATCACACGGAAAAATATGATATATAATACATAGAGACTGAGGAATCTGAAGATGTGATGTCACAACTAGTCTGATTTGAGTTGTTTCTACACCAGTGATACAGAACTATAAAAATCTTCTCCTTCACAGAATCAGATTTTTGATTGCTTTCAACCATTTTGTTTCTTAATTCTAGACCTTTTCCATACATTCCTCAACAGCAAAAGATGCTGCTGGTAGTCACCATCAGGGGTGGTGGAGCATTTAAAATATTGAGGGAGAGGGGGGATAATGAGGTCAGTTGACATGTGATGACAATATTTGGGGGGCTAATTAAGTCAGGTAACGTGTTAAGATATGTTCACCTAAAATTATTAGAGCTTAAGTCCAAGGCCCCTTCCCCCTCCCCACAGCTCTGCTGCCCCTGACCAGACACAAAATAAAACATTTCAAATCGTTTTGAATGTTAAAAGTATTTATTTTAGTGTATAAACATAACTCTCTTTGTGTATAAAATGATTTTGAATCTTAATTCATTTATAAAACATTGACAGAAATATGATCCACAGTAGATTTGCCTTTGGTGAAGTATTTACATGTGAAGGTATTTACATGGCATTACAACAAGTTGTTTCAAGTACCAACAAACAAAAATAGTTGCATTTGATGCAATATATAGAAGACCTACTCTTCTACTTTAATAAATTCATTTCAAATTGAGACAAAAATTATTCAAGAATAAACTATGCTATAACCATGCAATGCTAAATTGCTATGAAAACAAGCAAAGTTTTGGTCAAAGGAATATTCCTGTGAGTTGACATTTTCATATATATATATGATAAAGGGCTATAAACAAAAATATTTCAGTGTAAAACTCATGTTGACATCTTTTTCCATTTAAGAGTCATTGCGTTTCGAAGATTGCGCAAGCGTGATAAAAAGGTGACAAGTCACAATTTTACAGCTTTGTAAATCTGAGGTCTTAAAATGATCAATTATGCAAATTTATTTAAATTCTGTGACATCACTAACAAAAAATTTACAAATTTCTGGAAGTTAAGTTCCTATATTTCAATATTTGGCAGTTAAATATACCAAGAGGATTGGAATCTTCTTATCCTCATAAATATATGGGATGGGGCAGGGAAGGGGGTAATCCCACCCTTAATTTTTGAAAAATCAACAAATTTTCAGGCAGCAGCGTTTTTCGGGGAGAAAGGTGAATCAATGAAAAAATAAAAAAAAACGTTTAGTGTCAGATACTTTTTTCACTATATGATTATAGCATTTTGATTATAATGAGTATATTGTATCCGACATGCTGATTGTTGGTATAAAATTTGTCAACAAAATCCAACAATTGAGCAGCCCATCCAAAAAAATTGGGCAATCGCTCTATTTTTCGGACAAATGTTGTCTTGTTTCCCTCCCCCTTTCTCCCTCCCCATATAAACACATGCCCATACGAATCAAAATTAAATAGAAGAAAACTGTCTGATGATTTTCAGTGACAGAAATTAAAGACAGAAATTCAGGGATGACAAAAAAAGATTTTAAATATCTCTTTCGTATATCGCAACTTTTGCATAATTCTATACACTTTGATTAGCTTTAAATCATAATCAGTTCGGTCCAAGCACCGAACAGGAGATTTTAGTCAATATAACTCACAATGTATCTTTCCAAATTTAAATCTCTCTAAACAAATACATAATGGTAAAATAGGTAGGAAAAATGCATGCGAAATATTCTCAATTCAATGGTGCAACAGAACGATGAAATTATTTTCACCGGTGCAAATTTTACTTTCACCACGGAATATGAAAGTAATCTTCAAAAATTCATTGTAATCGTTTCTGAAAAGCAGATTTTAACATTTTAGTCACCCGCAAAGGCTCAAATTATACACAAATATTCATTTGAATGCCATTTGCAAAGTATACAACTTTAGAATTACACAATTTAACGGCTTAACTTATTAGCAAGTTTAATTTATGGTCACTGCGCGTGTCTCGATCTCCCCAATCAGGAGATCTCCTAATCAGTAAATCACCCGATTAAGAGCGTGGACCGGCCTGCCATTTTACAGGGGCTTTTGGCATACTTAAAAGATTCTGTACACAATTTAGAGTTCTTAATGGTGAGAATAGAATCTCAGACTACCTGTCCATATACCTTTCAACAATAATTGTCACATTCATATTGACAGCATCACTTGTGAAGCTTCTCCATTTTTTCTTGATTCTTCACAAGTGTAGACCCAAGGGGTGTCATAGGTGCCCAGGTACCCCCCTTAAAATCATCAACAAAAGTTAAGTGTGTATAGGAACAAAATATTCAATTTTTTTCCCTCATTAACCCCTCCTAATCTGAAAGACTGGCTACACCCATGCCACAAATGGACAATATTTCAAACTGTCAATAAATAATACTTTGTTCTAATAAATCTCTACTGATATCTATACTACAACAAAGCATATACAAATATCATTGTCCTTCTTGACAATTCCTTGAAAGCTGTTGATAAGATATAATTAAAGCACTATGGACATCAGCGTAGAATTCTGAGGAAAATAATTTTCAAAATTTATAAGAAGCTTATTCAGTTTTCAAGTTCTGACTAAATAAAGTTTCATGATTTGTTAATTTGTCCAGATATTGTGATACACTAAGGGGAACACGTACATCTCAAAATCTGTATTCTGTTCTTCAAATTCAGCTACTTGTGAATTCAGACTGTCTTTTCTAGATACACGATTCGGGGTGTGACGAAGTTCTATCAGATTTTGCCCAAAGTCCAATTCTATATTTCAGACAACATTGACAAAGTAATAAAAACTAAAGGTTTTACAAAATGTAATGAAGATTCCTTTCCCCAATGATGTCACACATTATTGCGCAATGACAGCTATAAATGAAAAATGCTGTAAATTGGTCAATTTTGAACCAATTTTAATGGTATAATTTGCAACTTTCATGGTTAAGATCATATTTTAAATCAATAAAATAAGCCCATGTTGCCTCTGGATCTCTATAGTGCTTTACAATTTCACAAATCCATACTAGCCTGGGCCATGAAGACAATCAGGCTGGTACTTATTCCCGGTTTCCTTGGTGTAAGGACATGAGAGTACATGACTCCCCATGGATAGGATAGAGCACATGACTCCCCATGGATAGGATAGAGCACATGACTCCCCATGGATAGGATAGAGCACATGACTCCCCATGGATAGGATAGAGCACATGACTCCCCATGGATAGGATAGAGCACATGACTCCCCATGGATAGGATAGAGCACATGACTCCCCATGGATAGGATAGAGCACATGACTCCCCATGGATAGGATAGAGCACATGACTCCCCATGGATAGGATAGAGCACATGACTCCCCATGGATAGGATAGAGCACATGACTCCCCATGGATAGGATAGAGCACATGACTCCCCATGGATAGGATGGGGCACATGACTCCCCATGGATAGGATAGAGCACATGACTCCCCATGGATAGGATAGAGCACATGACTCCCCATGGATAGGATAGAGCACATGACTCCCCATGGATAGGATAGAGCACATGACTCCCCATGGATAGGATAGAGCACATGACTCCCCATGGATAGGATAGAGCACATGACTCCCCATGGATAGGATAGAGCATGACATGACTAGAGCACATGACTCCCCATGGATAGGATAGAGCACATGACTCCCCATGGATAGGATAGAGCACATGACTCCCCATGGATGGGGATAGAGCACATGACTCCCCATGGATAGGATAGAGCACATGACTCCCCATGGATAGGATAGACACATGACTCCCCATGGATAGGATAGAGCACATGACTCCCCATGGATAGGATAGAGCACATGACTCCCCATGGATAGGATAGAGCACATGACTCCCCATGGATAGGATAGAGCACATGACTCCCCATGGATAGGATAGAGTACATGACTCCCCATGGATAGGATAGAGCACATGACTCCCCATGGATAGGATAGAGCACAGAGCACATGGCTCCCCATGGATAGGATAGAGCACATGACTCCCCATGGATAGGATAGAGCACATGACTCCCCATGGATAGGATAGAGCACATGACTCCCCATGGATAGGATAGAGCACATGACTCCCCCATGGATAGGATAGAGCACATGACTCCCCATGGATAGGATAGAGCACATGACTCCCCCATGGATAGGATAGAGCACATGACTCCCCATGGATAGGATAGAGCACATGACTCCCCATGGATAGGATAGAGCACATGACTCCCCATGGATGGGATAGAGCACATGACTCCCCATGGATAGGATAGAGCACATGACTCCCCATGGATAGGATAGAGCACATGACTCCCCATGGATAGGATAGAGCACATGACTCCCCATGGATGGGATAGAGCACATGACTCCCCATGGATAGGATAGAGCACATGACTCCCCATGGATAGGATAGAGCACATGACTCCCCATGGATAGGATAGAGCACATGACTCCCCATGGATAGGATAGAGCACATGACTCCCCATGGATAGGATAGAGCACATGACTCCCCATGGATAGGATAGAGCACATGACTCCCCATGGATAGGATAGAGCACATGACTCCCCATGGATAGGATAGAGCACATGACTCCCCATGCATGGATAGGATAGAGCACATGACTCCCATGGATGCATGGAGGATAGAGCACATGACTCCCCATGGATAGGAGGATAGGAGCAGCACATGACTCCCCCCCATGGATAGGATAGAGCACATGACTCCCCATGGATAGGATAGAGCACATGACTCCCCATGGATAGGATAGAGCACATGACTCCCCATGGATCCCCATGGATAGAGCACATGACTCCCCATGGATAGGATAGAGCACATGACTCCCCATGGATGGGATAGAGCACATGACTCCCCATGGATAGGATAGAGCACATGACTCCCCATGGATAGGATATAGGAGCACATGACTCCCCATGGATAGGATAGAGCACATGACTCCCCATGGATGGGATAGAGCACATGACTCCCCATGGATGGGAGAGCACATGACTCCCCATGGATAGGATAGAGCACATGACTCCCCCATGGATATGGATAGAGCACATGACTCCCCATGGATGGGATAGAGCACATGACTCCCCATGGATAGGATAGAGCACATGACTCCCCATGGATAGGATAGAGCACATGACTCCCCATGGATAGGATAGAGCACATGACTCCCCATGGATGGGATATGAGCACATGACTCCCCATGGATAGGATAGAGCACATGACTCCCCATGGATATGGATAGGAGCACATGACTCCCCATGGATGGGATAGAGCACATGACTCCCCATGGATGGGATAGAGCACATGACTCCCCATGGATAGGATAGAGCACATGACTCCCCATGGATAGGATAGAGCACATGACTCCCCATGGATAGGATAGAGCACATGACTCCCCATGGATGGATAGGACTCCCCAGAGCACATGACTCCCCATGGATAGGATAGAGCACATGACTCCCCATGGATAGGATAGAGCACATGACTCCCCATGGATGGGATACACATGACTCCACATGACTCCCCATGGATAGGATAGAGCACATGACTCCCCATGGATAGGATAGAGTACATGACTCCCCATGGATAGGATGGATATGGATGGGAGAGCACATGACTCCCCATGGATAGGATAGAGCACATGACTAGAGCACATGACTCCCCATGGATGGGATAGAGCACATGACTCCCCATGGATAGGATAGAGCACATGACTCCCCATGGATAGGATAGAGCACATGACTCCCCATGGATAGGATAGAGCACATGACTCCCCATGGATAGGATAGAGCACATGACTCCCCATGGATAGGATAGAGCACATGACTCCCCATGCATGGATAGGATAGAGCAAATGACTTCCCATGGATAGGATAGAGCACATGACTCCCCATGGATAGGATAGAGCACATGACTCCCCATGGATAGGATAGAGCACATGACTCCCCATGGATAGGATAGAGCACATGACTCCCCATGCATGGATAGGATAGAGCACATGACTCCCCATGGATAGGATAGAGCACATGACTCCCCATGGATAGGATAGAGCACATGACTCCCCATGGATAGGATAGAGCACATGACTCCCCATGGATAGGATAGAGCACATGACTCTCCATGGATAGGATAGAGCACATGACTCCCCATGGATAGGATAGAGCACATGACTCCTCATGGATAGGATAGAGCACATGACTCCTCATGGATAGGATAGAGCACATGACTCCCCATGGATAGGATAGAGCACATGACTCCCCATGGATAGGATAGAGCACATGACTCCCCATGGATAGGATAGAGCACATGACTCCCCATGGATAGGATGCCATGTAATGATGGTACTCACTCATTTTACATCTGAGTGGACTGGAGAGAGAAGAGTGAAGTGTGTTGCTCAAGGACAATGCAGCGCTTACGATGGGAATCACACCTGGTACCTTTTACATACGAGCATGACTCCGTAACCACTGGGCGACTGCACCTGAGCAGTAAATTCCCAGAATCGCATCTTTTAGAGCAATACAGTGAACTAAACAAAATCCCTGTATTTACACAATCTCAATAAATAGTACTGTAGCAGGGGTCGAATTTGCCACTGTTCCGCTGTTCTGTGAAATGTTCTTTAAACAGGAACAGTGAATTTTCAAACATCACTGTTCCAGTGGGACAGTATTCTTTCACAAGCATGTGGCATCAATGATCAATAACTTGGATTTCTGATGCAAAAAAAGTGCATGTTGTCAAACAAGATTGTCATAAAAAAAATTGTAACGCTTTTCTCACCTTTCCAGCACGATTAATCGTGAATACGCAAATGCAAGGCTGGGTGCACGTGTATGACTGCATGTACACAACTGGATGATAAATCATGTACTGTACGTGTAATACTTATAACTGACATACATATTTGCACAGTATTGACCAGCTGTAAATTAAGCCCATATAGAAGAAATGAATTTTTCCTGTTATCAGCAAAAATTTGGGAAAGTATAGAATCTGATCCAGAATAGTATTATTTGAGAAAGTACTATTCCGTGAAACAGTGGCAAAAATATAAATTTCGACTCCTGAGTAGTATTGCTCGTTTAAATTTTTTTAAATGAATTGTAGCAAAATTAGGACTAGAATTTAACAACATTATAAGTACAGAAACTATAGATTATATATACGCAATCGGTATATTACCAGCAGATAAACAGATTTGTATCTCTACTACTATTTGGCCATTCCCAGCAAATAGTCAAAATAATTATCACAATTGCTATCTGTACACCGCATTCACCCAATTCATACTTAAATGATTAGTTCAGTCGTCAAGCAAGTCCATATTATACGAAAGAGCTAGGAAAAGATTAGTTCAGTCGTCAAGCAAGTCCATATTACACGAAAGAGCTAGGAAAAGATTAGTTCAGTCGTCAAGCAAGTCCATATTATACGAAAGAGCTAGGAAATTTTATGAAAATTGGCCTGAATTAAAGCAAAATTTCTTGAAAAGAAAGCAAAATTTATGGAGAGGGGGGGGGGGAGGGAGAAGTCAATTTTTTTCTCGAAAAGGTCCATTTTGTGTATTGGCACTCCCCAACCCCACCCACCCCACTACTAAGAATTTATGTAAAAAGGCACTGGATCAGTGTGTAGCCTTGCAAACAAAAAAACAAGTTATTGTGGATAAGATTACTGCAAGCCATCAGGTCATGTCTCTAATGTGACAGGAGGACTCATGCTGAATTTCAAAGGTGTTTTTTTTATCAGTGAGTTATTAACACTTTGATGATTTTACAGTCCGAGATTCAATCACATTATATGGTTGAAATAACCTAAAACCTATTTAAGCTATTTAGCCATTCTTTATCTTTTAATACATTTTTTAAACCCAATATATTTTATAGCCCAAATAAGCTATCAACTACAAAAGTTATACCCCAATTGCACAACATATTGAAAAAAATCCCAAACGGAAAATCAAGCTCGATTAGCATATGTGCCAGACAGTATTTTGAAGCTCCAGCCAATGAGAATATATCTTTACTGTATTTCAATTGGAGATATTCGGTGGTATATCTTGAGCCAATGTTATTGTATATGCTAAATTCCTTCAGATTGCGCTGAGTGAAATCCAAGTATCTAAAACATTTTAAGTGAATTTAAAACTACGCAACAATATGAACTGTTATTGCATCAAAATATCGATCTATAAGGCAAACATAGCAGCGCAGCAGCAAAATATCCAAAAAACTGCAAAAATCCAAACATATCCGGGCGAGAACCTGGCTCTTAAGTTAGTCATCACATAAGTTCAAATCCCTTAAAGGGATTTTGAGCTAAGAACAAAATGCCAGAGAAAGCATTCAAAAATCTTATTCCGTTATTAGATATTTAAGTGATAAAGTTTGGAATCATTTGGGTAGAAACGACTGAAATCAGACTAGTTGTGATGTCACACCCTCAGATATCTCAAAGTTTTCATGTATTCTATTATATTTTGTCCTGCGATTTTGTGGCTTAAAAACCATTGGATATGTCAGGAAAGTAGTAAAATATTATCTTGTAAGGGTAATTATAAATTAACCACCAGAAGAAAAGTTGAGGGCAAATAATTAAAATGTAGTAATAAAGTTAAGTCAATTTTATTTGAAATACATTAGCAATTGTTAAGAATGTGAGGATTAGGGCACCAACTTTCGATATTAGACTTACTACACCAGTCATTTTTACACAGATAAGACAGAGCTTCAAACTTGAATATCTCCTTAACAGAATAAGAGTTTTGAATGCTTTCTTCCCCATTTTGTTTCTTTTAAAGTCCTCTTGCATATAAGATAACTTGCTTGACCCCTGAACTCATCCTTTAATATCTCTTTAGCGGAAGAAGATTTTTGAATGTTTTCTTAACCATTTTGTTTCTTTTGAAGTCCTCCTGCATGTAAGATAACTTGCTTGACCCCTGAACTTATCCTTTAAGTAACATTAAGAGAATTCAAAGAAGAAACACTTGATTTGCAAAATATCATGATATAATACGGCAAGCTTGTTTAGAAAATGATCTATATCAAAAATAACAATAAACTTTGACAAATTAATCAAAATATCAATATGATTTACTTATTTCACTTATAAGGCAAGAAAGAAAAAAACATCAGCAAAATCCTTGCTGGTTGGTTGCTTGGGTTTAACAGCACATTAAATAAAATACTGTATTCAACATAATAAAAGCCCACCCAGCATTTATTACCTGATAACATAATCCCAACATCAATAAATAATGAATGCTCTTTACATGTAAGACTTACAATACTCTGGTGCAGTAATGAAGTCTTGTGAAATTTCTGACATGTTTAAGGCACTGAATATTTTCTTCAGTACTTTTTTTTTTAAAAGTCTTGACTTGACCATCACTAAAGATAGCTTGTTACAGCACCAATGGTCCTGCTCACATTATTCTCAACTTGTCAATCTCAACATTGGTCCCCCACACAGCAGGGTCACATTAATGTGTGTGATTGCCGCTCTTATTATCAAATTCTCCCTCAAAAATAATTGGAGGGGGAAATTCTGTCTCCATTGGTATTTTTGGCCTTTTTGGGTATTTTTGTCCTTTTTGGGTCTTTTGGGGTATTTTTGGCCTTTTGGGATTTTTGGCCTTTTTGGATATTTTTGGCCTTTTCTGGTATTTTTGGCCTTTTTGGGTATTTTTGGCCTTTTTGGGTATATTTGGCCTTTTTGGGTATTTTTGGCCTTTTTCCAAAAAGAATCCACCTTTTTTTTTAAATCCCCTCAAAATTACACAAGGGGAGAAAATTCCCCCTCCTCCCCCCACAAATTTTGAAGTCTATTGTGAACACTGCCTGACAGCACTCACCGTATAGTAAACTACTGTATGTTGCTAACAGAATCTTGTGACTAACGATTCACCAAAACTGATCAAAAACACCTATTCTATGAACCCCTTCCTTTTGATTTGTATCTGTTACTAGTTATTTCATCTTAATGTACCTTCTTAATGGGGGAAGTGGGGGAAGGGGGGGGGGATAGTAAAATTATTGGAAAAATTTGGCATCATTTCCCGAAAATGAAGGAACTTTCCCTAATATGAGGGAATTTTCACAAAAATTGAAGGAAATTTTACAAAAATTCAAGGGAATTTTACAAAACTTGAAGGAAATGTTAAGAAAATTGAAGGAA
Source organism: Chiridota heheva (assembly GCA_020152595.1). NCBI lineage: Eukaryota > Metazoa > Echinodermata > Holothuroidea > Apodida > Chiridotidae > Chiridota > Chiridota heheva. Next base: position 1,033,368 of record JAIGNY010001773.1, read on the forward strand.
TTTGTATGAAAATGAAAGGAAATTTCACGAAAATTGAAGCAAACAGATGCAACCATTCATCCTTGTTGAACAATACACCACAAAAGCCTGACAATCTACATCTTCATATTTTGCTTGCCAAATGACAGCCTTGTAATGCCAAGAAAAAATACTCGTAGACAATGTCAAATTTTACCCTGCCCACTCATCTCATAACTAAATCAGACACCTGTCGTGCACCTTCAAGGGGTATTTCAAATATTTGTTAAAAATTTTGCAATTTAAGTACCACATCCATGATTCGTTGGGTCGGTTTGTACAATAATACATTCTTGTGGGTTTTTAGGTATGCTAAAGCTCGGTAAAAAAATAAAAAATAACCCACGTTAATTTTGTTAATCTTTATCTATCAGGCGTTCCATGTCATCACCATCACTATTGATAGTACATGTTACAACACCAATGGTCCCGCTCACATCATTCTCAACTCCCTCAACTTCATCAAATGTCCTCCTTATGGTACTGACAGTACCGCTCGTAATTTGGTCCTGAGATTCGGGAGCTCTCTGCGCAAAGAATCTCCTTTCTGCCCGAACCGCTCTCCATCGCTTGTACGGGTGTGTCGGAAAATCTGGGAGGTCCTTGTTGAGCTTCCATTGGACAAGGAAACCGCAGATTGCCATCAAAATCCAGATGACTGCGAAACCGTAATCTGTTTGAGACAAAATATACATTTCTTATTGAAGATTGGAAGTTGTATGCATCTTAGTATAGCTATGGCCCAACTCAAGGGCTTACATTATTACAGTACATGGGAGAGCCTAGTTATGTGCAAATTGTTATTTCCTTAGTGAGAGAAGAATGTCTAGCATTCAAGTATGTTGTCTAGCATTCAAGTATGTTGTCTAGCATTCAGGTATGTTGTCTAGCACTCAAGTATGTTGTCTAGCACTCAAGTATGTTGTCTAGCATTCAAGTATGTTGTCTAGCATTCAAGTATGTTGTCTAGCGCTCAAGTATGTTGTCTAGCATTCAAGTGCGTTGTCTAGCATTCAAGTATGTTGTCTAGCATTCAAGTATGTTGTCTAGCATTCAAGTATGTTGTCTAGCATTCAAGTATGTTGTCTAGCATTCAAGTATGTTGTCTAGCATTCAAGTATGTTGTCTAGCGTTCAAGTATGTTGTCTAGCATTCAAGTATGTTGTCTAGCATTCAAGTATGTTGTCTAGCACTCAAGTATGTTGTTTAGCGCTCAAGTATGTTGTCTAACATTCAAGTATGATGTCTAGCATTCAAGTATGTTGTCTAGCATTCAAGTATGTTGTCTAGCATTCAAGTATGTTGTCTAGCATTCAAGTACGTTGTCTAGCATTCAAGTATGTTGTCTAGCATTCAAGTATGTTGTCTAGCATTCAAGTATGTTGTTTAGCATTCAAGTATGTTGTCTAGCATTCAAGTATGTTGTCTAGCATTCAAGTATGTTGTCTAGCATTCAAGTATGTTGTCTAGCATTCAAGTATGTTGTCTAGCGTTCAAGTATGTTGTCTAGCATTCAAGTATGTTGTCTAGCATTCAAGTATGTTGTCTAGCACTCAAGTATGTTGTCTAGCACTCAAGTATGTTGTCTAGCGCTCAAGTATGTTGTCTATCATTCAAGTATGATGTCTAGCATTCAAGTATGTTGTCTAGCATTCAAATATGTTGTCTAGCATTCAAGTATGTTGTCTAGCATTCAAGTATGTTGTCTAGCATTCAAGTATGTTGTCTAGCATTCAAGTATGTTGTCTAGCATTAAAGTATGTTGTCTAGCATTCAAGTATGTTGTCTAGCATTCAAGTATGTTGTCTAGCATTCAAGTACATTGTCTAGCATTCAAGTATGTTGTCTAGCATTCAAGTATGTTGTCTAGCATTCAAGTATGTTGTCTAGCATTCAAGTATGTTGTCTAGCATTCAAGTATGTTGTCTAGCATTCAAGTATGTTGTCTAGCATTCAAGTATGTTGTCTAGCATTCAAGTATGTTGTCTAGCATTCAAGTATGTTGTCTAGCGTTCAAGTGTGTTGTCTAGCATTCAAGTATGTTGTCTAGCATTCAAGTATGTTGTCTAGCACTCAAGTATGTTGTCTAGCGCTCAAGTATGTTGTCTATCATTCAAGTATGATGTCTAGCATTCAAGTATGTTGTCTAGCATGTTGTCTAGCATATGTTGTCTAGCATTCAAGTATGTTGTCTAGCACTCAAGTATGTTGTGTAGCATTTAAGTATGTTGGACATGCCGTGTGGTTGTGATATACAGCTTATAATTATTTGGAAATATGAAAGTATGTTTCACCATTATACCTCGGAGTTTAAAATTGCTGATAGAAGGTACATTACTTCTTGCAATCTTATTAATTATTGTGTTTAGCTCTGCAATGACATCAAAAGTAATTATGATTTATGAAATTTCTATGGAGTATTCGCATTGCTATGACCCGTGCATTAAATCCCAGTAATGCACAAACCTGAGTAGTTGGTTTAGTCCAATTTTACAACAGGTAAATTTCTTACCAAAGCGAAAAAGTGTATGTAAACTGTTCTAATTTTTCACTTTTTGTTGTTGTTTTGTATGCATTATAAACAATCTAACATGGAAATTATATACAAATATTTATGTGTTGGCATCATGTTTATATGCGTATTTAATGCACGGTTCAAGGACTTTGCACTCCTGAGTGACCCTCCTAAAGCTGGGTCATTCTATTCGGACAAAGTCCTTTGCCCCATGCATTAAATACGCATATAAATACTCTGCCTAAAAATTAATCTTTAAAATAACATAGTGAATTTTCAAGCCTTAGTTGTCGTAGATATCCTTCAAAAAGGATGCCCAAGTTCTTATTCTATGTGGTTAAGGATATAAGTTCTGATAATTTTTACACAGCTTACAGTATGATGTGTTAGTCATTGATCTCATATCTGGAGAAACTATAATTATATGCAGCACTTTTTTTTTTCAAATCACAAAACGGTAGTGCTCAAATTTGTTGAAATCCTGGTTGACTGTAAAGTAAGGTGACCCCTCTAAGCAGAAACATGATGAAATAACCATCCTTAGGAGGAATGGTCCATCAATCATTCATGGGGTTTGCACAAAGTCCTCCCAAGCACATATTGTATACATATATTTAGGTTCAGCCAAGGACTAATCTTATTTGCTTCACTGAACAGCAGTTATGAGGCTTGAGCCCCAGATGAATGACCTATTGTGTACAGTGTAACAGTAGCTGGTTGCTAACAAGTAAAATGTGAATAGGCTATGAAGATGCTGTCAGTTAAGAAGGTATAGATTACCCCCTGTGTTGTGTATGGTGTAACAATAGCTGGATGCTAGTCAATGAATTGTGAAGTCTCTCGGGTTGAATGGTGGGGATTACCCCTGATTGTGAGAAAATCGGGTGTGTCGGGTTGGAGGGGTCTAAGGGTCAAAAATTCTTAATGAGCTGCATTGGCCCTTTACCAGTCCCCAAGTGTGCATCGGAGAATATGTCTTCCATCAAGAAATTGGTCCGTTAAGATTGAATACTTCTTTCCTAGGCCAATCATTCATCAAGTTAAAAGCTTATATTCATTATTCGTTGAGGCATGCTGTACATCCAATACATCCCTTAGAAAAAGTTGTTTACATCTCCTCAATTATAAGATTGCCTACATTATGTTTAAAGCCAAAAACAATTTATTACCTCCAAATTTGCATGAATTATTTACTGATAAATGGGGATATCTAGGGAAATGTCAAAGGGACAATTTCTAACAAGTTTGTGTGCAAACTACATTGAAAGCTATGTGTGTTTCACTTTATGGGGTTAAAATATGGAATCTGCTTAATTTGGAACTTAAAAAGTGTAAAAGTTTACATATATTTTACAGGAGATTTAAACTTGAAATATTTGAAAAGTACAAAATACTGTAATTTTACTGAATTTCACACATGTATCTTTATTGGACAAGTTCATGTGTACAACACATTTATTGCTCTGTTAAGTATTTGAATGTATTATTTTAGAGGGGGAAGAATCACATAAGTTCAATTTTAAACTTCTTCTCTCTCCTTTCCATTCATTTTGTTTTGAATTGCAAATGTCCATAACACTTCTATTCATTTAGTTTACTATTTGTATATTGTATATTATTTAAGTTTTTGATGTACTAAGATGCATGATGGGAATAGATTACAACAAACAAACAAACAAACAAACAAACGAACAAACAAACAAACAATTTTACGAGAACTCCTGAGATCAGTCAAATTCTTGCAAAATGTACCTTCTAATGTTATTTCACTGCAGGACAATATGATCTTGAAGTTTTTGCAGTGTAAAAAACAAAAATTGCTTATCCTATTTCAATAAATTGTATTTCCGAGAGACCCAAGGTTTCGAACAAATGGGAAACTGATCTCAACAACCACGATGAGGATTGGAATATTATTTTCAAAAATTGTCATTTTTCGGTTAGTGATACACGAATATGGTATTTTCAGTATAAGTGTATTCTTCGCTTACTTCCAACTAATGAGCATCTGTTTAAGATAAGCATCATCAGTATTTCTAAATGTTCTTTTTGTGAAAATTCCACGGATTCTCTTAATCGTTTTTTTTTTTTTTTGGAGGGAAGAAAGGGGGAACTGTTTATACGTTAAGAATTTAATTTACTTTCCTGTTGCCCTGATTTGTCTTATGCTTCAATAATGTTTGGTTTTAGGTATATCACAAATACATGTAGGTATATCAATTTGATTGTGTTTCATGCAAAGTACTTTATTTTTCTATGTACAAGAGACAAGACACAGCCCATTTGGCACAAATTTTATATTGCCCAGAAAACATAATTCTTATGATAGGTTTTTGCACTATTTAAGCAACTTTCCATAAATATTGAGACTTCTACCATCTTTTCATATCTTTAGTGAACTATTTAGTTGTACTTTTTTTGCTCTCCATATGCATGTACTTTAATTTGAAGCTGCTATGTGTTTTTGTTTTTTTCCCTTTTTTATTAGTTAATATTTTTCCCCTTCTTTCAAAAAAAAAAAAAACTTTTCTCTTTGCTGCCAAGAAGCTTCTGCACAAAAACAAAATGATATCTGTATTTCTTATGATGTTTATAACATATATTATGTATCCTATTTTGTCATGATTATTTTTGTTGCTTGAAAGTTGGAGAAGGAGATCATAAATATTGGGAGAAAAAAGGCCAAATTCTTGCAAACACTCCTTGTAAGATTCTCACAAGGAACTGTGTGTGGAGTTCTTGGTGGATCAATTTGTCTATATTTTGTTTACACAACAAATTATGCATCACATTTCAGGTGCATGATGAAAATGTGTTACAATAGATTTTTAGTCCAAAAAATCCTCAAAGCCTACAAGGTTGAACAAGGCATCACTTAAATCACTCATCCATAAACAAACAAAATCTTCACTCTTAAATACCATCCTATTTGTAAATTATTACTTCAAGCCAGACACTTTGACCACAGGGGAATACTTTTGTCCCTGTGTTGAGTATGAAAGTCAGTGCAGCTGCAGTGAAATTTGTTTACTATCAATGTCAGGTTGTGACCATGAATTCTTTCATTTTTGGGAATTTTTGGAAAATTTCCGCAAAATTTTGTTTCACTTTTCAAAATATTTTCTTCATTCTCATGAAATTTCCGCAGGAAATTTTCTTCAATTTCCAGGAAATTTCTCACATTTTCATTTCAGGGAAATTCTTTCTTTCATTTCAGGGAATGTTGCCAAAATTTCCAACAATTTTACACATTTTCCATTTTTTTGTTTATAATTTCACATTTGTTCCTCCCTAACCAGGAAGAAAGAAAGCAACCGGAAAAAAATTATAAACCATTTCCGGGGGAGGGAGGTGGGGGAGGGGCATGAATTGTGAATCTCAGTAGGGGGTTTCAGCCCCATGAAAAGAGAAAAGCTAGACATGCACCCCTGAAAGTCTTTGTAGTCAGATAATTTTCTGTTTAAATCATCAAAATTCTTATGGTATACAATTCTTATGGTAAACAAATCACCATACTAAAGCTTACCTATTGGGGACTGACTTTAAACTAGTAACCCATTTTACCATTGCAAGAGCACTGCAGAAACTAATTAAGGGATTAGTTCATGGGTCAAGCAAGCTTATACTATATGAAAGAGATCTTTAATAGGAACAAAATAGTGAAAAAAGCATTCAAAAGTCTTTCTTCGTTAAAGATATGAAGTTTATAGCTCTGTCTTATCTGTGCAGATACAGTATGACTGGTGTACAGTAGTAAGTCCACTATAAAAGGTTGGTGCCCTCATCCTCACAATCTTAACAAATGTTGATATATTTGAAAGAACATTTATTTAGCTTATTTACTATTTGAATTAATTTTCCACAAATGTTTTTTCAGGTGTTATATAATAATTACCCTTACTAGATCTATTTTACTGCCTTGGTGACATATTCAATGGTTTTTAAGCCACAAAATATGATATAATACATAAAGACTGAAGAATTTGAGGCTGTGTAACATCACAACTAGTCTGATTTCAGTCGTTTCTACACAAATGATACAAGCTTTAAACTTAAATATCTCCTTAACGGAATACCATTTTTGAATGCTTTCTTCACCATTTAGTTTCTATTAAAGTCCTCTTTCATGTGAGATCAACTTGCTTGACCACTAAACTAATCATTTAAAGGATTAGTTCAGTGGTCAAGCATGTCCATCTTATATGAAAGAGGACTTCAAAAGAAACAAAATGGCGCAGAAAGCATTGAATTTTGTTATTCCGCTAAGGAGATATCCAAGTTTTAAGTTTAGTATCATTTCTGTAGAAATGACTGAAATCGGACTAGTTGTGACATCACAGCCTCAAATTCTTCAGTCATTATGTATTTTAAAGACAGTTTGTTTAAATTTTTCACTATTCAAAATAATTTCTACAAGCTTTTTTCAATACCCTTCCTAGATTCAGTTTTACTACTTTTTTGATATATTTATAAGCCACAATACCGCAGCACAAAATATGTTAGAAAACATAAAGACTCTGAGGAATCTGAGGCTATGACATCACAACTAGTCTAATTTCAGTCGTTTCTACACAAATGATACAAGCTTTAAACCTAAATATCTCCTTAACGGAATACCATTTTTAAATGCTTTCTTCACCATTTAGTTTCTATTACAGTCCTTTTTCATGTGAGATCAACTTGCTTGACCACTGAACTAATCCTTTAAGCAACATTCAAGGCTTATATTACTGCATACTTCTTGAATTATGACAGACAAACAAACGCAAACAAAAGTAGAACCTTCACCCAACTTTCTTCGTGTAGGTGGTTAGTAAATAATATGTGTATTAGCGTGTTTCAACTGACGTCATTAGGTCACGTGACTTGATTTATTTCGCCAATTTGTCGGGCGAGAACAATCGTGTGCTGTACACTTATGTGTACTTACAAACGCTTGCATGTTGTTTTATAAGATAATTTTTGTAAGATAATAATGCCGGAATCTTGCTGTGCCATTGGTTGCACTAATAGACGTGTGCTGGAAAATAAAAAGACGTTTTCTCAATTTCCATCTGATCCTGATCGACGTTTGAAGTGGGTTTCTGCTGTACGACGCAACGTCTTTTAACCTTTGGTACAAGATTTGCGGTGAGCACTTTAAGCTTGGTATGTAAGCTTTGTCTGCAAATAACAAACAATCAGATGGCGTTCACGTAAAAGTTTTTCTTCGTATACCCAGTGAATATATCAAACGTTAGGAAAATATGAAGTAAAATCGCTGCCGCGAACAAAAACAATTAAATTCGCTGAACTGGTAGGTAGGTTAGCAGGCAGTATGTTTGTTGTACGTGTGATGTAACAGAGCTGTGTGAAGATGTGTGAAACGCAACGACGCTTGCCCTGCAAAATGGCTTTCAGACGTGTTAGTCACGTGATGAAATCCCTCTATTACACATATTAGCAGACGTATGTATCTTACCTACTGCTCTTATTGGCATGACAAACATTGCCTTTTCAAAGTTTGTAATATACGCTCTGTGGATGATGTTTAACACTATGTACTGTAGAACGCCCCCAAAAGAGAAGCTGAGAGCTGATATGGTCATATATGAACCAACGATGGAACAGGCTGCGTAGCTCAACTGCAAAGAAGAGAAATGTAACACTACTGAGTATGGGTATGATCTGCCTGCAGTTATTGTAACAACCTAATTACTGTATTCCATGTAATAAGCACCCAGGGCGCTTACGAAAATAGAATTGTGCCACTTATTAGGCCTCGAGTATCTTCCCAATAAGCGGCCATACTCCAGGATTGCATAGAGTGTGCTATTCAAACTGTATTGTGTGAACTGGTTCTATACTATTGTAGCTCAACAACAACCACCACAAAAACATTGTGGGCATCATATGCAAATTTTGTAACAAAGCTTATCTTAAGTTTTCACATGAATTATATCATTAGTCAAAAAAATGTAGGGTGGGCCAGCGTTTAACAAATCGCCTATCCGGACACCCAGGGCTACCAAAAACCTTGTCCGGGCAAGCTCAATTTGAACAAGAACTTGCCCGCTGGGCAACCATTCATTCTACCCAAAACAGCCCTTAAGAAAATTTAAAATACATTATACTGTACAACATGTTATATGGTCAGTACTTTACAAGAAAAGAAAAAAATAATCGTAAATATAGTCATAATATGACTTACGACTGGGACAATCCAGAACGGTTTTGAGTAATCTTTGATGTAAAGACTGCGCCAATACTGCGATGCTCTACGTACGTACACATATATATGACATACAGGGATTTCACTCCCTTGGGCGAAATGATTGGCCTGATCACAGTACTGTGTCATGTAAGTAGTTATAGCGCTAACGTAACTGAACTTATAACTATAAGCCATTGAGACAATCACGAGTTCCCTAAGTAAAGCTGTAGATCGGTAAATAATGTAAATTCATAACTTGTTTTCAGCTGACTTTCTAGACGTTTCATCAAAACCAAACTACGTTGTGCATACGTTGTCTAGTGGTAACAGTTCCGTACACATATATAGCATACAGTAGTCATTGAGGAAAAACAGACAGTTTGGTGATTCATTTAATTCCGTCCAAAGAAATGTAAATAAATATACAGAATTACAATTTCAAGGAATATTTGATGTTCAGTAAGACACATATAACTGTTTGGTACATCGTATTAATTTAACTAGGACATGTACCGTCCCGTTTTCAGAAATTAAGAGTGAGCAAAATGTAAACAATTTTTTTTTTTTTAAGGAGCCTAACATTAGTTACCGGAATTTCTGCTCGTATATCTGGACAAATGGTTTGTTATGGCCCGGCAACTAAAAATAAAGCTGTTGCTGCCCGGCCGGCAAGTAAAATTCTGATCGATTTGTCGATCGCTGGGGTGGGCGCTTATTAAAACAGAGGCGCTTAATACGTAAAATACAGATACTCATATGTTATCATTGGGACATTTTTGTTGTGTAATTACATGTAGGTTATCATTGGGACATTTTTCTTGTGTAATTATTACATGTCGGTTATTGCAGGTACCGTGTTGTTAACTAGAGACACACTGAAACCCGTATTTTCTAAAATGCGATAAACTCACATTCTTTCCACAAAGTCTCAAGGGATTTCACCTTTTTTTTTTTGGTTAACTGTAAAACAATTTACAATTCGCAACTTTCAAAGGGAGAATTTTCTGGGTACAAACTTCAACAGGTAGTTTGAAAACGAGCTTCCACCAGAAAACCAGTGCAAAGCATCATATTAAACACGGATGCAAATCTACACGCGAACCACATGGGCCACGTGGGTCAAGGGGAACTTATGACATGCACTTTCATTATACCGTAGTAAATGTACTATGTAAAGTGCATCACAAGCTTGTAACAAACTCACAAATTGGATAATTTAGGTCATAATATTTAAACAGCTCACAACTGGAATGATTTCAAGCTTGCAGGACAAAAACCAGCTCATTTCAAGCTATAACTTTGCTGTATGTACAAAGAAGTTCAAGAGTGAGCTCGCACAATCTAACGGAAAGCTCTTATGAGATAACATCAAGTCATTATAAGGTTAAATTGATCATTATCTCACTCACTTTGGTAAAGGAAGACCAAATACAGGCTCGTAATAGGAACGTTTAGCAAGTTGTAATATTGAAACATGTCCTAATGGAAAGCTCTTATGAGATAACATCAAGTCACTATAAGGTTATTAATCATTATCTCACCCATTTTGGTAGAAGAAGACCACATACATGCTCATAATAGGAACCCTTAGCAGGTTGTAATACCAAAACAGGCTCACAAATGGAACCATTAACTCAGAGCAGTGTTCACATTCAAGTGTGGGATTGTGGGATTCCTACACATTTGATCAAATTCCTGCTCAAAAATAATAAAAGGGGCAAAAAGCCTGCAAAATAAATTGCCCGACAAATTTAAACATTTTTCCAGCCAATTTTTGTAATTTTTTGGTATCTTTGCCATTTTTTTTTTTTTTTTTGGTACCTTTGCCATTTTTTTTTTTTTTTTTTGGTATTCTAAAGAAATTTTCCTTAAAGAAATTCCCCCACTTTTTTTTTAAATCTCCCCTTTGAAAGAAAAAAAAAGGAAAAAAAATTACACAAGGGGAATTTTTTAAAATAATAACCTTACTTACACCCACACAATCTAATGGCAAGCTCTTACAAGATAACTTTTAGCTCATTAGGGCTAGCAGCAATCTTGAATGCAAACTTAAAGCTTGCAAGCTCCAATTTTACAAGGATATTAACTCACCCATTTGGGTAGAGGAAGACCAAATACAGGAACAAGCAACACTCCACACATGAAAGCTAGACCAAATGCTGTATTGTTCCGCCATACACTCAGGTTACCTAGCATGATGAAAATATATTAAATAAAATTGTATTACTCTGTAGGGTTCATACCTCTGCCACCTGGGCTCATCGTCATCGTTGTCGTCCTCGTTGTCATCATCATCAACATCATCAGCATCATTACGTCATTATCATCATCATCATCTGTCATCAACATCATCATCATCATCTGTCATCATCATCATCATCTGTCATCATCATCATCATCATCTGTCATCATCATCTGTCATCATCATCATCATTATCATCATCGTCTGTCATCATCATCATCATCTGTCATCATCATCATCATCGTCTGTCATCATCATCATCATCTGTCATCATCATCATCCATCATCATCATCATCATCTGTCATCATCATCATCATCATCTGTCATTATCATCATCATCGTCTGTCATCATCATCATCATCATCATCATCTGTCATCATCATTATCATCTATCATCATCATCATCCATCATCCATCATCATCATCATCATCATCATCATCATCATCTATCATCTACCATCTTTATTATTATCACCATCATCTATCATCTACCATCTTTATTATTATCACCATCATCATCATCATCATCATCTGTCATCATCATCCTCATCATCTATCATCTTTTTTATCATCATCATCATCATCATCATCATCATCATCATCATCATCATCATCATCATCATCATCATCATCATCCTCATCATCTGTCATCTGTAGTAATAGTAGAAGCAGCTTTGACAATGTGGTACCATAGCTTCATGAGTTGCTGGATCTTGCTTGTGTTGAGTCCTGTGTCTTTGGCGATGAAGACATGATAACACATTTTCCTTCTACCTTGATTTGGGTGTCCACCATGCAGTGTGACCCATGTTGGTGTTTTTCAATACTTGGTATTTTTTGGATCTGCTTTTAGACCTTGGTTTAACTCGTTTTTGGTATTTTGATCAGTTTGGTATTTTGATCAAGCCAATTTTCTCATTGACTGTAATGATAAGAAGTGTTTGTGGGATTTTTTCAGTGATCATTTAATATTTTTTTAGTCCAATACATTGATCACACTGACCAGAAGATTAAATGAGAGATCGGTTGATCTTTCCACAATGCTAAATAATTCTATTTGATATTCCTATGGTATTTATCTATTGGTTCTATGAATTCCCCATCCTCAAAACAATCTGCCCTGGAATCCTAGACAATATATTTGAAAAATCTTTTAATTACACTCAGGTTGTTATTCCTGTCAAAAATCTTGAAATCAATGTTGCATTGTGGGAATGTTTCTTTTTAAAAAGTAGATTCTATTTGTTTGCATAGCTGAAAAGTAACGACCAACTCACCGAATGGAGTAAAAAATATGGATGCCGAGATCAGATATCCTAGGCAAAGAGAAATCCAAAGTACCGTTGGGATGACAAATGCAAAGCGCCACCACAACGTCATTAATGCAAAACCACTGATCAATGCTACAGTTACTGCTAGGGTCATAATACCTGAGGAAATAAAATCAGTATAAATGTAAGTTAAAAAACACAGGTTTTGAGGTTCCGATGTGCAATATGGATTTAAGTTTTATTTAGAGGTTACATTAAGCTCCTCCCACTCATTAATATGCATGAATAAAGCTACAGTCACTGCTATGGTCATAATACCTGAGGAAATAAAATCAGTATAAATGTAAGCCAAAAACAGGTTTTGAGGTTCCGATGTGCAATATGGATTTAAGTTTTAAAAACAGGTATAATAACTATTTACATTAAGCTCCACCCACTCATTAATATGCATGAATAAAGCTACAGTCAGTGCTAGGGTCATGATACCTGAGGAGATAAAGTCAGTATAAATGTAAGCCAAAAAACACAGGTTTTGAGGTCCTGATGTACAATATGGATTAAAGTTTTAATTACAGGTATAACTACTGTTTACATTAAGCTCCACCCACTCATTAATATGCATGAATAAAGCTACAGTCACTACTAGGGTCATGACACTACAGAATGATAAAGTCAGTAGAAATGAAAACCACAAAACCAAAGATTTTGAGGTTCCAATGCAAAATATGGATTTAATTTTCAATTATAAATCTTATCACAGAATCGCTCAAAATAACATCGGGTGACTAACCCTTCTTAGCACTTCTCTTGCTATGTTAGGTTACATTATTTCATGTGCCATCAGGAAGTGGCCAACATTTGAGGCACATTTCATACATAAATTCTATGTATATTAACAGTTGAATAAGTTACACTCCGATTCTGTATGCAGAATGTGATATATATGTTTACTCACCATAGGGTGGTAAGTGCTTACTTAATACCATAGGGTGGCATGGGTTTACTTACCATAGGGTGGTAGGGGGGAACCAACAGCAAATATCATATAAAACCCAATGCTGGAAGGCAGGAATCCAAACATAAAGGTTTCTGTAAAACAAAAGATGAGAATGATCCATAAGTACCCTGGTGCTTCTAGATAACACATTAGTTGTTCTGCTCCTTAAAGTTTCAAACAGTCAGACCCGACCTGATAAATGACCAGGTTGGGTCAGATTTGTTCTCTTAATTTTTTTTATTCTGAAAACCTTAGTAGTTGTGGAAGTTGGTGCTGAGTATCATATTAGCAATGGATGAAGTCCTTATTGTGTGGTTATTTTAATTAAGATAAAAAGGTCTCACTATTTGCTACAGTAAGTTTGTGGTTATGATGGTGCTGCACCCTGTCCCTTATTGCCTCCACCTTGTACGTTACTGCCCCCACTCTTCTCCTTTTCACTAAGCACTTAACATTTTGTTCACAAAAGCATATTTTTGAGAACCAGTTTGCCTTCTCTTCATGTTGATTACTTTTTCCCTATGCAGGCACACTACTTGTTGTATTGATTGCTCCATTATTTACATTTCAAGTGCCCTCAAACCTGCCCCCTGATGCCTTATGAATTCCCCCCTTTAAGTCAGTGACAGCCCCCTCCTTTCTGGATCAAGCTAGGGGTTCTTTTATATGATTCCCTCTTTTGCAATTCAATGAACTATTCATCACACAATTACATGGGGCTTGTTTTTAGAGCATGTATTTATCACAAACTGTATACTGTTGCTTGTAAACTCAAGAAATTTATAAAAGAAAAAAATTATAAAAGAAAAAAATTATAATAACTTTATTTTGAATAAAAAATAATAAAAATCTTCCAGATAAATTTCCATTTTCCCTGCTGTTATAATCGCAGGAACCAAACATTAGCTTGTCTTCTCCTTTGAAAATTATACACTCAGACCCGATGTCCAAAAAACAAGATCGGGAAAAACATTTCCATATCTGTTTTATTTATTTTGAAACCATGAGCAATTAAGCTTAGGTTGCGCTTCTTGAAAAGTTACCAGACACGTGTTATTTAAATTACACCCACTGCGTAAACCATGTACTGCAAGCCTTCACTATGCTTGCAGAGTACAATAAACAATGGCCTTCAATAAACAATGTCCTAAACAATATCCTGTAATTCAAGACTGGTGTTTCATTAGAGGTAAACCCTGGATGAAAATCTTATCAGAACCCTTTTTTTGGGGGAATGGTGGAAGGATGGTGGGGGGGATGGTGGAGGGATGGTAGGGGATGGTGGGTGGATGTTGGGGGATGGTGGGGATGGTAGGGGGATGGTGGGATGGATGTTGGGGATGGTAGGGGATGGTAGGGGATGGTGGGGATGGTAGGGGATGGTGGGGGATGGTAGGGGGATGGTGGGGGATGGTAGGGGGATGATGGGGGGATGGTGGGGGATGGTGGGGGTGGGGATTTTGCTTTATCTAAAAATAATCCAATATAACCCCACCAATTCTATAGCTCTTGTTAAAGCTAAATGTGGCAGTATACGTCAATACCAAATAAAATAAATTTGATGTTCGGATCAATTTTTACATCGTTTCGTGCATTCACTCGGGAACTCAAGTGGCCTTCCCGTACAAGAAGCAAAATATCTTTAGACCACTGTAGTGGCCTCCTGCAGCATAAGCGATATAATCAACTACATCTGATACGCCCAATCCAGAATTAAACCTACCAATCAATGATAACTTTCTATGGAGCAAAATACCCTCCCGATTAATCACTCAAAGAAACTTTTCAAAAAATGAAAATAAGATGAAAAACAATTAACTACAATTCAGATTCAGTTTCTTTGTCAAAATTTTATCCAAATTTTCAAATATTTTGTCACAATGTTATGTGGGCCAGGAAACGTTTTGGTGTAGGGGATTATCTATGTGAACAAACAAGAAACGAAACAAAACAGATTACACAGCTAGCAAGGCTGAATATTTTAAAGAATGTGAAAACCTCAACCAAACGTTAATACATTTACGTTATTCATGGTTCCAACGTCTGTTGTTTCTATCATAAATATTAGCAACAGAGTCTACAATACATTCTTGTCAAAACGTAGGAGGTTCCAGACTCAAAGGTAAACTCAACATTTTAAAACCAGCAGCAGCTTATAGTCGATGGTAAGCAGGGGTAAACACACCAAGCTGTTAAAGGGTGTCGATCAAGAATTCAACGGCTTAGTAACTTAAACCCATTCAAAGATGTTATTAATTAATGGTTTTTCAACAACAAGATACAAAAAAAAAATTATGAATGAAACAAATGATCTCACTACATACTGATAGTCTGTCTGATACTATAGTATTCAATATCGACATTCACGTGAGATTAATATTTATATTTGTAATACTTGTACTTCTTGCTTAAAGTTCAAAAAGGCATTTGAATATGAGAGGTCCAAATTGCCCAATGTAAAGTGTTTCGTGTTATGCAAATTGAGATATTTACATAATATATGCGCTTACCAAACATAAATATCCAATGACCAAAGAAACAGAGAATAATTCCAATCAGGGCTGAGAATGTATAGATCATGGTGGGTCCGATATCTGAGACAAAAAGAAAAACAAAACGATTATAATCATGAAGACAAATTACAATCAGGAACTAACAAACTTATAATTGAGGCCTTACATGTACTTTATACAGCCTCTATTTTCCTCCCCTTAAACTGTAGTCCTACTGCTAATTTCCTTCAATATCAGGGTTCTAGCTATGGTGGGCGGCGCTGGGTGGGCCTGACCAGGACTCACAATTCCCCCAGCACTCAGCTCTAAAATTCACTCTTCCGCCTGGCACTTAAAAGTTCAATCCGGTTAATCAATTCAGTGTTTAAAGAGACCTCCTTTTAATCTCGCTGTATTTATATCCTCCGCTGATTTACACACATAACATAGCATACATTACACACAATAAATTCTGATCAAAATAACTAAACTATATAGGAATTTAATGCAATTGAACGTACATATTATCATTAAATCACTCATACATGAAGCTCTTTGCATAAATATACGTACATGCACACAGCTCAGGTTCATGTTTTAATCCTTGTGATCACTGCTGGCAGCTTGTCAAGTCCGCCACTTACCATACAAACAAATTTTAACAAAGTAAATATTACACCCCCAAGAGCCCAAGGCGGGCTTATAGACCGGTCCAAATGTAAGCAACCAATCACATTTGTTACAAACCCCATATGCACTTAACATTTTAACAGACTGATCAATATTCTTTTGATTTGTGGGGAATTTTATATTGTCAAAAGTTGTTGCGTAGTTCATAGGAACTGTGCCGCTAGTTAACTTAAAATAATTGTAATAATGTATGGCTTTCGTTGAACAATACTGGGACGAAAATAAAAGTGGTAAAAAGTTTGGGCAAAATGAATAACAATGGGAATTGAGAGAAGAGTTTTCCAGCATATGTTTGTACTTTTTTTGGGGGGGACTTTGACACTTGAATATCCAATTTATTTTCTAGTCTCATTGTAGATAAAAAAATTAAAAAAATGTAAATCTTTCTAGCATTTCAATAAAAAAAAAAACGTTTTTCGTTGACAATTTGTCAATAGAAGTGGACTAAATTTGAACAGTTCTTCATGAGAGGAAGAGAAAGAGGAGGAAGGGGAGGGGGGGGGGTCTAGGATGTCACCCTGGATTATCACTGGAGCCCGGCACTCAAACTTATCTAGCTGGAACGCTGTTGAATATAACACCCTATTAACGTTTATATGGACATGTAGAGGGAACATTAGCTTAATTGCTTTAAAAATCTATTAAAAACCAATTATATTAGCAAAATTTTCATCAAAATTGGTTAAATATTGAACAATTTATAGCAGTTTTTTTCAATCTGAGGCATCAATATTTATTTGTTATTCACCTCTTTCATACAGAATGAACTTTCTTGACCTATGAGCTAATCCTTTTAAACTTTCAACAGGTACCCACACTTACCTGTAAACAAACAGACTGAACCATTTCGAAAGTCACAAGCATAGTCCATGAATGGCACATAAGCCTCTGATGAATTCGTGACTGGGTCTCGGACCACCACATTGTATGCAATTCCCCGACCTTTATACGTTGCTAAATACACCTCTGTCAACTCAACACGCGAAACAGTTTGGACCTACAGAAAAAGAAAGTAAAACATATTTTAGTAGTGAATTACCTACAAATCACAAACTAGTGCACTCAGTTAAACACCACCCCCTGTTAACAATGAACTTAAAGGATTAGTTCAGTGGTCAAGCATGTCCATCTTATATGAAAGAGGACTTCAAAAGAAACAAAATGGTGGAGAAAGCATTGCAAAATCTTATTCCGTTAAGGAGATATTAAAGCATTAGTTCAGTGGTCAAGCATGTCCATCTTATATGAAAGAGGACTTCGAAAGAAGACTTCAAAACAAAAACAAAAAAAATGGTGAAGAAAGCATTGCAAAATCTTATTCCGTTAAGGAGATATTCAAGTTTAAAATTTGGCATCATTTGTGCAGAAACGACTGAAATGAGACTAGATGTGATGTCACAGCCTCAGATTCCTCAAAATCTGTATGTATTTGATAGAAAGTTAAGTTAATTTTTTACTATTTAAATTATATTTCGTCAAACTTTCTTCAGGTGGTATATCATAAATACCCTTCCTAGATTCTGATTTACTACTTTTTTGACATATCCCATGGTTTTTAAACCACAAAATTGCAGGACAAATTATGATAGAACACATAAAGACTTTAAGATATCTAAGGCTATGACATCACAACTAGTCTGATTTTAGTCATTTCTACACAAATAATACCAAACTTTAAAGTTGAATATCTCCTTAACAGAATAAGATTTTTGAATACTTTCTTCAGCATTTTGTTTTATTTGAAGTCCTCTTTCATATCAGACAAACATGCTTGACCACTGAGCTAATCCTTTAAGTACAGTATACAGCACTTGTATTTCATGTATTTTCATATCTGTATCCCAGGTTTCACAGGTATGATGCATGCAGTAGAGCTGACTAGTACTTTCATGCTCTGTTCTGCCGCATGCGTCCTGTCCAGGCTAGGGTTACTTACTTACTTCGTCAGTGCTTATATAGCACAGAATCCCAAGTTTCTCTGTACTTAACAGAACAAAACAAAAACTCCAAACACAAATAATCCAAAAATGAGGTAAAAACATAAAACTAAAAAAGAGATGAATACAAAACAGTTACTTTACATGCAGGAAGTGTTTCTTGTAGAGAAAAGTCTTCAGGTGTGTTTTGACATCAATGAAGGAACTCTTTCTCATTTTGAAGGGTAATGCATTCCACAGAGGTAAGCCAGTGTGATGGTAAATTTTGCCCCCTGTAAATTTGGGCCCCCTGGTCCTAAGGAATGTCTAGTGAATTTGGTCCCCTCCGGACTGATTTTACTAGGTAATTTGGTCCCCTCCGGACTGATTTTACGGATGGTGAGTCTGAACGTTTCCTTCAATTAATTTTGTGTACTAAAATGATAAGCTAAAACGGAAGTTAGTAAAATTTATGTACGGAATAGAGCGCCGTTGTACTTGTAGAATTTGCCCACGAACAGAAAATGGCTTCCAGTAAATACTTCAGTGAAAAAGAAATAAAATGTTTTCTTCGATCTGGGCAGCACCCATTAGGATACACTAAAGAAAAAAAAGCGTGCTTTATGCAAAAAGGCAGCGAGATTTACTGTGAATGAAGAAGGGCTTTTTCTTGCAAAAAGGGGACAAGTTGTTGTCTCCAAATTTCCTAGGAAAGAACGGCCAGGGGCGCAAATTTTCTAGTGGAATGTTTTTACTATACGGGGGGACCAAATTTAGTGGATGGCTATGGCTTAATTGTCTGGGGAGCCCAAATTTCCTAGTATATAAGGCCCGGGGGGCCAAAATTTACTTTTACACTGGCATTATATAACGTTTGGCTCCCTACTTTTTTTTTGAAGGGAAAAGTAACTAGTGTGAGTTTGTCAGTTGAGGATCTCAAAGGTCGGTTGGATGATAAACTGTGAATATGTCCTGAAGATAAGATGGTGTAAGCTGGTAAAAACATTTGAAGATATACATCAGAAGGTGAAAATATACTCTAAGATGACAAGGTAGCCAATGTAAATCAGCAAGTACTGGTGAAATGCAATCAACATGAGTGCGCCTTGTAACAACCCTAGCTGCTTTGTTTTGCATTAGATGCAGACATTTAATTTGTGTTTGAGAAATTCCTGTATAAAGAGAACAACAGTAATCAAGTCTTGATGTAACAAGGCATTGGATGGCTGCCTTGCAAGCCTGAAAGGATAAAAACTGGTGAGCTTTGCTAATTTTTCGAAGATGGAAATGGCAGGTCCTGATTACACTTGATACTTAATGCTCCATGGTGAGGTGTTGATCAAAGATGACGCCAAGATTTCTTACACAAGATCTTGAAGGGTTTGGTGTGTCATCAATAACTATGGCCTGAGTGCCGAAATTTTGATGTTGAGAAGGTGACATTAAGTTGCGGAGTTCAGTATTTTCTTTGTTAAGCTGTAAGTAATTGAGTGACATGCATTGTCTGATCTCAGAAGTACATGAGAGTAATCTGTTGACAACTACAATTGTGGCTAAAAATGTTGGGACACAACCTCTTAAAAATTGTAAACAGTATTTTCCCACACCTCCCCCCTATCGATGTTGTGCGATTTGCAAAGAACATGGTAAAATGCAACTTTCAACATTGGTCTAGGGGAGTGGGGATTTGTCCCAACTACTTTTGGCTACGATTGTCTAAGCACCTGTACAAAGTATATCACAGCCAACGACGTAATGATAAAGTAATGGGAATTCATAGTTATAGAGAGCAAGTTCATGACATTGTTTAGGATGAGGTGTGTATCATATGAAATACAGTGCGGAGGGGATATCTAATGCAATACACTTGTATGTACTCCTTTGGCGAGCCCTTCGTTTAAAAATTGAGAGTATTATGTTTAGATCAAATAAATAGTGAAGTAAATAAGTTATATGGCACATGTCCTCGATAATGAATGTTAAGAACTGAAGTGTTGACAACAGTGAGCACCATATTGGAAACGCCCACAAGTGTTGACATAAATGTGCCACTTTTTGGCTACTCCCCGGGGAAGTGATGAAATACGGGACCAATAACATCATAATGAATGTGGATTCAATCGATTCTGGAAATAATCAGCGCAATTATCCTATTAATGTAGTGGCACAGCAATGTGGTCTTTGGCACTACTGCAAAGTTGAGGCAATCGATTGGCAATAAATCCTGTCGTTTTCTGTTATTTTCAACTTAAAAAGTAATCTTTGAAAGTCTCATAAGGAACTTAAATTAGATAAATATTTACTACTGTATCTACATCTCCCTAAAGGACCGTATTTATTTTCATGATATTTTTTGAGAAACCAACGATTTGCACTTTATATGTTGTAGAGCTTGATCTATAGGTTACTCTTTCCCTAGTATTTGCTGCAAACCGTGAGATGCGTGCTTTTTGCATAGGCACATGCCACAAACCGTCAAAGGGTGTGCACTTTGCATAGCAAACCCTTTATGAATAAGTGTTTTTATATGCAAATGACTTTTAAATTATCATGTGATGCATTCTTTCATGATGGTACATGTATTCTAATTCATAATTCATAATTCAGAATGTGTGAAAAACTTAAAGAAATATACAAAAATCTTAGGAAAATGATCTAAAAATCATTAATGTAATCAAAATTAATGAAAATTAATTTTGAAACCCACGTTATTACTCAATCAAAAGGCAACATCAATGGTAGAAATTCGGCACCCGAGCTGTCTATCTGGCATTGGAGTTGATATACAGAGAGCTTCCACTTGACAATTATCATTACTCCACCCTCCCCTAACTGCACGTGCATAAATTGACATAATTCCCTATACATAACTGCCCATTTCCACACATTTGTTTTTATTCAAATGCCGATTAACCCTCATCACATCCTACCCTTCATTATTACTTATGCCACACATTTCTTCCCCTCACCACTCAGATAAATGATCTAAAAATGCTTTTTAATATACATGAGAATAAAATGTTATTTTTCCGCCACCTCATTCCTTTGAAAATTTTCGGATACAAAATTCAGACTATATTCTCCATTAATCATGTGCTGCAGTCCTATCGCTTCCCCCAACTCAATTTTACACAACCCACAGCATGCTACCTGTTCCCTGTCGACTCTTAACTATGATTTTCCTTAATCATAATGTTATCCTTATCGCTACTCCCATATACTTTGCACAGGCACTCAGACAATCATGGCCAAAGGTGTTGGGACAAAATCGCTCAAAAAATTTCCCACTTCCCCCTCTCTCCCCCTCCCTTCCAATGTTGTGCGCTTTGCAAAATGTAACTTTCAAGATTGATTGAGGGGAGTGGGGATTTGTCCCAACTACTTTTAGCTAGGATTGTAGAGTGGTATCTTCAGGATCAGCAGGATTGTAAGAAACATACAACTGAAGATCATCAGCATATTGATCTGCTGATGATGGGTTCAGGATAAGTCGTACTTCTGATTAAGCATGTAGAGTTGTGTTTTCTGACTTGGGTTTTTGTAAATACCGTATTCAACGTATTAAATGTTGCTACTCTAATAAGCGCCCACCCAACATTTTTGTGACTGATAACATAATTTATCTTATTAATTTGAAGACTTAAATTTTAAGTTTTGTTACATTAATTGCTTATTTTGTGCCTGACGCTGACGGTGATTTTGAGGTGGTTATTGTAGGGACCAGTACATACAAAACAGTTCGAAAAGCACACTGTATGCGGCCCTGGGACATGGGCACTTCAAAGGAAAATACTTCGGGCCCAAAAAGTGGCGCAATTCTATTTTTGTAACCGCCCAAGCGCTTATTATGCACGTCGAATACGGTAGTGTACAAATAAATGCACATACATCAAATCAATTGTATGTCATTCTTCATTATTCTGGCATCTCTCTCTGCTTAATTTTAATCTCTTTGGTTTATATTCCTTATCACTGGGCTTCTTCACGTTTTGGTTGGCACTAAGAATAGTCACCTAACCCTCAGTGTCAAAAGAATCTGGTTTAATTTAAAATTTTGAACCTTGATATATCCTCCAGTATATCCCTTGTTTTAAGGTTCCTTTATTGGCTTCCAATCAAAGAATGTATCAATTTTAAGATGTTAGTGCTAACATACAAGGCTTTACCATGGCCTCCTCCTACCTTTATGAATTGTTATCACACCGATCGTACCGTTATTCCCTCAGATCAAGTAATATTTGTATTTTACATGTCCCCCCTGGTGCAAAACCATCAGTGACAGGTCCTTCTTTGGAATGCCCTTCCTAATAAGATTAAACTATCAGATACTGTTGCCACGTTTAAAACCTCGTCTTAAAACACATATTTCTAACAATTTATATATCTAATTGTTTATCATTAGAATTAGAGTCCCACGCAGCCTTGATTTTATTATATTTTTGAATTTTTATTTCTGTTTATTTCTTTAAGTTGTAACTATTTAAGCTCTACAATATCAAAGTTTTCATTAACCACTATTTAATTTCTTATTTACTTTAATCTTGTTTTAGTCTAAGTTAGTTTGTTTTGGTATATATATATATATGTAATTGCTTTGGTTTTTAGCTTTGGTTTTACATTTTTTAGTCTATATTTAGTTTTATTTTGTTTTTGTTATTTGTACAGCGCCCTTGATTATGTGTTGCTACATATTAATGTGCGCTTTATAAGTAATAATAATAATAATATGGTAACTATTAGGACATACTTACAAAACATGATTTCATGATGATGTCTTCAACTCGAAGCATGTCATTCACAGCTGTAAAAAAAGTCATGTTAGTGACCTCTTTAACAGAGAAGTACATGACATATATATCGTATTCCAAGCCAAATCTCGGAGAGTTCTTTTCGTCACAGATTGGTGGGATGCCACCTTTATCAACTCCGACGTTTGATGGTGCAAACTCAACTTTCGACAGATCGTAGGTCGGATTGGCAGAAAATTGAATGTTGGGATCATTCTCTAAGACAAATTCTTGATTGCAAGCTCCAGGAACTGGGTCTGAACATAAAATAGAAGAGAAAGGAAGAAAACGCTTTAGTATCAGGCAGGAAGTGGGTCTGAACATAAAATAGAAGAGAAAGGAGGAAAACACTTTAGTATCAGGAATGTTCTAGTAATGATAGCATCATCTCTCAAATTAACCTTTTACAATCGGTTTCCTTCAGTACTAGGGCTGTCAGGACATTGTTTATTACCGTAATATTATGACATTGCTTTTTACACAATCGTAGCTGTGTCTTATATTGCATCGGTTCCTTATAACGCGTAATATCACCATTCTACATTGTCTCATTGCGTGCCAGTCAAATCTTTCAGACTGCAATTCGAGATCAGCACCCTAAACTTGACTGGACTAGGACGGGAAGTGGATGAACACCGCGTTTTCACACTTCTCTTTTTTGAATAGTGATCAGATCAGAGAACCAGGTAGGATGTTACTGTCCATCCGTTAGGACCAACGGCTTAACGTCCCTTCCGAAAGACGGTGGCGCCATCCAACCGTTAACACTTCTCCCAACTGCTGAATGAGGAACAGAAGCCGCAAATGACATATACTTTGATGTGGCATGTCTGCATAGCTGAGAAAATGGGTTAGACCTGACCGAGGCTTGAACCTGGCACCTCCACCATCTTCGGTCCTGCGCTCTACCAACTGAGATACCTATACTCCCAACAATACAAAATACCCAAGCCTTGCAACTTTTCATGCTGCCATTTTCATGTCTAATACTGCGTACAATTTCTGTCACAAAATTATATTAAAAGTTTCAAATGAAGGCAATCTTGAGACAAAAGTAAAGTTATAATGGCATAACAAAAAGTTCTTTGATAAGCAGCGACTACTGCAGTAATGCACAATTTCAGGATTACTCCAAACAAGAAATTATTTATCCTTCAAAGGATTAGTTCAGTGGTCAAGTAAGTCCATATTATATGAAAGAGGACTTGAAGGAAAAAAAAATTGGTGAAAGAAGCATTCAAAAATCTTATTCAGTTAAAGAGATATATGTTTAAAGCCCTACCTTATCTATGTAGAAATGACTGGTGCAGTAAGTCTACTATGGAACGTTGGCACACTCATCCTCACATTCTTAACAGTTGTTGAATGTATTTTAAAGAAAATCTATTTAACTTTTTACTATTTGACTATTTTACCTCAAACTTTCTTCAGGTGGTATACTTATTTTAATTAAGCTTACAAGATTTTGTTTTGCTATTTTCCTGACATATCCAATGGTTTTATGCCATAAAATCACAAGACAGAATGTGATAGAATACATAAAGACTTTGAGGAATCTGATGATGTGATGTCACAACTAGTCTGATTTCAGTCGTTTCTACACAAATGACACTTAACTTTAATTAGATTTTTCAATTCTTCACCATTTTGTAAGTCCTCTTTCATATTAGTAAAATAAACACCTCACTCAGTATAGTAGGCACTATGTGCAAGGCAATTCTTGCATACTGAGTGAGAGGACGCATAATGCACTCGTAATGTTGAAAACCACTCAAACAACAAATAACAATCATGAAATGTAAACCCTTCTCAAAACTGACAAAAGTACTTACGAGGTGTGATTTTTATTTTATTAGCGTCTTGAAACTTTAAAGTATCTTACAAACTAACTTACAAATCATATGATGAACATATTATACATGCAAAAAACCTATCTAAATTATGGAAGAAATGACATTCCGATTACTTCGCAAATCCCTCACTTTAGGAAACACGCACACAATTAGTGCACACACAATTAGTGCGCATATCACCCAAGAGCACTTGCACTGCTATTTCAAAAACGTTCGTCAGTAAATGCGCGCAGTGTTCGATTTAATGCTATATGCACGTTGACTTTACCATCGCTCTCTAGATCTCTGTTTGACAACTTTTCACCTGATTAGATACATCCATTCAACACTTTGTTTCAAACTAAGTCAGTAGCGACGGCTCTCGCACAAAACCCAACTTTTCAGTTTTCTTTATTAAACTCATGCACAAAACGTAAGTGAACGTCTCAATATAGTACCATTGCATATATCTAAATATTTTGTATTACATAAAAGTGATCCATGACGATAAAAGACATTTTCTGACTGTGCATAGCAGCCATGTAGTGGCTATAGTGTATACTACAGTCAGATGTCATCTAAGATGGACTTACAGTACATGACTCCTGAACTAATCCTTTAAAACTGAAAAATAGAATGCCATGAAATCAAATAATAGAGTAAACTCTAAATACAGTCCAGGGCAAATTTTTAAAATTGCAAACTAAAATAAACAAAATGTATATTTTTGAGAAATTGTCAAATGCAGAAAAAATCTCACAGCAAACACTGAGGGGGTGGGAAGAAATTATACAAATAATTTTTTGTTTGATGAGGCTTAACGGCACCACGACAATGAGGGTCAAATTGTGCCTGAGAGGTTAGATCATTCTAGAGGTAGGAAGGAAAGAAAACAGGGGGAGAATGAGAGAAGTTTGAGAACTATAAGTCTGAACGCTGGGATCAAGAGAGGTGCATGGGTGAAAAAAAAAAAAAAAAAAGAGAAGAAGGGGTGGGTATATACTGCACCAAAAATTGTTTCAGTCAAACATTATATACTGTACATACCTACAGCAGAATTTTAAGACACTGACAATTGGTTTGGTTTGTTGATGTTTAACTGCACCCCGCGACAGTCAGAGTCAAATGTGCCAAAAGGGTGTTAGAAATTTACGGTGCTAGCATGGGTTGGAGATGAATGGGAGAGGGAGAAGGGATAGGAAGGAGAGAACAAAACTGGATGATAAAGAAAGATGCAAAAAGGTTAAAAAAAAAAGACACCAACAGTGCAATTAGAAAGTTTATAACACACGTTTCCCTATCATTCTTTCAAAAATCAATCAAAGACCAACTAACCATACTTATCCAAATTTCTTATCATGATTAACACCTCAATCGAAGTGTTTCCTACGTGGTCAGATACCAGCAACCACGTGGAGTTCCTTTCACTAAGAGTTGGGTATGTAACCATACCAACGTGGTTACCACTCGCCGACTCGTTCATATTAAGCTCATTCAGTGATATTAAAGTGAGTGGTTCGTGCATCGTATGGAACTGTATGATGGCAGCCGCAGTATTTTTATAGAGCGGTGCCACTAATCGAATGTTGTATGATGGTGGAAATGAACAGCGGATGGAATAGTCTGGTTGTAGATATAAGACAGGTTCTAAAAGAAAAGAGAGAAACGTGTCTGATAAGAATTCAATAAGAGACAAGTTAGATGTTTATTAGCAAAAATAATACCACAACTTTGGAAAGTGGGTAGGTCTCATCTGCATTGTATATCGTCTTCTTCCTCCATATTTTAAACTAATGCACAATGTGCACAACCAAAATCATGAAATTTAATTTTTTATGAGAGATGCTATAATTGCTAAGCATACTCATCACCCATTCTACAACCATTCCAGCCACAATGGGTATACAGTACATGTCCCTCACTGAAGAAAATACTGTACATTACAATGCTCTACCTGTAGCTTTGCTGTTTCAGAGGAGTGGCCTGCTCTGACCCTCTTTTGGCCTGCCTGCCCCCTCTTTGGTCCACCCTGCCCCTGATCAGAAAAACATTCTTACAATTTTTTTTTGTAATGACACATACTTTAGGTCACTTATAGCTAAGAGTATAGCTCAAATCTCAGTTTTATCAGGAAATCAAGGTATAAGGCTATAGCCACCCCCCCCCCCCCTCCCTCTCCTCCTTTGGACTCCATGGCGAAAAGGTTCAGTGCATTCCGCACATTAATGTGCCCATCAACAAATCTAGTAACATGCCCCTTTTCACATTAAGCTAGGGGTTGGCATATTTATGACTTCAATTTTTCTGAGGAATGTCATACAATGAAATCTGAATCTGAAACAGTTAAGTCGGCAAAAATCCTTCAAAAGGACATGGACGCCAACCGAGCGTACAAATTATGAGTAAAAAAAATAAAATAAAAAAAAAAACCTAGTTAGCAATACAAGTGTTAGTAAGTTTAGCTTTGAAACAGTTGAGACTTGGTGCATGTACAATGTCTGACGGTAAAGCATTCCAATCCTTTAGTGTGTGAGGGAAGAAAGAGTGTTTATATACAATTTTTTTAGCATAGGGAACCTGGAAATTAAGGTCATGATTATTTCTTGTATTAGTTCTGACGGTGGGGATAAGATCATCTTTATTGATGGCGACAAGATTGTTATTCATTTTATGTAGCATATGTAGCCGGGTGTTGTATATTCTTGTTTTTGGCTGGGGCCAATCTAATTTATGAAGCATGTTTTTTACACTAGATTTACAAGAGTAGTCTGCAATACAGAACCTGGCTGCTCTCCTTTGAACTGAATGGAATGGTCACCCACCTCCACCCAAGTACTAATCAAGACAAGTGGCCACTAAATTATGCAAAAAAGCTACCACAAAATTTATATCAACTAGAATCATAGCACTCTGCAGAGCGCATACCTCCCCTGTACAATCCCTACCAGAATACAATCTACCTCAGAAACCCTCGACCCACCAAGTAATAACCCCAAACAATCTTTCTCATACATACATAGTATACATACCTACATCCTCTTCGGTCTTCAATAGGTGTAGTCCTGTTGACCGGTCGTGTCATATTAGGGGCCCAACATCTCAATACAAAATTTGGTATAACTTTACAATCAAACGTACGTTGAGTTCGCATTAGCTACTGTACATGTAGCCTACGCTTATGCAATACGTTTACCATACACCATTAAATTACATTTACCATATAATTACTAATCAATTAGGATTATAATCTATCTCTAAGCCTAATTAAAGAAATAAATTATGTTTACCATTATTCAATTGCTTGGTGACACAGAAAGAGAAACTGTTGTGTGTTGCCTCTGTGCTAAAGAAGGTTTGTTGCAGTGCAAAACTGAGCAAGAAAATGACTGCAACTGCTGTCCTCTCTGAAAAAATCATCTTTCTTTGGTCAGTCAGATGTGTTTTCAGCTTGACTTGCAGAACTGATGTTGACACTGAGACACACTACACTTTGACAACGTGACAATGACATTGGCAAACATTATCTGAGGAAAAACAACACATGCATGCGAGGACAACGGCCTACACTACAGTACTTTTAGGTCCAAGGGTCAGTTCCACGAAAAAACTTTCGTTCAATAAGAAAAGGAGTAAAACAAAAGGAAACGTTTGCTCAGTTCTAACGTTACAGTTGTATTTTCAAATTTTTGTTTCTGCTAACTTCACTCTATTTGTCAATTTGCGACTAAAAATAGATGTGATACTGATATACTGCCAAGAGTTGACACAATGCCAGGCTGCTTACTTCCTGCATAGAAATTAGAAGTTTAAAACACAAACTAAGCTTACGGAGTTAGCCTTGCAACGAACGTGTAGGAGGAAGAGGGGAAGAAACGAACGTACGAGGAAGAAGGGGAAATGTAGGTAAGGAAATGTGGGTAAGGAAATGTGGGTAAGGGGATGTGGGTAAGGAAATGTGGGTAAGGAAATGTGGGTAAGGGCAGTTATTTAGCTTACTTCTGACAGCAATTTTGTTTTGTTTTAAACAAGAAAATATTATGAAATAAAAAAAATATATACATTTATATATATATATATATATATATATATATATATATATATATATATATATATATATATATATATATATATATATATATATATATATATATATATATATATATATATATATATATATATATATATATATATATATATATATATATATATATATATATATATATATATATATATATATATATATATATATATATATATATATATATATATACATATATATACACACATATATATACACACATACACTATACACACATATATATACACACATATATACACACATATATATATACACACACATATATATATATACATATATACATATATATATATATATATATATATATATATATATATATATATATATATATATATATATATATATATATATATATATATATATATATATACATATATATATATATATATATATATATCAAAGCAAAGTTTTTCCCTTTGAAAAATTCCATAAAAACTGAATTGTGGGGAGAATCGCCTCCTCTCCTCTTCCCCTTGGTTACGCCACTGGCCCACTGCCCTTACCCACATTTTAACCCACAAAATTGCTCTCAGAAGTGGAATAATAATTTGAACATTTTCTTATGGGGAGGGGAATGGGTGGGGGTGGAATCCGGACTGAACCAGGAAGGCTAGGCGCTCGGGCATACTGTTATTATTACTTTTTGTACAACAAAAAGGTGGGTCCCCCAGCCTCCTCCTGCCCCGTCTCCGGTCCTGTTATTTTGTTTACTCGCTTGCAACTTGAATTTACACATCCTGAGCATATTGGAACTGTGAAAGGGTGTATTCATAGGGCATAGCTTTTGCTGAATGGTCAGATTATGTCATTTGTATCTGAATAATCAATATGCCTTATAACTTGAAAAACGGTTGTGAATGTCTTTTATAGTGGTAAGGGGACACTATACAGGTAGTGACCTTGGTCACTACCTGTATAGCGGCCCCTGACAAGGTCACTACTGTACCTGTATAGCGGCCCCTGAGATATTCCAGCCAAGCACTACCTGTATAGCGGCCCTTGAGATTTTCCAGCCTATCACTACTTGTATAGCGGCCCCTGAGATTATCCCTCTGGCTCATCGGATTGCTGTCACGGAATATTCTCGACTGTTCCACATAATCCTTTGCTGAGTCTGATTGGCCGCTACCTGTATAGCGGCCCCTAAGATTTTCCCTCTGGGTCATCGGATTGCTGCACAAGACATTCTCGATTGTTCCATAAAGTCCTTTTAACGAGGTGTATAGCTTTTCCTGACTGGGTGTGTCAGGTGATTGTAGGGTAAAAGTACCTGCCCCAACCAACGCAGGATACCGTAGGAGGCAAGCCATCGTAGCTCTTTTTCCTCCTTCCGCCCTCATTAGGGTTTCATCGGATCTTGAGTTACGAATGTTGGCATTCAGCAGTGTGGTCTAATTGAATCACACGATTGTCGTAGACGAACCTGTTCGTTTCATGTAGGGGGACTTGTGGGATGAAGGGTTTAATACCCGTACGGAAGGCTTGTGAGATCGGGCTGAATGACGCGTTTTGTATAGATCAGTCGCATATTAGATTAGTCAAAGAGTTTAAACTGTAAAAATAATATAGATAAATCGCCATGTCACGATTATCGATTATATCGGGATAATATCGTCACAATTTACCAAGTCACGTCATTCGGGAAGACATGGTACTTGACAATCGAGAAACAGAGGAAACTTGTCATGTTTGAGACCAACGTTTTGAAAATAGGTAAGATTTGAACAGCGATATCTTTTAAACGGTGTGATTTAAGCGGCGATTTTTTTTAAACGTTGTACGATTTGAGAACGAAATCTTATTTTCAAATCCCATTGACTTTGCACAGGGAGCAAAATTTGAGCGAAGATATTTTAAAAACGTGAATAATTTGATAAGACATTTTTTTTCTGACACTTCTCATTTGAGAATCAATTTTTCTGAAACACTTATTTGAGAAACAATTTTTCTAAAACACTGTTATTTGAGGCAGTTTTTGCTCAATTGTTTTTTATTTGAGAGGACAAAGCCGGCGTCTAACGGGAAATGACAGGACAGAACTGCGCTTTAATGCGAAATACCGGGGCTAAATCGTGGGACTATTCAGACAAAACTACGTTTTTAACAGAAAAATGGCGTCAACGGGGAATTGACAGGACAGAACCGCGCTTTAATGCGAAATACGGTGATCCATATAGTGTACATCTGCTTAAAAATCATGCAGATATGCCCACTTCCCCCCTTGCTATGAAAACACATTTCAAATATCAGCTGCACTTATGGTTCAGAGATTAATTGGTTCTGTAAACAACCTATCCACGCAATATTCATATCTACCGTGCATGAGTTACATCAAAGGTCAATGGTGGTCAATTGTTTGTTTTTTACTGAACCGCCGAAAATGGCCAAAAACGGCGCTTGGGGAATAAAGGAGATGTACACAGCATGCTACGGGGGCTTAATTGTGGGAATGATTAGACGTATGTAATCAAATCAATCAATACAGGATAGAGGAAAAGTGGGATCAACGCATGGTATGTTTCCAGTGGCCAAAAGAGCTACGCCCTTTGTTATCTGAATGTCGATCTATGGAGCTGACTGGATTATTGGTTGTTTACATACATTGGGTACTTACGTATGCTGTAATCATAGCGCTCATACAATTTGAAGTTAGATAGCTATCATATATTACGTTATTTCCCCGAAGACGCCAATTTGCTCGTAGAAACGCAGATCTGTCCGCTCAAAACCAGTTGAGACAAAATTGGCTCTACCGCTATGGCTGAAACGGGTTTTTTTTTTTTTTGTTTTGTTAGAGTCACACTGTAGCGAAATAACTGTAAGTGCTCATTATAACTGACTAAGACCTACAGGAGAGAAAAAACGCCTAATCCCAATAGACATCTGATAATGAATTGTCTGTAAATTTCTTAAGGCAATCTGTCCCCTAGCTGCATGAAAGATGACCAATCATGCTAAGAAAAGTCATGCACATTGGTTACAAAATGTTACAAAAAGTATAGTAAATGGTAGATTTTACCCCAATCTTTGATTTTTATCTTAACACGTGACAAATATTGAGTATAAATTAAGAGTACAAAACAGTCTGAGATTCCCGCGCTTTTTCTTTCTTTCTGGTGGCATCATTTTGTTAATTCCATGATATTTTGGTTTTGGAAGAGGACCCACATAATTTTGATTTGAAGAGGTGCTGAAAAAATGAGGGAAATGGCCTTTTACAAGTTCCTGAATGCCAAACGCCTTTGGAAATTTTCGTAATGGTAGAGTTACAAAACTTAAACTGTCTAGAATTCTAATTCTGGGGTCTTCTATTTCGATCATGATTAATTTAGCGCCCCTTGATACCACAGTAGGTGGGCGAACTGTTTTACGATCTATCAAATATTTCAATAGAAAATATCCATCATAGGCCTGCATATCATGCGCAAAAACAATACTATCATGATGTTGTTCATGAAAAAGCAAATCTCCAAACTGTTTCAAAGTGTCCGGTCCTTTAAAAACCACTTTTCTTTCACCCTCCTTTCCACAGTTTTCACAATCTTGGACTTCATCATGATCTAGACATTTTGTACACACCCACTGACATATCAATAAATTTGAAACATGTTTTCCAGTATCTTGCATACATTCAAAGTAAAAAAATAAATATTTAACCCCATCCCGTTTTTAGTCTTTTTGATTGTTTACGTCGGTATTTCAGATTTTCCTCAGACCTCTTCTCTTCATCACCATCTCTCTTTCTTTTATCTAAAGTTGTGACCCAATTTTTTAAAATTGTCTCCCAATTTTTTAAAATTGTCTCTTCGTTAACCGGTTTAATGTAACATTGATGTGATATTCGGTTCACATATACCCCACAAATGTTACAGAAGTTATCAGCACAGTCATGCTTCTTTACCGTCTTCTTATATTTACTAAAATCGTAAGTGCGGCACAATGATAGATAATTCTTCTGTCCAATTAGCATAATATTCCTTTTAAAAAGTCAACTTGGATTTACAGATACGTACCACATCTCCAATATTAGATTTATATTTTGTTTGTTTCTCTTTTGCTGGATACAGTTTTTTTTTTTTTAAACGGTGTTTTGATTTTGAATGTTTACTTCTACTGGTTTCATACCTATACTACGATGATAACGATGATTGTACGAATGAACATGTTTATCCAATACTTTGTAGGACTGTAATCTATTCTTATAGGTCATGTATTTCCACATCCTTGTTTTAAGGGTACGATTGAAACGTTCGACAAGAGAAGCTGTTTATTCACTTTCTGATGAATAATGATGGATTTCTTGCTTCTTCAAATACGTATGAACGGTGCGATTATAAAACTCTGTTCCTTTATCCCTTTGTAAATTGATGGGTTTCTTCCCGAATCAAGAATCTTTTCTAGAGCAAGTTTAAGATCTTTTCCTTGTTTAGATTTCAGAAGAATAACCCAGGCATATTTGGAAAATACACCGATGCAAGTCACAAGGTATTTTATACCCCCATTGTACTTTAAAAGGGATGTCATGTCAAGTAAGTCAATTTGCCATAAATGATCCATGCCCAGTGCTTTCACTTTGTTTCTCACAAACTGTTTTCGTACAGGTTTGTGAAGGGTATAAGCATCCTCCTTTTGTAACCATGCTTCAACATCTCTATACTTTGCAGTGAGATTCACCCATTTCTCACGTTTGTACAAAGCATCCTTACATTCCAAACCCCAAAGCATTAGACGGGTCATAGTACACTTCCTTTCTCCACGCATCAAAACTCATCATGAATGCAATACCACTAATTTTTTCAAGTGACTTGATGAATCTACACACACGAATTTATGAAGACTTGGGAAATACTATACATAAGAGATAAAAAACAAAGAAATAAAAACATAGTATATACAGCTACAACTGATTTATTTCATGATGTAATAAATAATAAAAACCGTCACAGTTACAGGCAAAATATATTTATATGATGATTTTATTACGGAAAATGTCTAGGCTTCCTCTATGGTCAAAAAGTTGTTCCAGTTGTAAGGATTTTTCGATATGATATCTAATACTGTTTGAATAAAAGTCTTTAATATTTTATCATCCTGGAGCATGGCTAACCTCAGCTGCCGACAAACATCTGCCATAAATAGCATAACAGTAATAATTCGAAAAGGATGAAGTTGAATTCTATCAGCTGGAAAAATTTCTTTCATTATCGCTGTGGTGAAATCATAAACATTATCACCTTGGATCTTATTTAGGAATTTCTGAAGCACTTGATAGTTCTCATTAGCTGCCATCCTTACAGCTATACTTCTGGCCTTATTGACAATTGCCATCATATTTTTATCATTCTTCCAATGAACTGGTGGTCCATCCGGACACGTAGCTCTTGTTATATTTTCATGCCTTCACAACAAAATGTCATGAAATAGATTAAGACTTACTTCTTCATGATATTTCTATACTTCTTAAGAGACTGTCTGGTTGCTGGTTCGGGATTATGTTGTCCAATAGATTGTCCATTTTCACAAGTAATTTTGCTATATGAATACCCAGTGCCCATGGTTGAGATACAGTCAAAGTATAGTTTTTATATCTGACCACTCCGGTTCAACAGACTTCCAATAATTACGATAGACGTTAACTTGTTTCCGAATATGTTTCAGTCTCCTATGCGTGAGTCGTAAGATATGTGCAGCTCTGTAAAACACACTTCTCAACAATTCGGTACTGACACTGTTTAAAGCCTGTTATATCTGTCCCCTGTCAATTTCTCTTGTGATGCATGTATGATCCACCTTCAGTCTCACAACCGGCACAATCCCGTGTCAAAATCGTATTTGCCTCTTGAAGAGCAAGATCTAAGAAGACTTGTTCCAGCAAGCTTTTTAATACCGGTTTAATAGCTGATGGAATGCTCATGAAGTTTATTGTACACGATCAAACTCCTTTTTTATTGTTCCTGGTTCAGTCGCAAATGATTCAGATTTGCTTTGCATATACTATTTATATAAGTCTACTCTCCCCCCAGCCATTTGTTTTCCTTAACAATCCCTTTCTCTCTCTGTTACCATGTGACGTCAGCTCATGAATATTCCAACGCTTCAAACCTAGTGTTTAGCCTTCTTTCTAGGCCATTGATCTGTTTCTACCTCCCCGGATGACGTCGTGTCGCTTTGGGGATCATTGACGTCATGCTGACGTTAAGATATGACGTCGTTCCCTGAAGTTTCCGGAAAATGGTCACTCCCTGAAGTGTCCTCAAAATCCCACCCCCCTTTTAAAGCGCAGTTCTGTCTTGTCATTTCCCGTTAGACGCCAGTTTTGTCCTCTCAAATGAAAAAAAGTTCAGCACAAAAAAATGCCCCAAATGACAGTGTTTCAGAAAAACTGTTTCTCAAATGATTAGTTTCAGAAAAAAACGTCTGCTCAAATTACACCTATTTTCCAAAACCTTTTCTCAAACTTGACAAGTTTCAGATAAAACTGTTTCTTAAATGTAATTTGCTAAAATTCTCTTCACAAAGTGTCGAGAAAAATAGAAATAAATGTTATACAAACATTGCACATCATGCGTATTTTTTCTTATTGATGTTTAATAATGGAGGTCAAAATGTTTTAGAGCCAATCGATACATCATTTCGGTACATAATGCGTGTTTAATAATAGGGTGGTCAATGTTTGATGATATAATAATGGGGTAAAACTATCTGTGAAGATGTTTGCATGGCAAATCGATATCAATAGTATGATAAAAAAATAATAATCCATGTGTGTTTATTCAATATTGGATCAATATAGATCCTTTGTTTAAATGTCCTTGTGTTTGACAAAAAGAGCCGATCGATACATCATTTCTGTGCATAATGCATGTTTAAGAATAGGATGGTCAAAGAGTGATGATATGATAATAGGGTAGAATTATCTGTGACGATGTTTGCATGGCCAAAAATAGACCGATCGATACATCATTTTATATACATAAGGCGTGTTTAATATTAGGATGTTTAAAGTTTGATGATATATTAATAGGAACAAATTATCTGTGAAGATGTTTGCGTGGCAAATTGATATCAATAGTATGAGAAAAAACATTCATAATCCATGTTCGTTTATTGGATCAATATAGATCCTTTGTTTAAATGTCCTTGATGTCTGTTACCATGGGATAAGGCATGAAAGACGAATATTAAATAATGGCATTGGTCCATAACCTACGTAACAGAATTATGTCATTTTAAATCCATCCGATTGGTCAATTAATAGTGGTGTGATGACCATATACGGCAACAGTATTGAATGTCATTCAAGACTAAACATTTAAAAGCGGGGTGAAGATTTTGTTTTATCATTCATAGCATTCGTCAGCTACACTAACAACGTGTTATTATATATTGAGTTCAACGTGTTGACATTTCGTGTTATACTTACTGTGGTGTATTACTACATTGTGTGCATACTGCGTGTTTTGATTACTATGACTCACTATAAGGAGAGAGACCAATCGTCGTTTAGGAGAACAGCAGGGGTGGTGGAATATGAGGCTGATCCTAAAGTACGGGATTGCGTCATTCATTAGTGTCTTGCTCAAATAAATCTGCTACTGTAATTACTTTGGGATTTGAATATGGTAAGTGTGTTTCAGGTTTTTTTTTAAGTTGATGGCTGGCAATAACATGTGAATTGATAGATTTGTTTATGAATTGCTTGAAATTATCCCAGGATGATGGTTTAGAATGTACACGCCAACAGTCACAAGGATGAAAACACACCTTGCTTACCCTTGATACGCTAGAGTTTTCTGATGTTAGACGGGGGTAGCGACTGTATTTTCGTCAACCTCGCATAAGGCAATATAACTCAGACAAAATCATGTTTAAGTAGTGCTCTGGCACGGCGCAAGCTTCGTCGACGTTCCGTCGTCATAGCAATTCATTCCGGACAGTCCTAGACTGGTCGATGTTCACATACAATATAATACACATCTACATTTCATACCGCCATAGATACCTTTGTCCCATTCTTAAGGCAATGACGTCATTATCGCGTGTACGCAATGAAGTCCCTCGTTTTTCCCCAATTTCCTTTGTTTTTTACCACTTTTTGTTCAAATTATTCTCTCGAAAGTGGATGGTTGAGAAAAAAGAGCGCTTAATGATTTCAAAAACTAAAGTACACATCAAAACGAAAAATGCATTCTCAAATTTTACGCCCTGCTTCCTCTCCTCCTCCTGCTCTTGCTCCTCCTCCTCCTCTTGCTCCTCCTCTTGCTCCTCCTCTTGATCCTCCTCCTCCTTCTTCTTCTTCTTCTTCTTCTTCTTCTTCTTCTTCTTCTTCTTCTTCTTCTTCTTCTTCTTCTTCTTCTTCTTCTTCTTCTTCTTCTTCTTCTTCTTCTTCTTCTTCTTCTTCTTCTTCTTCTTCTTCTTCTTCTTCTTCTTCTTCTTCTTCTTCTTCTTCTTCTTCTTCTTCTTCTTCTTCTTCTTCTTCTTCTTCTTCTTCTTCTTCTTCTTCTTCTTCTTCTTCTTCTTCTTCTTCTTCTTCTTCTTCTTCTTCTTCTTCTTCTTCTTCTTCTTCTTCTTCTTCTTCTTCTTCTTCTTCTTCTTCTTCTTCTTCTTCTTCTTCTTCTTCTTCTTCTTCTTCTTCTTCTTCTTCTTCTTCTTCTTCTTCTTCTTCTTCTTCTTCTTCTTCTTCTTCTTCTTCTTCTTCTTCTTCTTCTTCTTCTTCTTCTTCTTCTTCTTCTTCTTCTTCTTCTTCTTCTTCTTCTTCTTCTTCTTCTTCTTCTTCTTCTTCTTCTTCTTCTTCTTCTTCTTCTTCTTCTTCTTCTTCTTCTTCTTCTTCTTCTTCTTCTTCTTCTTCTTCTTCTTCTTCTTGCTCCTTCTTGCTCCTTCCTCTTCTTCTTCTTCTTTCCTCCTCTTCTCCTCCTTCTTCTTCTTCTTCTTGCTTCTTCTTGCTTCTTCTTCTTCTTGCATCTTCTTCTTCTTCTTCTTCTACTTCTTCTTGCTCCTCCTCTTGCTCCTCCTCTTGCTCCTCCTCTTGCTCCTCCTCCTCCTCTTGCATCTTCTTCTTCTCAAAAAAGTTCAGAGGGCGTGGTTTGGAATCAAGTCCCACCCCTTTTTAAAGCGCAGTTCTGTCCTATCATTTCCCCGCTGACGCTATTTTTGCCCGTTAAAAACGTAGTTTTGTCCGAATAGTCCCACGATTAAGTCCCCGTTGACCCCCGTATTTCGCATTAAAGCGCAGTTTTGTTCTGTCATTCCCCCGTTGACGCCATTTCCCCCCGTTAAAAACGTAGTTTAGTCCAAATAGTCCCACGATTAAGCCCCCGTAGACCCCCATATTTTGCATTAAAGTGCAGTTCTGTTCTGTCATTCCCCGTTAGACGCCAGCTTTGTCCTCTCAAATGAAAAACATTTGAGCAAAAAACTGCCTCAAATGACAGTGTTTCAGAAAAATTGTTTCTTAAATGAGTGTTTCAGAAAAATTGTTTCTTAAATGAGGAGTGTCAGAAAAAAATGTCTTTTCAAACTATTCACGTTTCCAAATTATCTTTGCTCAAATTTTGCTCCCTGTGCAAAGTCAAATGGATTTGAAAATAAAATTTCGTTCTCAAATCGTACACGTTTAAAAAAAATGCCACTCAAATCACACCGTTTAAAAAATATCGCCGCTCAAATCTTACCTATTTTCAAAAACATGTTTTAAAGCATGACAAGTTTCTTGTTTCTGATTGTCAAGTAAAATGTCTTCTCGAATGACGTGACCCGGTAAATTGTGAGATATTATCCCGATATTATCGATAATCGTGACATGGCGATTTATCTATATCATTTTTACAGTTTAAACTCTTTGACAAATCTAAGCTTTTAATCAACAGACTATCAGAGTGTATTGTTGTGAAATGGGCGACTATTTTTTGACCAATCAAATTGGTCAATTAATAGTGGTGTGATGACTTTATATTGCAACGGTATTGAATGGAAAAAATATGGACTTGGGACGATGATGAAGAAGTCATCGTTCCCGTCCGCTACTTTCACCGCATCCAGAAAGACAGTCCTGGTAAAGTTCTCACCAAAGGCACCACCAAGAAATATCGACTGATCTATACAAAACGCGTCATTCAGCCCAATCTCACAACCCTCCCGTACGGGTATTAAAACCTACATCCCACAAGTCCTCTTACATGAAACGGACAGGTTCGTCTACAACAATCGGGTGATTCAATTAGACCACACTGCTGAATGCCAATATTTGTAACTCAAGATCCGATGAAACCCTAATGAGGGCGGAAGGAGGAAAAAGAGCTACCATGGCTTGCCTCCTATGGTATCCCGCGTTGGTTTGGGTGGGTACTTTTACCCTACAATCACCTGACACACCCAGTCAGGAAAAACTATATACCTCGTTAAAAGGACTCTGCAAAACAAACGAGACTATCTTGTGACGGCAATCCGATGACCTCTTCTTCTTCTTCTTCTTCTTCTTCCTCTTGCTCCTCCTCTTGCTCCTCCTCGTCCTCTTGCTTCTTCTTCTTCTCCTTCTTCACCGGAATTTCAAAACTGCATGCTCAAATGTAATGTTTGAGGAAAAAAGTTCAGGGGCGTGGTTCAAAATCAAGTCCCACCCCTTGTAAAGCGCAGTTCTGTCCTGTCATTCCCCCGTCGACGCCATTTTTCTGTTAAAAACGTAGTTTTGTCCGAATAGTCCTACGATTTAGCCCCCGTATTTCGCATTAAAGCGCAGTTCTGTCCTGTCATTTCCCGTTAGACGCCGGCTTTGTCCTCTCAAATAAAAAACAATTGAGCAAAAACTGCCTTAAATAACAGTGTTTCAGAAAAATTGTTTCTCAAATAAGTGTTTTTGAAAAATTGATTCTCAAATGAGAAGTGTCAGAAAAAAATGTCTTATCAAATTATTCACGTTTTCAAAATATCTTCGCTCAAATTTTGCTCCCTGTGCAAAGTCAATGGGATTTGAAAATAAAATTTCGTTCTCAAATCGTAAACGTTTAAAAAATATCGCCGCTCAAATCACACCGTTCAAAAAATATCGCCGCTCAAATCTTACCTATTTTCAAAACGTTGGTCTCAAACATGACAAGTTTCCTCTGTTTCTCGATTGTTAAGTACAATGTGTTCTCGAATGACGTGACTCGGTAAATTGTGACGATATTATCCCGATATTATCGATAATCGTGACATGGCGATTTATCTATATTATTTCTACAGTTTAAACTCTTTGACAAATCTAAGCTTCTAATCAACAGACCATCAGGGTGCATTTTTGTGAAATGGGCAACCATTTTTGACCGATCAGATTGGTCAATTAATAGTGGTGTGATGACCATATATGGCAACAGTATTGAATGGAAAAAATATGGGCTTGGGACGATAATAAAGAAGTCATCGTTCCCGTCCACTACTCTTACCGCATTTAGAGAGACGGTCCCGGTAAAGTTCTCAGCAAAGGCATCACCAAGGAATATGCGACTGATCTACACAAAACGCGTCATTCAGCCCGATCTCACAAGCCTTCCGTACGGCATTAAACCCTTTATCCCACAAGTCCCCCTACATGAAACGGACAGGTTCGTCTACGACAATCGGGTGATTTAATTAAACCACACTGCTGAATGCCAACATTCGTAACTCAAGATCCGATGAAACCCTAATGAAGGCGGAAGGAGGGAAAAGAGCTACCATGGCTTGCCTCCTACGGTATCCTGCGTTGGTTGGGGGCAGGTACTTTTACCCTACAATCACCTGACACACCCAGTCAGGAAAAGCTATACATCTCGTTAAAAGGACTTTATGGAACAATCGAGAATGTCTTGTGCAGCAATCCGATGACCCAGAGGGAAAATCTTAGGGGCCGCTATACAGGTAGTGGCCAATCAGACTCAGTTAAGGATTATGTGGAACAGTCGAGAATATTCCGTGACAGCAATCCGATGAGCCAGAGGGATAATCTCAGGGGCCGCTATACAAGTAGTGATTGGCTGGAAAATCTCAGGGACCGCTGTACAGGTAGTGATCGGCTGGAAAAAATCAGGGGTCGCTATACAGGTAGCGATTGGCTGGAAAATCTCAGGGGCCGCTATACAGGTAGTGGTTGGCTGGAAAATCTCAGGGGCCGCTATACAGGTAGTGACCTTGTCAGGGGCCGCTGTACAGGTAGTGACCAAGGTCACTACCTGTATAGTGTCCGAGTTCTCTTTAACAATTTGTGGCATATTATGTTTATGGCCAAAATCCCCCGCCTCCCCGCCCTTTCCCTTCACTGGCGTGAATACCGGGCTCGTTAAGGGGCGTTGTGCATCCTCAAACTAACCGGTTACAAGCTGAAAATGGCACTGGTAAATTTAGCGTCCGCTTATGTATCCTGTTATGCCTTTTTAATGGGAGCGCCAGCAAAATCACTTTGATGTTGTAACTTATGAATGAAAGTATTTGGGAGTCTATTCCACTCGGCTTAACAATTAACATATATCTATTATCATATATATAAAATCCAACGTGATTGGTGCAAAAAGGGACCCGTACTTTCCAACAAATAGAAATTGATGAAAGAAAACATTTCGCGTCCGCTTATGTATCCCTTTATTTTAATTCTGACGTAATCTTAGCACGCCCGAGCTGCATTGACTGTACTATTGTGTGCATAGGGTTTCCTGTTGTTCGTGTATTGTAAACATGCTGTGGAGAGGCGATATGCGTTTTCCAATGTCGGATTTTGGCTTATTTTCTTCCTTTTTTACCAGTTTTGAGATATATTTCTCAATATATGTCTGTATTCATCAGAAATTAAAACATTATTTGGCTGAAATATTATCGACAACAATCATGAACGAAGAAGTGCAAGAGCGAGGCATATTATACGACAACGTTAGGTTGCATGATTATGATACCAAAAATTAAAGAACTATTCTATTTATTCAACTTTTTTATATGAATTAATATTTGTTTATTATATCCTTGAATAAACTTTTTATATCTTTTTTTATCACTGCATTCTTAAAAATTGTTTTCTATTTAGCACAAGAACAGTTTGCTTAAAAATGAGTTTAAAAAGTTTCTCATCAGTAATGCCTTGCCTAACAAACTATTGAACTGAAGTTGTGTGTGCCTAATTTCATTTAGTTTGATTTGCTTTAAAGATATTTCATTGGAACTCAGGCTAGTTGGTAAGTAAAATGTTGTTTAAAGTTCCATTCCACTTGGCCTACATCCCACACGCGGCATGCTATGCCGTCAAACATGGCAAGCCGTCCGACCCTCTCCTACATGCGGTCCTACCCTCTCCCTCATCAGCCTCTGACGGTCACTATTAAGAGTGACAATCCTGGATATGACCACGCTACGTGTGTAAACACTCTACAATCTGTGAAACCACCTAATATTTTTGTAGGATAAATATACACACATGAACGGCCTTTCATCTGTATTGATAAATCCATAATTTTGTTGCCCTCAAAGAAAATCTTAACGAACTTGGCCTCCACTGCGTGTAAACTAAAAGTAATCAGGTATTGTTTTAAATTCGTTCTTAAAACCAACCCGCATAATAATGGTACAATCCATATGTTACCAAGTTTATTCATAGTTTCTAGTTACACATCACAATCCGCGAATTTTTTCCTTATGCGCTTTTTGCCAGAGGTAAAACATTCCCATATGCCTCTGCATTCTTCCCCTGTTCCAATATCTGTCTCCAATTTTAATCACTTCTTTCTTAAGCAGCAGCAAAACCAAACACAAAATTTAATTATAGGCATCCCAGTTATGGATTTGTTGAGTTTCCTTAGCTTTCTTAAACAGTTTATGCTTTTTCTGACAGTGACGGCGTTGGATATGGGTAAACCATGGTAGATTTAGTTTAGTTGAGGTGAATTTGTGAACTGTTTTTTTTTCAATAATCAGTTTAATTTCCTTTTCAAAGAAATTCCATTTTTCATCATTATTAATATATGAGCTATTGAATTTATAATAATATCTCAGTTTAAGTTTAGACAGGTCTTCTTTTATGCGTTTTGTGTTAGCTTTTTTCCTTAAATAGATTTTGCGTTTAGTCAACTTTTTACGAGGAGGGGAGATGTTTAGGGTCAGTTCAACAATATCATGGTCACTTATACCGGGTATGACGTTAGCTGAGTTAACAGCTGGTGACTTGTTAGTAAAGACAAGATCGATAATGTTGCTATCTCTGGTAGGTGACTGCACCATTTGAGTGAACTTGAATGAATCGGCAACTTCAAGAAGCATTTTGGCTGCTTCGGAGGAAATTTACCTAAAATATGAAAGTTTCCTCCTTCCCTGGGAGTTTTCACCTTATTTTCGGCGCAAAAGCGTGAGCGTACATTAGGGTGACTAATTTGACCTACAGATTCCTTACGAATTTTGCCGATTTGATGAAACCAATTTGTCGGAAATTAAGGTCATTGTCCCGGCCACGATCGCCAAGTTTCAACTTAAAATTGTTATTTTAGTTTTGCTCACCCAAAATCAACAGGTAAAGTATTTAGTTGAATAGCACCTCAACGAATTTTTGGTATTGAAATGGCGTCAAATATTCGTCAAAATTTTCACGAAGAAGTGGAGTCAATGCTGAATAAGCAGATCAATTCTGAGTTCTATTCCTCGTATGTCTACATGGCTTTGGTAAGAGGGAAGAGATTCAAATTAAATACATTTCAAACGATTAAAACATTCTTAACATGACATTGTGTTGATCACGCACATGGGTTCCACGAAAAATGTTTTTCTTTCTACTGAGCCTACCCTTCTCGCCTTTGCTCCTTCTTACGTGTATGGTTGGCCATGCAGATCATTACATCTTCTAATATTACGCCGAAGAAAAGTCAATCTTACGCCGTAACAATAATTTCTTACTGCGTAACAATTATATTTCATACATCTAAAACGGATCACTAATTGGCTTGTTTCCTTTTCAACACTAATTTTCAGACGTATTGTACGTCGTAAGAAAAATCTAATTCTTACGTCGTAACCATAATTTCTTACGATGTAACATTACCATTGCATATGTCGAAAATGGGTCGCTGATTGGCTGTTTCCTTTAGACGTAAGAATAGAAAATTAGTTTTCTTGTGTAAACTGATATCTGAAATTGTCTAATATAGCATTCGTAATATCTCCCCCTCCACGTTGCAAATGACGACATTGCAGAATTTGATTTGGATTTATTGTACCGTGGCACCCACTGGTGTACGACTCTAGGAGTGGGTCATCTCTGAGTAGAATTTTCTTCAATTTCGGGAACTTTATGCTAATTTTTAGGAGGTTTTTGGCACGTTTTGGCTAACTTCTGGTAAATTTTGGCCGGTCTTTGGGAAAATTAGCAATGGTCATTTTTTTTAAATGTTATTAAAAATATCCAATAATATCACGATATTTTTCGATGTTTGGTTAATACTTTTTTCGAAATTTCTTTTTCAATCATGAAGAAAGCATGCAACCAAGAATGTGAAATGCTGTCATGGTTGCATTACATTTATGCCATTAACACAGCAATGCAAGGGTCTCATATTTTGTCCAATCAGGAAGTTGCTATTTGGACAAAACAAATTGTTGATATACACATATTCGTTGGGTTTGTTGGAGCAGCTCCCTGGTTGGAGCATGGACGTAAAATGGTTGGAGCAACGAACGGGGCAGTGAAAGAGGTAAATGCCTTACTAAAGGGCCCCTGGAAGGGTCCAGGGGTGAAGCCCTGTTGGGGGTCCAGGGGACAAAGCCCCAGGAAGCTCTGGGCTTTCCCAGTCACCAGTCTCAGTTTAATAATTGAATTATCTATT
This sequence comes from Chiridota heheva, assembly GCA_020152595.1. Lineage (NCBI taxonomy): Eukaryota > Metazoa > Echinodermata > Holothuroidea > Apodida > Chiridotidae > Chiridota > Chiridota heheva. Next base: position 1,078,227 of record JAIGNY010001773.1, read on the forward strand.
TCCTAATTTTTGAAAATGTTTTCTGAAGCCTTCAGAGATTTTGGATTTGGGGCACAATAAGTACAATAACAAAAGAGCACTGGGCCCATGGGCAAAGCCCTTGTAATTTGGAGCCACACCCAGGGCCGGATTTAAGCATGGGCCACATGGGCATGTGCCCAGGGCCCCCACAAACGCCCTTTGATTTCATTAGTCAACATCGATCACATGATGGTCATGGATCGATACGTCAAGAATCCATTATTCAGAGACAAAAATGAAGTCTGAAATTCAAGGGAATAATCCGATGATCCATCAGTAGAAGTAATTGTATTCATACAAATATCATTACCAGAGTTGGTAAATATGCAGAAGAGACCTTCTGTAGATACTCGTGCAAATTTTCATATATCCCAACAATCGGTACTGAATCACTTTTGACTAAATGGAGTTTCATTGTAGAATCGATATAACGGTATGATTAAACTGAGTTTTACTGTAGACTGATAGAATAACACTGCTACTTCCTTCCCGACAAACCGTGAACAATTAATCTACCAGACAGGCAGCTGGCATGCTGCCATGCGCGTCATCTCCAGGGGCGTGTCCAGCTTTTCATTTTTGAGGGGTCTTAAGCTCTCTAAAAATCTAAAAATACATCAGGGCTCCGGCACAGCTTTAAGAAAAATTCCCCCCCCGCTCCCCCTGAATGGTTTATATTTCCCGCTTGAATGCATGCTTGATTCCCGAAGGAGGAGAAATGTGAATAATGCAATTATGCATTGTAGGGAAATGAGTAAAATTGTTGGAAATTTTGTTAGAATTTAAAGTTGGTAACATTTTATGCAAATTTCTCAAATTGACAGTGATTTCCCAAAAATTAAAGAAATTCGCCTGGAAATTGAAGAAAATTTCCCAAAAATTGAAGAATATTTCTCAAAAACAATTGGGAAATTTCCTGAAAAGTAAAGGTAATGTAGATTTCCCAACAATTAAAGAACATTTTGCAGAAATTAAAAAAAAATTCCTGAAAATGTAGAAAATTTCCTGAAAATGTAGAAAATTTCCTGAAAATTCAAGAAAATTTCCCAGAAATTCAAGGAGCTTCCCTGACAATTCAAGGGGAATTCTCAAATTTGAAGAACATAGGAGAAACATTTTATGAAACTTAATTTGTTAATTAATCAGTGCAATTTTCACCTTCCTATTGCTCTTTCTGAAGGTTTTGGTTCGGAGTATGTTGTAGAGGTTGGTCCAAAATTTAAGATTTTGCTACAAGAGTAAAGAATGTTGGTAAAAAAAGTGAAAAACATTTAATACCAAATTGATGATTTCTGGGCCAAAATTAAAGGTGTAAAAGTTTTGGGCCAAAATAAGCGATAATTAAATTGATATGATTACATAAATACCAACATCTGCTTTATATATAGTTGGGGGCTACAACATTTTTTTTAGGTGGATAAGCCCCAAAAGGCCCATCTGATATGCCATGGTTATCTCCCTTAACAAGAAGGTGGTGAACTTTCTGAAAACTGGGAGAATTTCCACCAAAACAGCTTACTTTATAGATGGCCAAAGCATTAAAATAACTAGGTAGTGGCACATTTTCGGAATTGATTCTGAGCATGTATCAGGTTGTTAGCAAAAACAAAGTACGAGGTAGCACGTAGGATGCAGATGGGGCGAGAACCCCAACTCTTCGACTGCAACTACATGTAAGTTTGAAAAAAGAGGGACAGAGTGCAGAAAAAGACAGACAGGTTGGATGGAACGAGGGGACAGAGTGCAGAAAAAGACAGACGGGTTGGATGGAACGAGGGGACAGAGTGCAGGAAAAGACAGACAGGTTGAATGGAACGAGGGGGCAGAGTGCAGGAAAAGACAGACAGGTTGGATGGAACGAGGGGACAGAGTGCAGAAAAAGACAGACAGGTTGGATGGAACGAGGGGACAGAGTGCAGGAAAAGACAGACAGGTTGGATGGAACGAGGGGGCAGAGTGCAGGAAAAGACAGACAGGTTGGATGGAACGAGGGGACAGAGTGCAGGAAAAGACAGACAGGTTGGATGGAACGAGGGGGCAGAGTGCAGGAAAATAATAGATATACAGGTTGAATGAGTTCGGAAGAGTGCAAGAAAAAAATTCCTGGAGCGGACTGCATTATGGCTCAGTGGTAAGCTGCAGTGCAGCTTCCCAACCATGAGGTCATAGGTTCGAGTCCTTCTACAACATCAAAAATGTGGTCTAGTTTTCTGGGCTGTGGCTTCCCATCTGCAATCCTAAATCACAGTCCAAAGCATTGTGCGATGCACACGAGACTGGCATCTGCAGTAGCTTGGCGTCTATCAGAGATCGCGTTAACGACAAATTTGTCGTATATTACGCCATGACTGAAATTTCTTATGACGCAGGTTGTACCTGCGTCGTAAGATTTAGATAGAGCATGTGGAATTTTACGCCAGAGTTTTTTATTAACACAACTAAAATCATGAACATCTTACCTCTGTAATGCGATTCAAAGTTTTATTTCACACAAAAATAATTTTGAATTACTCAGAAATAAGGAAAATGACATAACTACGAGACTAACGGTCGAATGATTCAACATGCCCGTAGTGCTGCCATAAACATATATTATAGGCTAGTGCATAGGCCCTATGCATGATGTACGTACACTGTACAGTGTATGTAATAGTTTTGATGCTGTTTTGAATGCAGGCTGTCAATTGTCAACGGTATTATTAGCTAGGATTTAACTTTCATCCTGTATTGTGTTGTTGGTGTATCTGTGAAGTGATCACAGTCTGCAAGTCAAGTTACTATACTGTAAAGAAGTAGGCGTGTTCAAGACCTGAATAGTATATTATCGTTGACAATTGGTCATTGTTCACTAAAACCTCATGAAAGTTTGGATGCGATAAACAACAGTATTTTCTAGTTTATTTTGGGATTGTTAACCCAAATTTCATGACTCAACAATCAACATTATACAAGGATTGGGTATGAACGTTTTCGTAATATTTTTTATGATAATAATAGTCCGATTTTGTAATGTGTTTAGTATTTTCAGCGCGATTTTCATTCACTTTAGTGAGGCAGGCCTACACAAGTGTGTTGTATTAACAATTACTTGCATGCTTTGCTAGCGCACAATGCCCTGTACATTACGCAATGCCCTGTACATACGACGGCAAATTTACAAAATACGCTAAACTTCAAGGGCTTGTCGTAAGCAAATACGCAAGGCAAAAAATTATAACGCAACCTCTGGCGTCTATGCTCTGTAAAGGAGTCTTGTCGAGACCCTGTTATGGAGGATCATGTACAAAAAATACATGTAGCTTGGACTTAGTAAGGGAAGAGTGCAGGAAAAGATAGACAGGTTAGAGGGGAAGAATCAGAGTGCAGAAAATACTGGAAAAAAGATGGACAGGTTGAAGGGGCAGAGTGAAGTAAAAGATATACAGGATGGAGGGGTAGAGTGCAAGAAAAGACTAACAGATTGGAGGGTACAGTGCAGAAGAAGATGGACAGGTTGGACAGGAAGAGGAGCAGAGTAAAAAGATGGACAGGCTGGAGGGGAAGAGTGAAGGAAAAAAAAGGAAAAGGTATGAGGGGAAGAGGGGCAGGTTGGAGGGTAAGAGTGGCAGATTGGAGGGGAAGAGTGCTGGAAAAGATGGACATGCAGATTGGAGGGCAGGTTGGAGGAGAAGAGTGCAGGAAAAGACGGACAGCTTAAAAGGCAGACAGGTATGAGGGGAAAAGGGGCAGGTTGGAGGGAAAGAGTGCTGGAAAAAATGGACAGGTTGGAGGGGAAGGTTGGAGGGGAAGAGTGCAGGAAAAAATGGACAGGTAGGAGGGACAGCGTGCTGGAAATCAGGGACAGGTTGGAAAGGCAGAGTGCAGGAAAAGACAAACAGGTTGAAGAGAATGTGGGGAAGAGTGCAGTAAAAGAGGGACAGGTTGAAGAAAAGGAGTGGCAGAGGGCAGAAAAATAGTTTTTGGTTCTGATGCGAGAGCATCAGGAACCTATGCAGTCATTATGGCGTCTGTGTGTATGTATGTGTACAGTATGTATGTGTGTATGTATGTATTTGTGTATGTATGTATGTATGTATGTATGTATGTAGGTAGGTAGGTAGGTAGGTAGGTATGTATGTATGTATGTATGTATGTATGTAGGTAGGTAGGTAGGTAGGTAGGTATGTATGTATGTATGTATGTATGTATGTATGTATGCGGGTATGTATGCATTTGCTTTGATATTCATTTAAGGACCTTGATCAGACAACACACCAATCGTTTAAGGACCCAGGTTGCATTTGAGGACATAAACACACAACCTTAAACATGTTTGCTATAAACAAGAAATTCTTTTAATTAAGATGGCTTTCAAGAAGTTTTACAGATGTTCTTAATAAACAGGTTGAATCTGACATCTAATTTCACACTATCTTCAGAGTGCAAAACATTCCACACTGATTTATTTTAAAAATTGATTGTGCCACAAATTCTTAACACAGTTACCCGCTGATTCTCTGCGAATCCTTAATTGTTTAGTAAAACTGAAAATTATGTAACACACACAGAAGTCCTCAGATGAATAGATGCATCACATCTTGTCCAGGGTATTTAGTCGCATTATATTTAGTCGCAGGTTTTAGCAAAATCTAAAGTTTTGTTTTATGTCCTTAAAAAAAAAATAAGTGTATTTTTGTTTACTTTTCAAGTCCCTTGCCTTACAATCAATTAACAATAATAAAACAACAATTGTTTCAGCTCCACTACTTCATTATTGGTCTGTATCATTGAGTCCTCAAATGGATAGTTTGATGCCAATTAGGTCCTTGATCAGTATGTGAAGCACTTATGTGTGTGTGTGTATGTGACAACCAGATCATAAAAAGATATCTCAAGAATGGTACAGTGGATTCCTGTCATATGTGGTATACATACAGCCCATGGTTCGTAGATTTGTCCTATAGTTTTTGGTAGAAATGTCATGCATATTAATGAGTAGGCGAGGTTTAATGTAAAAATCTTGAATTGCTTATATTTTAACAACTGCATATCTGTTTTGTTTTATATTTGGTACAGTTATGATGTTTGCTAGTGTGTACATGTTTATGGTATGAAAACGTTGAATTTCATTAATATGCATAGTGGGTGGGGCTTAATATGATTTTGCTGAAAAGAGCTTGTAAACACGATATCTATAGAACAATAAACTGGATTCAAGTAATATGTGGTACACAGATAGCTCATGGTCCGTAGATGTGTCCTATTGTGTTTTTGGTGGCGATGTCATGCATATTAATGAGTAGGCTGGGCTTAATGTAAAAATCTTAAAATGCCTGTATTTTACCAGCCATATACATGTGTATGTTTTGTGTCATATTTGGTACAGTTATGATGTTTGCTAGTGCATACATGTTCATAGTACAAAAACTTAAAATTCTTCAAATATAATACTTGAGCAACTGTATGTCTGTTTTGCATCATACTTGCTATGATAATGTTGTTAATTATTGTGCACATGCTAGTGTTGTCAATAGGTATGTCTATTTTATTGATCTGCATCCTGCATGGTGGTTGTGGCTAATGTGAATAAATATCCTGGAACATATTTTTCATGATATGCAATGACATGACAGTTAAAACGAAACTTGCAAATCAGCTTATGAAGAAAAAATAGCATTAGAACCACAAAACCTTTTGGTTCTGGTTGTTTAAAACAGCAAAGTTAAGAGCCTTTGCTCCCCAGTTGCCTTTTGGTGATATTTTCATTTTTATGTTATGCTTTTTTTTTTTTTTTTCATTTGATATTTTCATTTTTATGTTTTTCTTTGTTTTTGTTTTTTTACTTCTCAGGCCTATCACTTTGACAGGGATGATATCGCTCTTCCAGGATTCCATAAATATTTCTGTAAGAAGTCCGACCACAAGAGGCAGGAAGCACAGATGATGATGAAGCTGCAGAATGAGCGAGGTGGCAGGATTGTTTTACGTGATGTGAAGGTAATGAATGCAGTAGTTTTCAATTTTGTCAGAATCGTGGTCTACACTGAAAACAGATTCCATAGTTTGCAAAATGCACATAGAAGTTGCTATAAAACGTGCCTACAATCTTGGACAAAACTGTTGGAACATGGAAGCTATTTTCTTACATCAATGATGTAAATATAACTACAATATACGATTGATTTTGTATACTTCATTTTCCCCCCTCCCCCATTCAATGTTGAATTGAAGATACAAACCAACTCAAATTGTCTCAACAAGGATCAGCATTGATACGGAGATGAGGGGACATGTATTGTTCGGGGAGGGGGAGAAATGAGAGAATGTCTATTTGAGCTTGAAAAAAAACAACACATAATTTATCATTAATTTATCATTAAATTCTACAGGGGAGGGGAAAGGAAAAATGTTCTGATCAGAAGCTGAAATTACTTCTATTTCTTAAAAGATAATTGCAGGTAAAGTAAAGTGATATATGGTAAGAATTAAAATTTCAATCAAATTAAAAACAAAATTGCAACAAGCTGTGTATGTAATTGTAAGAAAAATTGTTGCAGAATTCGTCACTGTTCCAACAAGTTTTGTTCAAGATTGTAGTTTGTCCGCCTGCACCTTCTCATGTCCCTCTGAGGATCTTGGAGTTATATATACAGTGCTTGACGTTAGTGCTGTCACGACATGTCCATTATCCCGATATCGCGATATCTCTTTTCCCACGACATGCATTATGCCTCTTGTAACATTTCGCGATACCAAAAACTAATACTCAACTAAGAAATTTTTGCGTAACTAGGCTTGGCTACTTTGTACGTTACAATTCTAACATTACGGTATTAAATTTAATAGTCAAGTTTAGGCCATTAAAAATGTGCAAAAATATTGTGAACATTAAAAAGCTAATTAAAAATTGTGCTCCATCATCCCACACTTGCACATTATGATGTAAGTTGGCAAAAAGAACAAAAAATTGGCCCAGAACATGCTTCTCAGGCTCTCATTTCGATGATTCATGGTCATGTTGACTAAATTACCAAACACGTAGGTGCATGATGCATGATGAACGTAATAGTCAGACGTTAGATCTGCAAATCATTTTTTGTTGCGTTCATCATAAAAGAAGTAACATTAGTGATATTAGCAAGTTTGTGTCGTGGGTCATTTTTTTGGAAAGTATCATGATATACCAATATATCGCGATATTTTTCTCCACGATAATCGATACGTAATAGAGCCATGTAATGGTGTTTTTTTTTTTATTCTCTACCATTTTGGTAAATATTTTAACCATTTCTCTCACCACATTTGATAGATTTTAAACTCTTTTAAAAACTGGCTGGACGAGCATTGGTGTGAGCGGGCTTTTTGTTTTTATCATGACTGTGATCCGTATGAGTTGTTAAACTCAAGTCAACCCAGATCGGGATCTTTAGGCATCTTATGCCTTTCATCCAGTATTCATTATAGGCATCATCAGGCATCTAATGCCTTTCATATAGTATTCATTATAGGTATAGGTGAACCTGTAATATGTACACTTCATATTGGCTTGACCTATATTCAGTACTGTGTTAGGCTACAAAACTATAGGCTTCGGTGATCGCTATAATTTTAGCCTAGATTTGTTGGTGTTTTTGGTTTTTCTTTAGGTAAATGGCCACAACATTTTTAAGATTGTGTGCCAGAGATTTAAATGCATGCTAGATGGCCTAAATTTTGCTATCTGACTCCTGAAATTTGCTCAGAAGATCTCTTGTACTAGACATAAACTACTGTATGCAATCTGGCGCTGAAATACGTGTGCCTGCATTTGTTTCTTCCCATTTAGACAGCTGCAGCAGCTTGTTATATGATCTCCCCAATGGTCAATTGGCTAAACTACAACACTTACAAAACTCAGCTGCAAGAATGGCTACACATTTCAATACTCCAAACCTTCAAAAATTCACACTGGCTTCCCATTAAATCAACTGCAAATTTCTTCTTGTAGCATTTAAATGCATACACGGCCCCTTCTTCCCAATAATTTACCACAAGTTTTATTTATGTACTGTGTGCACTCCAGTTCAAAGTCATTGCTCATACCCCCATCTGCCTTTTCTCATTTTGATCATCATCTATTTTCTTTAGAACAGTCTACCGACCCACATTGAATATCAGGGACGTAGGAAGGGTCACCTCTCAAGGGGGGCAAAAATCCCGGTGACAAATTGAAAATTGCACTTTTAAATTAAGTTTCCATCAAAAGTTGCTGCTATTCGGGAAAATCCCCATCAATTTTCTGGATTTTTTTTTCAATTTCTGGGAAATTTCCTTTGTTTTTAGAAAATATTATTCATTTTAAGGAATTTTCTTAAATTTTGGGCAATTTTTAGAAAATTTGGGCCAGTTTGGGGGAAATTTTGGCCAGTTTTCAGGAAATTTTGGCTAATTTTTTGAGAAAGTTTTGCCAATGTTGGGAAAATCTAACCAAAATAACCCATTATTTTACCACATTTTCAATTTCATAATAATATTTTTCAACCGGGAAGAAAGCATCCGACCGGGAAGGTGAATGCCCATGCTGTGATTAATTCAATCTTGTCTTCTGTGATACAGATATCTGCATGGTCACTTTTCTTCGCCCGAGTACTAAAGAAGTGGTCGAGTTCAGTATTCAGAATGTCACAGTGTTTATTGTTTTCTGTGTTCTTTAATACAGCAATTAATTCGGAATGTCACAGTGTTGATTGTTTTCTGTGTTCTTTGATACAGCAACCACCAAAGGATGATTGGGGCAGTGGTATTGAAACCTTGAAAACTGTCCTAGAACTTGAGAAGAGGCACAATCAGGATTATTTGGAGTTCCATGGTTTGGCTGAGACACATGGTGACAAGCAGGTAAGATTTTCAGAAGTTTTTAGTCAATTTGGAATATACGCTTACAGGTCTCCTGCCAGCTTGCATTGAGAATGCAGGGAGCTCACAATTGAACTTGCCGAAAAGTTTCTTTTTAAGCCTACCCTCACCCGACACCCGAGGTAATCCTGAAAACTCAGGTATGACAAATACCAACCTGACTTCCTGTTCTGTGTATTGTGTTTCCACTCTAAACAATGATTGTGTATCTGCCACTCCCATACACACCACAGTCAGGTAGCCTAAGCTTATTTGTGTGTATAAGATTACAGAAGCCAGTGCTAAGTAATCAAGGCACTTTTGTGATTGAAATCACTCATCGCTGTTAAGTGTCTCAGTGGAAGAAATTTGTTTGCAAACTGGTGATAAAATAGCTATGCCTGAGGTGATGTGTACATTAAGTGTGAATGATTGATGGACCATTTCTCCGAAGGAAAGATATTGCTTCATGAACCTGTTTTATATTTTGTGGCAAGCTTGCTATAAGAACCTGTGTGAGGACATCAAAATGAATACAAGTGCTTTATTTGAATTAATATCATTAAGCTAACAAATCACTCGCCATGTACAGTAGGCTACAATCTTGGACAAAACTCTTTTGAACACTTGGTGAAAAATTTGTACTATGTTAATCAACAATAGAAAATTTGTAGTGTATTATCAACATACCTCCCCCCCCCCCTTATATAAATAAATAGAAGAAAATAACATGCCAAAATACCATTTCTACCCCTTTCATGTGTACATTGCAATATTGGCTAAAGTGCTTTAAGATTGACCAAAAACTGTGAAAATAGCAAATGATTTCATCCATAGGGCTCCTATAAAGGGCTCCTACAAGGGCTCCTATAAGGGCTCCCACAAGGGCTCCAATAAGGGCTCTTATAATACATTTTTTTAAAGCAACAAAGGAAGAAGATCTAGTTTGTTTGTTTGGGCGATCCTGATAAGGGTGTGTACGAAAGGTATGTCTGAGATGTATAAGGATAACAACGTCCTCTCTGCAGTGATGACTGTGAAGATCAGAAGCAATATTCTTCATTTCTGTAGTCCCCTAAGCTGCAAATAGAGGTATGAATATGCAGTCTAAAAAATCTGTCACAATTTTCTTTATGTTTATCTTAGTCCTGTGCTGAAAACACTTTCTAAATATCTAAAATGCACAAAAAAGTTGCAATATTCATTCTGAATTTTTTGAAAGTGATCAGGCGTAAATTTAACATCAGGCGTAAATTTAACATCAGGCGTAAATTTAAGATTTACAAAAAGTTTTATTTAAAGAAAATCTTTAATTCTCCCCCACCCCCAACCCCCCCCCCCCCCCTCCCACACACACACAATTGTTCTCACAACTTTTGGACTGGATCAAAGGTAATCTTACCTAGCACCTAGAATCCATCAAGAAAAAATATAAGTACTTATATTTTGCCTGAGATTGTTAAGATTGACAAAAAGTTTTATAAAACAATTTTTTATTTCCCCTCTTATTTTTCTCCCAGCTTGCAGACTGGATTGAAGGAAATCTTCTTACCCAGCAGGTAGAATCCATCAAGACTCTAGGAGAGCACATCAGCAACCTCCAAAGAGCCGGGCAAGGATTGGGTGAATACATGTTTGACAAGGAAACACTGCAGTAGTAGAAAGGGTAAACTCCTAGTATAGTGGTAACATTTTGGCAAAATGATTTTCTTGTAATACAACTGTTTTCCGTTATTGGGCCATTCCGCAGTCTGTGAATTACATGATGGACTGTGGAATGGTTCTAGCAGACCCCTGGGGTTTCCCAGGGATCTGCGAGGGCCATTCCACAGTCTGTGAATTTTGTGACGGACTGCGGATTGGCCCTAGCAGACCCTTGTGGTCTCTGAGGGATCAGCTAGGGCCATTCCGCAGTCTGAATTACGTGACGGACTGCGGAATGGCCCTATTTTAAGATAACTAAACATTTTATGATTTTTTTTGTTATAATATTTACAACTAAAAATACTCGTTGAAGTTGTGTTAAAATCAAATCCAAGAGGTCCAAGAATAAAAATAAAATAGCATTCATATAAAAGAAACTTGTAATGACAGAAAACGAAAAGGAAATTTTTGCAAATGAAGCTTAAATAAAAAGCTCTGAAAAATTGCAGGCAGGTTTTGAACTCGGCAAGCGTTTAAGGGTTAAACTTGTATGGGCAGTTAGAGATTTTATATCTACCAAAAAGAGCTTTGCATTCTGAACAGAGTAGTCTTTAAATTAAGTCATATAGCATCTGGCTTATGACTAATCAAAGTTTGAATTATTCATAATGTATTCAAAATTTGTGATGTATGGAAGAGAAGGCAACTCAAAACTGTAAAAATGTAATTCTTGAAATTGCTGTCCTTGAGTGAATTCAGCCACTGAAATTCAAAACACTGAAGTTTGTCTTGAATATTAATTGAAGTCCTTCAGTGAATTCAGCCACTGATATTCAAAAAACTGAAGTTTGTCTTGAATATTAATTAAAGTCCCTGAGTGAATTCAGCCTCTGAAATTCAAAAAACTGAAGTTTGTCTTGAATATTAATTGAAGTCCTTGAGTGAATTCAGCCACTAAATTTCAAAACAGTGAAGTGTATCTTGAGTATTAATTACGGTCCTTGAGTGAATTCAGCCGCTGAATCTCAAAAAACTGAAGTTTGTCTTGAATATTAATTGAAGTCCTTGAGTGAATTCAGCCTCTGAAATTCAAAACACTGAAGTTTGTCTTGAATATTAATTGAAGTCCTTGAGTGAATTCAGCCTCTGAAATTCAAAACACTGAAGTTTGTCTTGAATATTAATTGAAGTCCTTGAGTGAATTCAGCCTCTGAAATTCAAAACACTGAAGTTTGTCTTGAATATTAATTGAAGTCCCTGAGTGAATTCAGCCGCTGAATCTCAAAAAACTGAAGTTTGTCTTGAATATTAATTGAAGTCCTTGAGTGAATTCAGCCTCTGAAATTCAAAACACTGAAGTTTGTCTTGAATATTAATTGAAGTCCTTGAGTGAATTCAGCCTCTGAAATTCAAAACACTGAAGTTTGTCTTGAATATTAATTGAAGTCCTTGAGTGAATTCAGCCTCTGAAATTCAAAACACTGAAGTTTGTCTTGAATATTAATTGAAGTCCCTGAGTGAATTCAGCCACTGAAATTCAAAACACTGAAGTTTGTCTTGAATACTAGTCCTTGAGTGAATTCAGCCACTGAATTTCAAAAAACTGAAGTTTGTCTTGAATATTAATTGAAGTCCCTGAGTGAATTCAGCCACTGAAATTCAAAACACTGAAGTTTGTCTTGAATATTAATTGAAGTCCCTGAGTGAATTTAGCCACTAAAATTCAAAACAGTGAAGTTTATCTTGAGTATTAATTACGGTCCTTGAGTGAACTCAGCCGCTGAATCTCAAAAAACTGAAGTTTGTCTTGAATATTAATTGAAGTCCTTGAGTGAAATTAGCCACTGAAATTCCAAACACTGAAGTTTGTCTTGAGTATTAATTGAAGTCCCTGAGTGAATTCAGCTGCTGAATCTCAAAAAACTGAAGTTTGTCTTGAATATTAATTGAAGTCCCTGAGTGAATTCAGCCGCTGAATCTCAAAAAACTGAAGTTTGTCTTGAATATTAATTGATGCCCCTGGGTGAATTCAGCCACTGAATTTCAAAACACTAAAGTTTTTCTTTAATATTCATTGAAGGTGTAATAGTAATTATTTTGCGCCCTCTTTATACAAGTATATTCAAGAGTGCTTTACAAACATCAGAGCTTTAGTTTAGGGGAGAGCTGCCCAAACGGTGCATCATCCATCCATTAGCTCAGGGAAGTGAATGAATATAGCGTTTTCAGGCTTCTCTTCTCAAATGGTGTTCAGAAAACCAGGTAGGGTGTGACTGTCCTACAGTACCATCAGGACCAACGGTTTAACGTCCCCTTCAAAGGACGGCGAGCGCCATTCAACCATTGCCAAATCTCTTAACAGCTGAATGGGGAGCAGGAGCTGCAAGCGTTGTACTTCTACTTTGATGATTGCCATATCTGTCTGCATTGCTGTGGAAAAATGGGTCAGAACCCGGTACTTCCAGTATCTCAGTCGTGCGCTCTACCTGACTCCTATGATGGAGATTATAAAAAAAAAAAATCATCATATTCAGGTGCTCCCATTCAAATAATGTTGGTGGAGGATTGAAAAACAATACGTTATCAGTTTATAAGTTTTCTTGCTATGATGTCATAAAAGTTTAAGTAAATCATGCATAATTTATTATGAAATGCGTAATGTTGTAAAATGCTCATCTTCAACTAAGATAAACTATTTAAAACTTTCATTTCTTCTTTTTGATATTAAAATTGGATTCTTCAATAAATCAATACAGTTAGTAAAGTGGTTGCAGGGATTTTTTCTAGGATTTTCTTTCTGACGTTTTCTTTCATCATGATAAATTTTGTTATGAAATATTCAAGTTTTAATTTCTTGTCCAGCTTTTTACAAGAAGCACATTACATATTTTGTTTTAGGGTATCCAGCTCTTTACATGGAGCATATTACATATTTAGTTTTAGAACATCCAGCTCTTTACATGGAGCATATTACATATTTAGTTTTAGGATATCCAGCTCTTTACATGGACCATATTACATATTTAGTTTTAGGATATCCAGCTGTTTACATGGAGCATATTACATATTTTGTTTTAGGATATCCAGCTCTTTACATGGACCCTATTACATATTTAGTTTTAGGATATCCAGCTCTTTACATGGACCATATTACATATTTAGTTTTAGGATATCCAGCTCTTTACATGGACCATATTACATATTTAGTTTTAGGGTATCCAGCTCTTTACATGGAGCATATTACATATTTTGTTTTAGGATATCCAGCTCTTTACATGGAGCATATTACATATTTTATTTTAGGATATCCAGCTCTTTACATGGAGCATATTACATATTTAGTTTTAGGATATCCAGCTCTTTACAAGGAGCATATTACATATTTAGTTTTAGGATATCTTCCTTCAAAGTGCATTATATGATGGGGCATTATAATCTGGATGTTGAGTAAATACCCGAGGCTGTTTTGTAGTTTCAATGATAATTACAAAGTTGTGAAGTAATATTTATTTTTTTCTTGCTAAAAGATATGTTACATCTTACAAATATATGCATCAAATTGTATCACATATTGTGCAGATTTTTTTTTAGTTTCTCCTAACTGCTGTCATGACATGTCGATTATCACGATTTTTTTCTTCCCACAACATGAAATATGCCTCTCACGATATATCGTGATACCAAAAACTATTACTCAACTAAATAAATTTCCGTGCAAGTAGGCCAGGCTACTTAGTACATTACAATTCTAGCATTACGGTATTAAATCTAAAATTCAAGTTTAGGATATAAAAATGTGCAAAATTATTGTAAAACTTAAAATAAATAATGAAAAATTGTGCTCTTTCACCCCACACCTGCACGCTTCCATGTAAGTTGGCAAAAAGAATGAAAAATTGGCCCAGCCTCTCAGGCTCTCACTTTGATGGATCATGGTCACGTTGGCTGAATCACGCGATCATGTCGCTGCTAGATCTGCAAATAATTTTTTGTTGCGTTCATCATAAAAGAAGTAACATAAGTGATATTAACAATTTGTCTCATGAGTCAGTTTCCTTGAAAAGTATCATGATATACCAATATATCGCGATATTTTTCTCCACAATAATCAATACGTTATAGCGCCATGTCGTGTCTGCACTAGTTTCCCCACAAAAATAAAATCTTGTTTCTGAGTTATGGCCGCCCATAGCTGAGATTGGAGAAGCATACCTGGTACTTTACATATTAAATAAATGAAAAATAAGTTTTCTGTTTTTCAAATGCACAAGCAAAATGATCTTGGATCTGGAATTATGACATCACACTGTATACTGCAGTGGTCACTTTTCAATTCACTTTGTGAAACCTTTGAAATGTAGTAACTCCTAAGCGGAATAAGATTTCAACATGTTTTTTGTTCACTAGTTTCTTTAATAGTCAAATATCAGTGGGAAAATTCACTGGAAATTCCATTATTTGGTATTCATTAAAATCCATCATACTCATTTGAGCAGTTTTTACTATTGCATAATCAAATTGCATCTTTACTACTTGTTGTGTTTTACCTCAGTTATCATTACCTTGGATATGTATTTTCTTATGTGCTCGAATTTGGAATTTATTTTGTACTTTTTCTCAGACTATCATTCTTTAAATAACTGTTTTTCTTCATGTAAATGTGCATCACAGGTTCGGCAATAGACTAACATTCCATCTTTAATACTTTTCTTTCAGTTAGCATGAGTCACCTTGATGTCAATTATCATTAACTGATTTTTGTTTTCTAGGTGGTTAAAAAGTTATTAGGGGTGTAAAAAGATATGGGAAGCTTGGGTTAACCTGATGGGTCCCAAGCAAAAACCATCTACCCACTGTCGCCAAAGACCATATTTGCCCCACTGAAATGTATCATTAGGGTTTTAAGAAGATGGGGTAATCATTTTATGCCTTGGTCTGTTAGCAACTTCATGTGCAGATATCAAATGTTCCTTTTTGTTATTCAAACGTCTTTGCATTATAAAATACTGTATACTCAATGTTTCCGTTTTTAACACAATTAATTTGTCCGAGTTTTGGTGATTGAGAGCTTTTCAACCTATCACTGCATGAATTTGCATAGCAACAAAATCTGTGTTACTAATTGGGGAAAATCTCCTGCACGGTACTGGTACAGTACAGCTAGCTAGCAGCGCGCTATGCAGTCAATGCAATATACTACACAAAACATATTTCTGCACACACATACCAAGTGATGACAAGATGGTGAACAAAAATTGTGACTACGAGCCCGTTATGGGCTTTGTAAGTCCGATTCCCGTTACCCAGTATGGTTAGCAAACTGAATTTCGTTTATTTCTTTTGCTAAACATCTGGGGAAATACCATAAATGGATCAAAACTTGCAGCAGGCCATGCTGAACATCTAAATGTCAATGCATTGGTCGTACACGATTGCAAATTTTAGGTTTGTTTGCTCCACCTAGTTACCGCGTTGCTATGGTGGGTGTGGCTTATTTCGTAACTCGGAGATGATAATTATAAGGGTTTGTTTGTTATATGAGATATTTGGAATATTATGTTACAGATGAATATTGTGTTTATCTAGAAAATTATGAAATAAATGGAGGGAAAAAGTTCCTCACAGGTTTTCTAGCCAGAATATGTCAGAGGAATTATTGGATGCTGATAAAATGATGGCATGTGCAAAGAAATATGCCCTTTGTGCCGTGTGGCCGACCAAATTGTCCCAGTGAGGTTGTGCTGACTGATTAAGACACCCGTTTTGGGGGGGCAGATTTTTGGGGAAGGAGGTTTGGCCAGTCCAGTAAAAACCAACTTCAGTTTTAAAAGGATAAGGTACAGTAGTTGGTCAGCCGAATTCATCATAAAGGAAATTGTAAATGTTACATTTTTGTAATAGGATACAAGGTTCAAGAAATTTCATTGTAGGTCTGTCAGCCACTAGTTCAAAGTTAAGCAAACTTAAATTCTTTTAATTGATGTACAAGATATACATTTTTTGATAAAAGCGAGCAGAAAGATGGTCAAACTGTAAATATTCCCGCACAAGCAAAGCCTTCACTTAGTGCCTAGTAGTTAGATTTGTATTTGATCATGTTCTGTAAGATAATACTGTTTGTAATGTGCCCTGTAACTCGACACTGTTTTTTGACTGTCAGAGTATTAGTGAATATTATATACTTTTCATTAATCATGTAAGCACATACTGACGTGCACAATATATTACTTCATGGTGTGATATGGTCAATTCTTGTATACAATTACGGAATTGATGAGAACTAATTTAGGACCATTTTGGTCACCCCTCTAGATCCCCCACTGATTATGCTTGTTTGTGATTTAAAGTACTTGGTATATGTTTTGAAGAATTTCACAACTTTGTGAAAAGCTATCACTATTTTTTTAGGGGTATTTTATTCTGCAATTTATCAGGGTTTTCATATCAGATTTTGTAAAACAATTTTAATATTTATTTGTCTGAAAGTCTGAAGTTATTGTCTTTATGTTGATATCATGTTTTAACAGCTTCTATTTTTAAAATGGATTTCTATTGTCAAAATGAACTGAAAAAAAGCCTTCACATTACCATTATACTCCTTTTTTGATACTTAAAAAAACTCTGTACCAGAACAGGTTTTTTCCAGTCCATTTTGACAATAGAAATCCATTTTGAAAATAGAAGCTGTTTTTTTATTCAAATTGTATGATTTCATCTTATTATTATGTATGACATTAAGGTAGTAAGTAATCTGCATAACATTAAAGCTATATGAACAGCACAGAAGAACAGCGAGCTGTCATTCTGTGAAAATGTTAAGTATGCCAGAGTTCATACAAATCACTTGTCAAGCTGCACCCCGGAGGAGAGGAAAACCATAATATTTTGCAAGCTCTATGCTGTGGGCAGTTTATTTTATAACTGAAAATGTATGTAGAATATACTATTTTCTTCTAAAACAAGCATCATTTTAGGTTACTATGCCCGGATGCAAGTTCATCTCAGATTAATTTGCTGATCCCTGCAGTATGCTAGTGACCAGGGCTGTAATTCCATTTCAATTGGGACCTCTCCCCTCCCACTTTCACTTTTTTTTTGAAATAAATACATATTTTTGAGAAAGAATTGTGGTGTTTTTAAATTTTAAAAATAGAAAATGGGAATTGGGAGTGATCGTACCCCAACCCAGACTCCCTTTACCAAAAGTACACATTTTGGAGGAGATCATAGTGCTGTAGGTGACATAAAGTTTTTATTTTTTGTTTAGGCTGTTTGTTTTTTTCTTTTTAGAAACATTTGACTTGGCGGAGTTTCTTTCAAAATCAAAAGTCATGGTTGGAACCCCCCTCCCCCCCCACTTTTCTTTCTCCTCTCTCCTCCCTCCACCTCCGGGTGTAGGTTACATCACTGGTTAATACATATTGTTCTCATAAAGCTGTTTATGTTATGCTTAGCTGTAAGTTCATGGGTGTTTTTTAACTTGGGTTATTATTACCTAGTTTGTTTTCTTGGACACTTCATGAAGTGCACATTGTTAAGCAATGCAACAGGTTACCTTAAACCTATGTGTCTTCAGATTTGAACTAAATAAAAGCTTGAAAATTATCTTTTCTTGTTGCTTTTCTATTTTTCTATTGATGGCATGTTTAATTCGTGACGAAAAATAATACTGATAGGAGAAAGGGTAGGGGTCTGTCATGAGGTATGGGATGGGGAAAGGGGTGTCATGAGGTACTGAATGGGAAAGGGAAGGTGTTATGAGGTAGTAAAAGGGGTATCATGAGGGAGTGAAAGGGTATCATGAGGTAGTGAGAGGGGTATCATGAGGTAGTGAAAGGGGTATCATGAGGTAGTGAAAAGGGTATCATGAGGTAGTGAAAGGGGTATCATGAGGTAGTGAAAGGGGTATCATGAGGTAGTGAAAGGGTATCATGAGGTAGTGAAAGGGTATCATGAGGTAGTGAAAGGGGTGTCATGAGGTAGTGAAAGGGGTATCATGAGGTAGTGAAAGGGGTATCATGAGGTAGTGAAAGGGGTATCATGAGGTAGTGAAAGGGGTATCATGAGGTAGTGAAAGGGGTATCATGAGGTAGTGAAAGGGGTGTCATAAGTAGTGAAAGGGTATCATGAGGTAGTAAAAGGGGTATCATGAGGTAGTGAAAAGGGTATCATGAGGTAGTGTAAGGGGTATCATGAGGTAGTGTAAGGGGTATCATGAGGTAGTGAAAGGGGTGTCATAAGTAGTGAAAGGGTATCATGAGGTAGTGAAAGGGGTATCATGAGGTAGTGAAAAGGGTACCATGAGGTAGTGAAAGGGGTATCATGAGGTAGTGAAAGGGGTATCATGAGGTAGCGAAAAGGGTATCATGAGGTAGTGAAAGGGGTATCATGAGGTAGTGAAAGGGGTATCATGAGGTAATGAAAAGGTATCATGAGGTAGTGAAAGGGGTATCATGAGGTAGTGAAAGGGTTTCATGAGGTAGTGAAAGGGGTATTATGAGGTAGTGAAAGGGGTATCATGAGGTAGTGAAAGGGGTGTCATGAGGTAGTGAAAGGGGTATCATGAGGTAGTGAAAGGGGTATCATGAGGTTGTGAAAGGGTATTATGAGGTAGTGAAAGGGTATCATGAGGTAGTGAAAGGGGTATCATGAGGTAGTGAAAAGGGTATCATGAGGTAGTGAAAGGGGTGTCATGAGGTAGTGAAAGGGGTATCATGAGGTAGTGAAAGGGGTATCATGAGGTAGTGAAAGGGGTATCATGAGGTAGTGAAAGGGTATCATGAGGTAGTGAAAGGGGTATCATGAAGTAGTGAAAGGGTATCATGAGGTAGTGAAAGGGGTATCATGAGGTAGTGAAAAGGGTATCATGAGGTAGTGAAAGGGGTATCATGAGGTAGTGAAAGGGTATCATGAGGTAGTGAAAGGGGTATTATGAGGTAGTGAAAGGGGTATCATGAGGTAGTGAAAGGGGTGTCATGAGGTATTGAAAGGGGTATCATGAGGTAGTGAAAGGGGTATCATGAGGTAGTGAAAGGGTATCATGAGGTAGTGAAAGGGGTATTATGAGGTAGTGAAAGGGGTATCATGAGGTAGTGAAAGGGGTGTCATGAGGTAGTGAAAGGGGTATCATGAGGTAGTGAAAGGGGTATCATGAAGTAGTGAAAGGGGTATCATGAGGTAGTGAAAGGGGTATCATGAGGTAGTGAAAGGGGTATCATGAGGTAGTGAAAGGGGTATCATGAGGTAGTGAAAGGGGTATCATGAGGTAGTGAAAGGGGTATCATGAGGTAGTGAAAGGGGTATCATGAGGTAGTGAAAGGGGTGTCATGAGGTCCTGAAATGGGGGATGTGTCATGAATTACTGAAAGGGAGGTCTTAAATGGGGATGGTGATGTCATGATGTACTAAGTAAGGGGGCCAGGGGTCAAGAGGTACTGAAGAGGGGAATTTGAATAGTCATTAGGTACTGAGAGGGGAGGTGTCATGACTTACTTCAAGGGGTGTCATGATATACTGAAGAGGAAAAATGAGTAGCCATAAGTACTAAAAGGGGTTGTTATGAGGTACTGAAAGGGGTGTCATGTGGAAATGAGTAGCCATAAGTACTGAAAGAGAGGGTCATGAGGCACTAAAAGAGAGGGTCATGAGGCACTGAAAGAGAGGGTCATGAGGCACTGAAAGAGAGGGTCATCAGGCACTGAAAGAGAGGGTCATTAGGCACTAAAAGAGAGGGTCATGAGGCACTGAAAGGATGAAAAGTAAGGTTGCGAGGTACCCATAAAGAAGCCTCAGGTTTACGTGCAATGGGTCCCTGCAGAACTGAATTAAACTCACTTGTTTGCTGAAGAAATATATTGAAGGTCATCTGGTGTTTGCATCATTAATGGTTGGTTGGTCGGTTTACCAAGGTTACAGTGGTTGGTCGATTTACCAAGGTTACAGTGGTTGGCCGGTTTACCAAGGTTACAGTGGTTGGTCGGTTTACCAAGGTTAAAGTGGTTGGTCGGTTTACCAAGGTTAAAGTGGTTGGCCGATTTACTAAGGTTATGGTGGTTGGCCTGTTTACCAAGGTTACAGTGGTTGGTAGTTTACCAAGGTTACAGTGGTAGGTCGTTTACCAAGGTTACAGTGGTTGGTCGGTTGACCAAGGTTACAGTGGTTGGCCGGTTTACCAAGGTTAAAGTGGTTGGCCGGTTTACCAAGATTACAGTGGTCGGCCAGTTTACCAAGGTTACAGTGGTTGGTCATTTACCCAGGCCACAGTGGTTGGTCGGTTAACCAAAGTTACAGTGGTTAGTTGGTTGACCAAGTTTACAGTGGTTGGTCGGTTTACCAAGGTTACAGTGGTTTGTTGGTTTACCAAGGTTACAGTGGTTGGTTGGTTACCAAGGTTTATAATGTCCCAACAGACCTCCATTGGAGTATTTACATCAAGATGCCCACAGCCGTGTTATGATAACACTAGGGTTGTGTAAGCAGTGAGTGGATAGGCATGACAGTGGTGTAGCCAACATCCAATTGGATCATGGTAGCAATAAAAGTGAGAAAAGTCCTGCCATTGGACCTGGCCCCTACTTTTGGGTGGAAGACCTATCACACATCTTATGGAAACGAAATGCAGTCAAATTGCTTTCTCTATCCAAAACACATGTGCCCTCCTCATGGCCGGATTTAAGCATGGGCACATGCACAGGGCCCCCACAAACAAGTTATCTCCGGTGGGGCCCAGCCCACCATTCTAAATTGGAAATATTTACCAACACTATGACAAACATAATGATTTTTTCTTATTTTGTTGAGAAATCTTATTTCCTCACCAGGTGTGATTTTTCTTCCACAGGTTGCCACTGTCATATTTTGAATCATTATTTACTTTATCATTAACATTGTCTTTTGATCGGGTTGTCATGCATTTTTGCTGTAGCTTTGCTATGAAATTATGCTATGCAGTGACGTAACACTGGGGCCAGTTGCTTTTCGGCGGTTGCTAAGATGGGCCCTTTTTCTGATTGCCTGCCCCGATGTGGGTGCCCTTTTCATGGATATCGGCGGTTGCTAAGATGGGCCCTCTTCTGATCGCCTTCCCCGATGTGAAGCTCCTTTAACGGACCTCGTCGGTTGCTTAGATGGGCCTCTTTTGTTATTGTCTTCTTCGATGTGAGGACCCCTTTCACGGGCCTCGTCGGTTGATAAAATAGGACCCCTTTTCTGAAAGTCTTCCACGATGTAGGGCCCTTATATCAGGATGTGCCCAAGGCTCCAATATTTATAAATTAGGCCCTGGCCCTTCCTCAATTCTACCCCCCAAACAAATCAATCAATTGATTTTTAGGATCATTTAAGCTTCGAGAAAGATACTTTGGAATCCCTGGATTGGTTAAAGGTATGCACTCCATCTCCACCGAAAGGAAAAATGTCATACTTTTTAGGGTAAGAATTTTTGCAGGTATATGACTCGAATGGTTTAAATGTAAGTCAAACGCAAGTAGTAATAGGGTTGGTAAGTGTAGTGAGCCGTTATTGACGCTGAGAACGAATACATAAAAGGGTTTTAGCCTAGTGCAGATCTCAGCCAATGGCTTTGGGAGGGGGAGCGTGTCTCCCGCCCGCCTTTAGCGGTGTTGGGGCTCATTGACAGAGTTAAACGGATCTGGAAAGCTCTTAAAAAATAAGGTCACTGTCTTTAAATCTAAAGACTGACATATACCCAAACTAGAAAAACATATTCATGGTGGGCACAGGGGGCACGTATCCTTTACCCCCGTTTTTCTCCACAAAAAAAATTGAGAGAGGAAAAGTGCTCTTTTTTAAAGGGAACGGTGCCTTTTTAAAGAGAACAATTGCCAATTTTTAGAGACGGAACGTATCCTTTCAACATTTAAAAACTTCTTTCTTTCAAACATTATATATCTGAATCTTTTCATTAAAGAAAGTAACACTAACAGAGACTACAATTGTGAAATTTTACGTACTACGCGCACATGTGCTCTATTTCAAATTTTCCTTTACGGCGTTTGGGCTCCACAAAAAAAAGACATCTGCTGAAAAGACATCTGCTTATACTTTTGTTTTCCCTGCTTGTACCGGCGGCTTTGCTATGTGTGCGAGCCACCTCAAAGTGGGCATCTTTCAAGCCATTGTCGTAGAATGACGTAAGGTTAAACAATTGCCCCTTAAATTTCGAGTGTTATTCTTTCAATTTTAAAAAAAGGCGTGGTCTCATTATTATAACTGACCTTTTTTGAAAGAAAGTAACATATTACACATTCGTTTTGTGCAAGCTTTACCCGAATTTCTCACTAGTGGGTCACCTTTGCTCTGGGGTCCGGAAACAAGTCGCTGGAGGCTGCCTATTGTGAATCTGGGCTATCATGCAGAAGCGTACTAGCGGGAGGAGAAGGGGAAACCTCCCCTGGGAAGAAACCACAAGTTCCCGGTTGCCTACATTCTTCCCAATTAGGAGTTGAAATTAGGAAAACATTAATGTTATGTGGTAAAATGAGTAAAATTTCCCGAAAATTGGCTTTTCCTGAAACTGGCCAAATTTCCCCAAAAATTTAAGAACAAAAAAAAAAAAACATCCGGAAATGTTTTTTTTTCCTCTAAAAATGAAGGAAATCTCTTAGAAAGGAAAACAAAATTACCGTGATTTTTCGGTTAGCAATTATTTTTGATAGAAATGTTATTTAGTGCAATCTTTTTCACTTAGCACCCATAAATTGTTGTCCTCCAGCTGTAAAAGGTGACCCTTCCTATCATGTTCAGCGTGTCTAATTTGTTTTTCATTTAGATTAGGACATGCAAATTGAATTCTAATTCATGATCAATACGTCAATATTATTAACGAATTTCTTCCGATTTGGAGCCTAGACTGGACCTTTTAATTCCATTGATCTTTAAAACAAATAAAAAAATGGTGGGGTGGAGGGGGTAGTCATACGAAGCTATATGCTGCCGTACCTGCATACAATGCCCATCTAATCGTGTAGCTCCTGATTTAAACATTTTCTGCCGGCCTGCAAGATCTCAGACTTATATTCAAAACTTTATAATAAAAAAATGTCTTCTTGTAAGATTTGCATTTCACAGGCATATACTGAGTCATATGTTCATGGCCCTCTCTGCAAAAAATGTCATCATTAGAATTCCCTTAAAAGGTTTCGTGTATAACATTCTGTTTCTTCATTATTAGTATTAGTCCCTATATTACTTATTTATTACTTGTTTTTGAACTGTTTATCATTATTATTTATATTTCAGCTTTTGTAAAGCCAAAATGAAAAGATTTAGGTTAGAAAACACACAAATTTCCATGATTCGTTGCCAGTTTTCTCTCCTGGTTCCCTGTTGGGACTTACAATGCCGATTTCGGCGTACAGTAATATATTCATCATCAACATTCAGCCCTCCGACTTGTCCGAACACCTCTCCACTTCCCGTTCCTCATTAAAAAATGCTCCGCCACAGTCTTGGCTAATTGTGAATACCTTCTTTTAGAATGTTGAACTGATTGATGCTGTGTGAGTTAAAATCGTCTATGATTCAGTGGCTGATTTAGATATCCAGATGTGTTATTTCATTAAGAAAAGCCTTCACGAAATGCCGAAACTTACAGAGCTATTGTGCTCGTTTCGCTCCTACTCTTAGGCCTCCACCCTTAAATTGGACACTTTGATACCAGACCTAGTTCCTATTTAGCGCCACCGACTTTCATCGAATACTGCTTTCTGGTGCAAAATTGAAGTTTGTATCGAGGGGCCGGTTGATTTGACTTGCGAAAAGAAAGGAAGTTCGAGCAAAACATTCCAAGAAATGTCATATTTTGATGGTGAATTTTTTCGTTTTAGTTTTTAGTTTCTTGAACATTAAAAGAGTACTTACAATGGAACTGGTGTTATGAAACAAATAGATATTGAAAGGCATAGCAACGGAACGCTGTATGTTCGTTTTGTACATACTAGTTCCGCGAAAAATAATGTTCTGCGTTAGCCTTATGAGCCCCTTATTTTTTAGGTTTCTGTTTCATTCCAGACGGACAGTTTTACGTTACTATTAAAATGTACTCAAGTAGTACGTCAATAGAGTCGTTATAACTCGTTAATGTAGTAGGTCCTAACTTCGTGTTAGGCCTAGGCCTATTTTAATTTGATTTTTGAAAAAATGAGGTTCATTTCGTTTCGGGTACTTTCGAGGTTTTAACTTTTACGTTACAGTTTTTAACGTCCTGATGAAGTTCTTAATGAAACATCAAGGTCAAGATGTCCTTGGATGTTTTATTATGAACCAAAAGCGACTTCATGTTTGCAGTCACACGAAGGCTAACGTTTTGTTAGTGAGATAAAGATCTCACTTAGTATGCCCTACATTATACATGCTACACACTACTTGTACATCCGATGCATATGGCTACAGTACACAGTCATATGTTATCTGACTAACGTTAAGTAGGGGCCTAGGTTGTATGCCTAACGTTAGGGTCTAACGTTAGACCTAGTACGAATCTTTATAGGCCTAGGCCACTCGAAGTCATTCGCAAAGAATCTGTGATTTAAATTAGAGTTTGAATAATCATTTACATAATCCATTTACACATTTAAGCAAAGTCAATGGGCTTCAACGTGTGTTTTCAAAAAGAATAATTTTGGCCAAATTGATTTTCGATATGAAGACTTCCTAAAGTTTAACCTGAAAATCAGCACATGAAAACTTGAATTTGTTTTACTGTAGCCTAACACTTACACATTGTGAATATTGTAATAACTTAATTGCTATCCTAGAAGTATACACATTTTTTATTCAAAAATAATGTTTTTACACATTTTTTGCAAGCGTTCTGACAAAAATGTTACATGTACATTGCACATAAGCATTTTTTTCAATCTATATGAAGATAGGGTAAGCCGTTAAAAAGATAAAATAATATTTTACATTATTTTTTGATGAGGGACAGGGCGGACCCCAGGGGGCAGGGCGTGCCCATGGAAGGGCATGGTGGGCTGCCCCTGTGAAACAGCAAAGCTAGGGGTCTGTCTACAGTATTATAATGATGATGTGAAAGACTGAAATATACATGACAAAGGGAGATGGTTTTAAGACAATGATTGATATGAATACTAAACTTCGCTATCTTTAATTTTTAGGGTAAATTTGAGCTGTAACTTTCCTGTTGTATGCTGTATGTGTCATCGTCATCATAACACATCTTGTAGGAGAAGACAATTGACCTATTCTCTCATGTGCTGCTTATTGCTGTCTTCATGGCAACCCCGTATAATCTGGAATGACATGTGCAGAAAGAAATGCTCCAGCCCTATCTAGGAGGTTTGTATTAAGAAAGGGTTAAAGCACAGCTGGATTTTCTTTTTTAATGGTCTATATACACAGATACCTAGTTTTATTTAAAAAAAGGGCATGGTGCTAGCTTTGTTCAGGGGGCTATTTTTGTGCGCGTGAAGAGCTGCGCCTTTTCGCTTACGATAAGCCCCTGGTAAAGCTCAGATGGCATGTTAGCTATAATCCTACCTCAAAATGAAACTTTTCTGAATGATTAAGGACCATTGATGAGCCAAACAGTCCTGACCATTTCTTATTACATGTATGTTATAATTCTGTGTTCTATATCCATGTGAATAAGGTACATTTCATTTAGGAGGTTTAGAGTATTAATTTTTTTCAGTGGATAACCCCTAAAATCATGCCTCATTAAAAAAAAAAAAGGGTGCTAGCCATATTAGGGGTGGGGCAGGCCGCCCTTCTGAAACTGCAAAGCTACAGTAGGGCAAAGAGACATGTAGCAATTTCTATATTGCTTAAGGTATTGATAACTGACCAGATCAGTTTGTGAATTTTAAAAGTAGCAGTCTTTCAATGCATTTACACCATGGATCATTAATTTTGACAACTTTTTTCAGCCTTACTGGTAATTTGAAGACTTAATATAGCCCCCTACTCAAGTTTTGTGACATTCCTTACTTATTTTTAAGGCTGGGAATCGCGATGATTACGTTGTGTTTATTGTAGAGAGAGAACTAGCTTCGCAAAATTTTCTGGAATTTTTGGCGTGTGATCGCATTTTCGCCGATTGTGTACACGATAAACGATCGATAAAATGGAGCGTTTATATGAATGAAACCAAAATGCACATCCCTAAATTAGGCCCAAATGAGTTGTAGGTTGAGTAGTGAGGGCTTTACTTTTGCTAGCGTCTAAAGAAAAAAAAACTTAGATAAATATTTGTGTGATTAAATATATTAACTATTATTTATTCCATTGATTTGAACATTCATGTTAGTACAATCACCTGCATGAAAAGTGTGTTTGAATATTCTAGCATGATGAAATAACTCTCTTTAGAAGAAATGTTCCATCAATCATTCATGGGCTTTGCACAAAGTCCTCAAGGCATATAGCGCATATTTATATTAGGGTTAGCCAAGGACTAATTTGATTCCGCTTCACTGCAAAGCAGGCGTGTGGCATCAGCCCTAGATGAATGGCCTATTGTGTACAGTGTTAGCAAGGAAACTGAAGTCTCTCCAGGTTGGAAGGTGTGGATTACCCCTGATTTTGAGAAAACCAAGGGAGTTGGGTTGGAGGGGTTCAAGGGACAACAATTCTTAATGGAGTCTTCAAAATAAAATACTCCTTGATCAAAAATGCGGCCAAGTGGTCCTTTTAATATTACCCTAACTGACAACGGTCATGGTTTATGGACTAAGTGATCTACCTTTAAATTATTGACCTTATATAAAAACAAATGGGGCTTTGCACAGTATGGGTGCCAGATGGCGATTCTTGATACCCATTAAACACATCTTGTGAAGGTGTGAGCATGGCAAATGTCACTGGTCATTAAACTGACAAGCTGTTAAATTAAATGTTCTGTAAAAAGTACTGGGCCATTCTTGTTATTAATATTAAACAGATCATTGGTATAAATGCAAAAAAGAAACGTTCATGGTCTGTTAAACAATTTCTCCTTGTAGATCAATTCCGCCACCCCTTGTGATCACTAATGTGGTAGCCACCACACCAGGCATGGCTGCTGTTGGAGGGATCCACATCACAGAGTTTGGATCACTTGATGTCAATCCACAACCGATCGCCATCGAAGATACAGAGGAACTCTTGGAAGAGTATTTGTCTCCAACTAAATTAGTGAGTTTTGTGCTGTTGTTTGTAAGCTTGATGTCTTTTGTACAGTTTTACTGAAGATGTTCCAAACTAAAGTAATATCGCTGGGATGAACATTCGCTATTGTTTCTACAGTCATTACATTTTGAATAATGTAATGCAAATGAATGTTCACAAAAATAAATAAACAATATGGTCACTGTGAGTTAATAATGTATATCTTTATTTCCACCACCAACAAAGTTTGACGGAGGTTATGTTTTTGCCTCTGTTTGTTTATTTGTTATTAACATATCTCAATTACTAATGATTGGATTTTGACATGATGATTAACTCTCGCTATAAATTTTCAGTTTAATTTGTCCAAACTCACCAGGGTGTTTATAGCACACTGATAAAAACATCCTTTTAAAAGTCAAAATAAATCCTCAGCCCCACATTACATGCATGACTTGGCCCTGCAGTAAACCAAATCCACAATACCTGGCTCTTCACAATAAGTTCCATTGTGTGCATATATGATTGGGAGTGTAAATACTGATGCATACAATCTTTGAACTATTTGTGGTGGGTTTCTTAATTGCTTCTAGCAGAGTCTAAAAGTCATACTCGCCGATATGGAGGTTCTTGCGGGTAAAAATTTGTAGCGAGGATTGGGAGTAATGATAAAATTTGCTGTGTGGTTATATTACTGCTGAATCCTTTGGGGACTGAATATAATTTTGGAATCTCTCTGTTGGGGACTGGATTCTTTAAAAGAAAAAGTGAAATTTGAAAACTATATTATTAAAATAACATTACATCAAGTTGGAAGTACTTTATGAAAATTTGTTGCACACCAAGTTTGTTCAGAACAAACAGCTCTTTCAAATGATACATGAAGTAAGTCAATTCAACAATACATATCCATCTTAAGGATAACTTAAATGCAAATTTATGCAAATTTAGTTAATATTTTATAATTTTACCATTTTTATTCAACCATTTGTAAAAACTTAGTTGTTTATAGAACTAACTTTCTGTGTGCAAAATATGCAGAAATACATTATCTTTACAATGACATAATATTTGAGTACATTTATGCTTATATGTTGATGTTATTATCCCCTAATTATTATACATTTAATGATACACACTAGAGCTCAATTACACAAATATACATTACATGTGCATGTACAGTACAGTACGTGTATATTATTACATTGCTCATGAAAACACTACCCATTCTTCCAAGCTTTACTCTTGTTCCCGTCCAGGCCTAAGTCTATCTATCTATCTATCTATTGTTGTGTATAGGCCTAAGCCTAACGTTAGCATTAGTTTCACTTACTGAATTGCTATCACTTTCCAATGATTCTGATCAGAATATATCCCCACAAATCCTCATCATCACTTATCTCGATCCGCAAAAATGCTTCCTCAGCAGTACACATTTTCCTTTTTCCATTCCAAAATTTCTCAAAATTATTAGATGTAACCCCTTTTGCAATTTGGTGTCAGTATTCGCAGAATCAGTTCATCAAACGATTTGGCTTGTTTGCGTGTCTGTAGAAAGTGCGGGGGTAGTGCAGTAATAGCCAACAAGTCAAATCGACGGATATATCCACCTGCAGGCTGAGGTGTGCGATTGCGGTCGGCGGGCGGATATATCCGCCCGCAGTCCCAAAGGGTTCAGGAAGAAGTGATTAAATTTTGGGACATATTGAAATGGGGAGGGCAAAAACGGAGGGGTGGGGATATTATAGGGTGAGATCTATCAAGTCTTATTTGAAAGTTTTCAATGGAATGTGTTGAACAATGAACTTACACCATGAAAGAACAGCCATACAATCAATTTTCTATGCTCAATATAATCAATTGAACTGGTCTCTGGTATCAAAGAAATCAAAACAATTGTTCAAGTTTCCACCATGAATGGAAAATGATGGAATGTGAATCTTTCCTGAATGAGAACTAAGCCTGAATAAAGCTAAAAACAATGATATGGCCTTGGAAGAAATCAAGTCAGAAGGTGATACTAAAATGTTCTAAATGCAAATGACCTCTACAAATGAAAAGTGAGAAAGAGATGTTTTGGAGATAAACTTGGTGGGTCAAGGATAAGGAACCATATTTAGTCCTCCTCTCCCACCCCCACTAGCTACTTTTACCCCTTTTTTACACCCCTGCACTTCCTATTTCGACCTCAGCTTACTGGTTCTTATCCCCCGTACTTCTTCCAGACTCCTATTTTTTTTTTTTTCCTACTTCCGGAATGATCTAATCTCTCAGGCACAATTTGGCCCCGCTGTCATAGTGCCATTAAGCCCTCATCAATCAAACAAACATGAACTGGGGGCGGAGGTATGCTCACTATTGAGTGCTGAAATTTTAGTTAGAGCATCTTTCGTTCTCTTTATTTCCAAATCTTTAATCAACTAACTAAAATATTGTATGTCCGTCTTTATCTTTACATTTCATGTAATTCATTATAGTTTTTATTTGTTTGTGAAACAAACATTTGTTGACAATGACTGTACCCCTACACTAAGAAACAACATCCTAGCTCCCATACAAAGTGACCATCCTGGATCACACATTCAGGACAGCATTCTGTCTCCTGTTGTGTGTGTATGTGGTCAAGATCAATGAACAAATTAACCCTTACTCTACCACGCGGCGATATTTTCGCTGATATTGCAGTTTTAGGTTCCCCATCATTGACCCCACCTCACAAGAGCGTTTAAAAAAAAAGTGCTGGTAGAGTAAGGGTTAATCATCACGTGACCTCTAAAATATATGCAGGTGGGCAGCCCACTGGGTCACTGAATGGAGCGAGTTCTACTCTGCTGCTCGGAAGACAGAGGACCCTTCAATAATCAGCCTCTGTTTAACCCTTACCCCTACCACGCGGTGATATTATCACCATTTTGGGTGCCTTTTCTTTGACCCCGCCTCCCAAACGCATTTTCATAAAAGTGCTGGTAGAGTAAGGGTTAAGGGGTATATTTTCAATGATTGACAGCTGTCAAGAACAATACATATAAAAAGTACAGTGAAAGATCATAGTCTACGAAATAAATAATAAGTAGAATTTTAGCACTCTGTAGAGCGCATACCTCCGCCCCTTTTCATTTTTCATCCCCAATATAATCTACCTCAGAAATCCTAGGCCCACCAAGTATCCCCAAACAATCTCTTTCTCACTGTTGATCTGTATTTCCATTTCCTTTTTAAACCATTCAGGATCTACCCTCTGATCATTGATTTAATTGTTTTCAGTTTTATTCAGACTAAGCATCTATTGTTTGATCTATTCAGCCAAGATTCACATTCCATCATTTTCCTTTCAGACAAGAAGCTTATTGTTCTGATTCTCTTTGATATCAGAAACCACTTGATCTGATTGTCTTAGAGTCCAGAAAATTGATTTTTTTTTTAGGCATTAACTCATTGTTAAAGCACATTCCATTGGAAAGTTTAAACTATATAAGTCTTGACAGATCTCACCTTGCTACATGTCCACCCCTCTATTTGGGCCCTTTCCGTCTTCCAATATGTCTGAAGTTTTCACAATTTAAATTATGAAGTTAGCATTTACACTGCTTTTGCAACAACATATTTTTTACGATCACAATAACAGAAAGCGCTTACTGGTGTTGAGGACTTGGAAGAAGTTACATTCCTAGAAATGAGGGTGGACTCATCAGAAACAAGCCTAGGAAATTTTGGTGAGTATCTTCATCCTTTGCAGTTCAAAGATTTTCTGAGTGTGTTGAATTCATTAAACAGGGTGATGTCACACTTGCAGATTCCAAACATTTCTTTATCTATTGCTATAGGAAAACATTGTAAATGTTTTGCTTTTATTTAGAGCATAAGGTACATGAGCAGATTGCCAAAAATATGCTCTTGTGAAGTGTTTGTGCACGGATTCCAGAACCCTTGTTTCATTCTACCTACACTCCTTCCTTCACCAACCTTTTAATCTCAACAAACACATCCCCCACCTTTGGGTATCTGGATGCACTCCCATCTTGCCAAAGCCAACATCAACATCTTTTCTATAGCCAGGCACAATCTCCCCCTTTCCCCTCACTCCCACCTGGGTTATACCTCTTCCAAGTCTTCCCAGGCCTCACCTCCTACACAAAAGCTCTTACAACCCTGCCTTTTTTCCCTCCAAATACTTCTAACTCAGTAGACACTTCCACTACTACTCCTTCCTCTTTACTGATGGCTCCATCAGGAAGGCTCTCTCTGCGGCCGCCACCTGTCACTGGCCTCACCCTTTCTTCAAGATTACCAGATGGAGCCTCCCACCTTCGTCATTTCTCTGACTTCAAATTAGGTCTCACAGGCATCCTAAACATGCTCTGGTTTATTCCACTTAATTTACAAATCTGAAAAAAAATTACTCTCTCTCTTTCTCAGGGAAGAAAATCATCTTCTTCTGGGTCCCTAGCCATGTCGGTATCCTGGAAATGAAAAGTCTGACAGAGCATCCCACAACACTCTGTCGAACCATATTTCACCAACCTTATTCCGCACTCAGACTTTCACCTCAACATTTCCAGCTAATTCAGGAAGACCTTGCAAGACTCTGGAATCTTGAGACTAGTAACAAACTCCACACTATCAATCCCTAAAGTAGGGACCAACCCTCCCTTACACAGTAGCAATCGCAGAAAGGATGTTGACAGCACCCGCATACGTCTTGGGCACTCCTTCCTCACCTACTCCTACCTCTTATCAGGCTCTACTAAACCTCTCTGCCCTACTTACAACACTGACCTCTCAATTAGGCATATCCTTTAACCTGCCCCTTATATATACCTTTAACTCCAGATCATTCCTTTCCTCCTCCACCTCCATTTGTCATCTCTTCAAGAACAACATCTTAACATCATCTCCTTCCTCCACACAATAGCAACTTATTCCACCTGATCTAATCCGACCCACGCATCCCCCCTTTTCCATCCCATCTTTCCTTCCTTTTTGTTTTTTTTTGCAACTTTATTTTTATTTTTCTCTCTTTTTTTTCTTCTTCTATCCTCCTCCCTCTGCCATTCATCTCCGTCCTAACCTTTCATCTTAATTTTTGAACACCCTCTTGGCACATTTGACTCTGACTGTTGTGGTGCTGTTAAACATCAACAAACCAAAAATCAAACCGTAAATTACATCTTATACCCAAATACAGCAATTAAACATAATTTAGAAAAAAAGACAATTTATTTTCGGAGGGGGAAAAGGAAGAAACAAATTCTTTTTCCCCAAGAAAGCGACTGATTATTAAAAGATTTAAGCTACAAATGTTGACACAATACAGCAACAGTGAGAATAGTGATAATTCATGTATGATGTATATCATGATGAGTATCTGTTGAATGGATTTTAGTCAAAAATCCTCAAAGCCTACAAGGTTGATCAAAAATATCACTTAAACAAACTAAACCCTTCACTGTTAAATACCTTTTTAAATCATTACTTCAAGCCAGACACATTAACCACAGAGAAATACTTTTGTCCTTGTGTTGAGTGTGAAAGTCAGTGCATCTGCAGTGAAATTTGTTTACTATCAATGTCAGATTATGACCATGAAAAGTGAGGTGAAGTGTGTGGATTTCCCTGGTGTAATTGCAAATTGCATGTGCTGGATTGTGGTTTCTGTTGTGAGCAATATAGACCCTCACAGATTTTAGATTTTGTTGGAGCTTAAGACACAAAATTTATTGCAAGGTTTAGATTAAATGTTTCTCACACCTTCATTTGCAGTTTCTTTCTATGAATCAATCAATCTTGGGTCGTATTTCCATTTGTCTGCGAGACAGATTTTGAACAAAACATTTTCACATGTCTTGTAGATGATGAGTGGTTGTTCCAAAATTAGTTTTCAGCTTTTTATTTCAAGGAGTTTCCTCTTCTGTCCATACAGGTACCATGTTGCCTAATTTGAAACAATTAAAACTAAACAACAGCCTGATAGCCACTGTGCGTGACCTAGGAACCTCCCTTGAGAGGTTACGGGTGCTTTGGATGGCCAGATGCTGTTTGTGTGATCTGGATGGCATCAGCTCCATGTCTTCCCTTCAGGTACAGTATACAATGCATAAAGTTCTATTCATTTCTTAAGCCTGATATAATTTCAACTTTTCTTGCACAAATTGACCAACACTGTCAAGCAGGGGTGGAAATATAGCAGATGGCAGCACCAATGGTCCCAGAATTTTTTTCAGGTCTTTAGAAAGAAAAAAGAAAAAGTGAGAAGAAAAGAATGAAATGAAAACAAGTGATTAAGCATTTGGTTTGTTATTATTGTTTATGTATAAATACAAAAGTCTTTTCAAGATTTTTAATGGTTCCCAGAAAGTAAAATATTTTCTCCACCTGCTTTCACGGTGCCATAAAACCCCACTAGGGCCATTCTATGGCTGGTCACACACGGAACATAACAGAGAATGACCCCAGTTGACCCGTGGGTCAGAAGCGGTGATCCACGGGCCATTCTCTGGCTGGATACCATGGGGCCATTCTCTGGCTGGGCCATGCTCTGGCCGGTCTAACACATAACGTAGCAGAGAATGGCCCACTAACCAAGTCAAGCCTGAAGTTCCGTAAGGCCAGTATATATAGCTCCGGATTCAGTAATGCAAGCAGTTTGCTGCTGGGGAAAGTTCTCCCCTGGTTCCATGGGGGCCATTCTCTGGCTGGTCACACATGTACTGTCACAGAGAATGGCCCCAGTGGACCAAGACCTGGGGCTCAAGCCTGAAGTTCTGTAAGGCAAGAATGGCCCACTAACCAAGTCAAGCCTGAAGTTCCGCAAGGCCAGTATATATAGCTCCGGATTCAGTAATGCAAGCAGTTTGCTGCTGGGGAAAGGTGAAAGAACTATGAGCATAGAACTATTTATACCTCAATGTTATGATGCAAAGTTAATCTTGTGCAATGATGTGGTTAATTTGTTGCTTTAAAATTGCTGGCCAAATTTTTAAGCAGTGCAGTTACTAATGACTTTTATCTGTCGGTTGGTCAGCAACCAGGAAGGTACATACCATATTCGACGTAATAAGCAACCATGGCGCTAACGGAAATAGAATGGTGCCACTTTCTAGGCCCAAATTTGTTCTTGATTAGCGCCTATGTTCTTGGGCCTCATACAATGTGCTACTAGCCTCACGATAACCACTACAAAAACATTGTCAGCGTCAGACGCAAAATAAGCAAATAATGAAACATAACTTATTTTAAGTTTTAGAAATGCTGGGATGGCGCGAGAGCAGGGGTGCTTATTACATTGAATATGGTATTTTGTTTTGGCCTAGTTAGACTTGCAGTGTTTGTTGGATTTGAAACTTTCTCATCTACAGTTATTGCAACATATTTTCTTCTTTATTTCACAGGAGCTGTACTTGGCATATAATGATGTGTGTGACATCAGTCCTGTTAGTATGTTAGAGAATCTGCAGTTACTGGATATTGAAGGGTGAGTAAGAGCAAACAATACCATTGTAAATATGATTATATTAATAAAATGCGACTATATTGATAAAATGATTGATGACTATATTGTGACATCAGTCCTGTTAGTATGTTAGAAAATCTGACTATATTGATAAAATGTGGCTATATTAGTTACTGGATCAAATATGTTTATATTTGAAGGGTGACTATATTAGTAAAATGTAAGAGCAAACAATGCCATTTGATTAAATTGTGACTATATTGATAAAAATTGACTATATTGATAGAATGTGACTATTGATAAAATATGACTATATTGATAAATTGTGACTATATTGATGAAATATGACTATATTGATAAAAATTGACTATATTGATAAAATATTACTATAATGATAAAATGTGACTATTGATAAAATAGGACTATTGATAAAATAGGACTATATTGATGAAATATGACTCTATTTATAGATCAAATATGACTATATTGATCAAATATGTCTATATTGATCAAATATGACTATATTGACAAAACATGACTATGTTGATAGAATATGACTATATTGATAAAATAGCAGCCACAACAAAACTGCTGATTTAAAGACTAATTTGTAAAACTAAATTATAGCCAAAAAGTAGCTGCACGTGTTGATTGCCAATCTACAATGATGCAAGTATTGAAAATGATAACTCTATTATTTCAAAATTTCCAATGAATTATCAAAACAGATGCCTTCGCTGTGTGATCAAGAGCCCCTTTAAGGTCTACCACATTATGGTGGCATGGTATTTGGGACAGGGGAGAGGGATGGCATGTGCGACAAGGTGGCATGGTGTATGGGACTGGGTGGCAAGGCATATGGTGAGATGTCATCTTGATTGCAGGTGTGATGGCATATGGGTCATGTTGTGGAATGGTATCTGGGTTTCATGTATGATTTCCTATATGGAGAGATATAGGATGGGACATGATGCAGAACAGCGGATGGGATAAATGTTGTGACATAAGGTGGAAAGCAAGTTATTAGCGGCGAGGGGATTTTTATCGTTTGCGATGTCTGGTTAGGATTAGAGTTAGGGTTACCTCTAAACCTACCTAACCCAAATTATTTCTTTGTCATGTTAAGGCATTTATATGCTTCCATAGCTATCTGTTATAGTGTGCATCTCAATGGGAATTAACATTTGCAGTATTCCCAATTTGTACATGCAGTAACTCAATGGGCATTCGTTTTTATGTATGTGTTTCAATGGGCATTTGGTTGGCATTCCTTTTAGTATTACCCCTTCCTGTCGGTCCTTTACTGCCTCCACAGCTCTTCTCTTTTAGTCTCTGCCCTCTTAATGCATGTCTGGACTGGGATATGTCTTACATATAAAAGAAAATAATGAAATTTTTTGATATAATTTTTGTATCCTTCAGGAACAATATAAACGATTACGCCCAAGTTGAATTTCTTGGTTTGTGCCCAAAGCTTACCACTTTGTCGTTAGAGGGAAATCCTATTTGCTTAGCACCGAAAGTTGATTATAATAAGGTGAGTAGAGACTATTCTATATTGAAGTTGTATTTTCATATACCGTATTTGACGTTATAAGCACCCAAGCGTCTATCCAACATTTGTTGAATGATAACATATCCTAACATCAATAAATGAATGATGTTTATATATATATATATATATATATATATATATATATATATACATATATATATATATATATATATATATATATATATATATATATATATATATATATATATATATATATATATATATATATATATTTTATATATATATATATATATATATATATATATATATATATATATATATATATATATATATATATATATATATACATGTATATATATATATATATATATATATATATATATATATATATATATACATATATATATATATATATATATACACACATATATATATATATATATATATATATATATGTATGTATATATGTAATGAATGTGAGATGGTGAGAGAAAAATCATATGCCCTCATCGGGATTTGAACTCGAGACCTCCATCTACCGTTCGGATGCTCTACCACTGAGCTTTGAGGCCAAGTGGTATTACCCCCTCGAATTGTTCCCTTAGGCAACAATTTCTCTCTGTGCTGCTCGAATGCAGCTACGTAGCACCAAAAAGAGCTTTAAAATTCTGAACAGAATCTTCTTTAAATTACGCCAAACGCTCATGTAGTTATGGCTTGGTCAAATTTGGAATAATTCTTAATGAACATTACAGCCAATCCTCGCTACAAATTTTCAGTCTTTTTACCTGCAAAAACCTCCATTTCGGCGGGTATTACTTTTAGACTCTGCTAGAAGCAATTAAGAAACCCACCACAGATTGTTCAGTGATTGTACGCTTCAGTAATTACACTCCCAATTATCTATATGCACACAATGGAACTTATTGTAAAGAACCAGGTATTGTAGATTTGGTTACTGCAGGGCCAAGTCATGGGTGTAATGTGGGTCTGAGGATTTATTTGGACTTTGAAAAAGGTGTTTTCATCAGTGAGTTATAAATACTGGTGAGTTTGGATGTGTTGGACTGAAAATTTATAGCCAGAGTTTTATCATGAGTGCAAAAGATGTGACTGAATACAGGTTTGAAATCATGCAGTTCCTGTTCGATGTGAGCTACACAAACAGGGGTGTAGGAAGCTTTTGAAAAGTATAAAGGGGAGGGGGGGGGACATGACCTCTTAGAGGCACTTTTAATTCAGATGTCCCCCATTCGGATCTGTAAATAGATAGAATAAGTGAGCCCAAAACAACAAAGTAAAGTAAAAGGGGCACTTATTTTTAGAAAGGGGCATTTTTCAATGGGAACACATTCCTCCCATACATGGGGCTGACAAAAGTTGCCAGTTTCCTACTATTGGGACAGTAATTGAGGGGCACTTTTCATTTTCAAAAGGGGCATTATTTTTAGAAAAGTAAGGGGGCACGTGCAGCAGTGCATGCTTCCGATTCTTATACCTGTGAAGACAAAATATAATGATTAATTGATAATCTCAGGGCTTAGAGCTTCTGAAATGATTCTTCAAGCCATTGATGTTACAGTAGGAGCTCTTACAACAGTTTCATTCAGATCACGTTTTTAGGAGACAAGAAATGGTGACATGATTCTGTGCTTTAAAGAAAAAAGAGGGAAGCTTGAGTTTTTCAGGCATAGATGTGGCAGAAAAAAAAAGGATAAAAAGAGTAAGCCCCCAGGGTCAAAGCATCCATGATGTAATTGATAGAAATAGTTCATGCTTCCTTGTAGTCACCCATGAGAGTAGGTGGTGACATGATTCGAGGAAGATAGGCAAGCCTGATTTTGAGGGGTTGGGGGTGGGAGAGATGGTGAATGGAAATTGCTGAAATATATAGTATTACTGACACTAGCCTGAACATAATAACTCTGCCTGAATTTTGTTTACAAAAGTCCCCAAAAATGTACCTTTGGGTTGCACAATGCCAGATATTTTAAATTGCAAAAGAATTTTCCTTCTTTAACAGATGCCTAATGAAATTGGCATGGTGAATAACACGGACAATACATTGTCAGTCTATAACACTGAAACCCTAACAACTCAGTGATGAAGATGTCCGTTCAAATTCCAAATGAATTCCTCTGCCCTGACATTACATGAACTGGCCTGGAGTATATCTAGCTATGATAACCTGGCTGTT
The DNA here is from genome assembly GCA_020152595.1 of Chiridota heheva. NCBI lineage: Eukaryota > Metazoa > Echinodermata > Holothuroidea > Apodida > Chiridotidae > Chiridota > Chiridota heheva. The sequence continues at coordinate 1,117,038 of JAIGNY010001773.1, forward strand.
CAATAAGTTTTGCTTCTAGCAGCGTTTAATTAGGGTGTTTCAGCTGACGTCATGAGGTCACATAACTTTCTTTACATCGCCATTTTGTTGGGCGAAAACGATTGTCTGCTGTACACTTATTTAGAAAAACAAATGCTCGCATGTTGTTATATAAGATTATTTTTGTAAGATAATTTTGCCGGAATCTTGCTGTGCCATTGGTCGCACTTTATAGAAGTGTGCCAGGGAATAAAAAGACGATTTCTTGATTTCCATCTGATCCTGATCAACATTGGAAGTGGATTTCTGCTGTACGATGCGACGTTGACGTTCGGTTCACACTAGGATATGCAGTGAGCACTTTATGCCAGGTATGTAGGCTTTGTCTGCGTATAATGAACAATCTGATGGTGTTTACTTAAAAGTTACTGTTGGTATACCCGGTAAATATATAAAACGTTAGGAAAATATGAAGTAAAATCACTGTCGCGAACAAAAACAATAAAACTCACTGAACTGGTAGGTTGTTTAGCAGGCAGTATGTTTGTTGTACGTGTTATGTCACTGAGCTGTGTGAAGACGCAACGACGCTTGCCTGGCAAAATAGCTTTCAGATGAGTTAGAGTCACGTGACAAAATTCCTTTATAGGGGAAAAGGTAGGCAGGTAGCTCAGTAGACTGAGCATATAAATGACATGCTGGAGGTCCCAGGTTCCAGTCCAACGGCGATTTAACCTACGATTTTTCCACACTTTTGCAGAAAGATATACGCTGACATCAAGTGCCAAGGTTTGTCTTCTGCATCACACCTTCTCCCCATCCGACCTCCGAAAAGTGGCCACTGGTTGGGTAGTGCTCACTGTCCTTGGAGGGGACATAAAGCCACTGGTCCTGATGGTAGGAGTTTCACCCTCTGCCTGGTTCTCTGAACACTTCGAAAAGAGCAGGGTTTTAACCTGGTGTTCATCCACTTTCCGAATTTCAAATTTCTTGGTCCACACTGAAAACAAATTAAATGTGACTTAGTGTGCTTTCTCTAACATGTTTGTAAAGTACAAACTAAAAGAAGTAATGGAATTGAAAGTGCAAATTCTTTACATATTCATCTCTTTGCAGGAAGAAGATGGGGAGTATGACTATCGTGGGATGGTAACAAAAGCTATTCCTCATTTGAAAATCTTAGACGATGAGCCCATTGATACCGCTCCTTCTAGTCTCTTGGGTACCACGGCAACCAATCTGAGCACTGATTGGTTGATAGTTAATGATGCAATAAAAGACGCAGCTGTGGGGATGGAAATAGAAAAAGAAGGTAATAAAATGTGAAAGTGACTTGTCTTAAGTGAGATTTTAAATGTTCCAATAGGCCTTTTCAAATAGATTTTAGCCAAAGGTGATTTCTTAGGTACTTTGACCAATCAACTGCTGGGGGCATTATCCCTTTGTTACCTAACCAATCAGCTGCAAAGGCTGGAAGAAAATTTGTTAACAACAATGAGGATGTGTATTATCTTCATGTATGTGTACGTATTACGTATGTTCAGTTTACCATTGGTCCATTATGGACATGTGATTTTTGATCATGTGACACTATTTAAATTAGTTTTCTGGAAGTTGCTGATTCAGATTTAAAAACGTCTGGTAGGCTTATTGTCAGTAAAATCTGATTGCTTCACTTACCCATAATTCAAATCTGTACTTGCCTCAGTGGAATTGGTCAAACCATATCTTTGAGGTATTTTTTGATTAAAGGATTAGTTCAGTGGTCAAGCATGTCCATCTTATATAAAAGAGGACTTCTAAAGAAACAATATGGTGAAGAAAGCATTCAAAAATCTCAGGTTCAAAATTTGTTTAAGTCCCAAAATGGTCATTTTGCATTGCTATATATGCAAGATTGATGTACAAGCAAAATAGTGCGTCATATTACAAGTTGCTTTTCCTGCCATTCCACAATGAGAGACCTAGTAATAATGCAATGTTCAACCCATTAAGTGACCATACAAGCTAGAGGAACAGCGTAAATTTAAGACAAAATAAAGCTCTGAACAGCTTGTAATATTACTAGGTATCAAAATAAAGCTTTGGACAGCTAGTAATATTACTAGGTTTCAAAATAAAGCTCTGAACAGCTTGTAATATTACTAGGTATCAAAATAAAGCTCTGGACAGCTAGTAATATTACTAGGTTTCAAAATAAAGCTCTAGACAGCTTGTAATATTACTAGGTTTCAAAAAAATAAAGCTTAGGACAGCTGTAATATTACTAGGTTTACTGGACAACTAGTAATATTAATAGGTTTTACTGGACAGGTTTCAAAATAAAGCTGGACAGCTGAAACACAGTAATATTACTAGGTTTCAAAATAAAGCTCTGGACAGCTAGTAATATTACTAGGTTTCAAAATAAAGCTCTGGACAGCTAGTAATATTACTAGGTTTCAAAATAAAGCTCTGGACAGCTTGTAATATTACTAGGTTTCAAAATAAAGCTCTGAACAGCTTGTTATATTACTAGGTATTAAAATAAAGCTCTGGACAGCTTGTAATATTACTAGGTTTCAAAATAAAGCTCTGAACAGCTTGTAATATTACTAGGTTTCAAAATAAAGCTCTGAACAGCTTGTAATATTACTAGGTTTAAAAAAATAAAGCTCTGATTACAGCTTGTACATATTACTAGGTTTCAAAATAAAGCTCTGAACAGCTTGTTATATTACTAGGTTTCAAAATAAAGCTCTGAACAGCTTGTAATATTACTAGGTTTCAAAATAAAGCTCTGAACAGCTTGTTATATTACTAGGTATTAAAATATAGCTCTGGACAGCTTGTAATATTACTAGGTTTCAAAATAAAGCTCTGAACAGCTTGTAATATTACTAGGTTTCAAAATAAAGCTCTGGACAGCTTGTAATATTACTAGGTTTCAAAATAAAGCTCTGAACAGCTTGTAATATTACTAGGTTTCAAAATAAAGCTCTGGACAGCTTGTAATATTACTAGGTTTCAAAATAAAGCTCTGGACAGCTAGTAATGCAACTAGGTTTCAAAATAAAGCTCTGAACAGCTTGTAATATTACTAGCTTTAAAAACAAAGCTCTGGACAGCTAGTAACATTACTAGGTTTCAAAATAAAGCTCTGGACAGCTAGTATTATTACTAGCCCGAGGTCTGACAATACTCTAGTCTCTGCCTGTATGAAGAAGAAAAGTTAGTTCAATAAATAGAAATAAAAGCAAATGATAATTCATCGTCACTTTTTCTTCTGCAATTTTTTGCGGGAAGATTTGGAACTGCTGGAAATTTTATGAACAAGTCCAGTTAAGTTTGTAAATAGGAAAAAATGAAGAAGAAAATTAAGTTTTTATCATTTATAAGTTCTTCTGATGATATTGTGAAAGAAAATGAAAATTGTACAAAGTAAATGTACATGTACTTCTGTGATGTCACAACTGCATAATTTTGGAGTTGATAGGCCTGTGAAAGACAGGTGGGAGAAACATGGCTAGGTAGGTAGAGCGTAGGACCGAGGTGCAGGGTGTTCCATGTTTCAGTTTAATGAAATTCAACTTCAGGTAAAGATTTGAGCCAAGTTTTTGGCTTCATGTGATGCTTTTTTATTTCCAACATTTAGCTCAAAGTGAGGACTCAGCTTCAGAGGGTATGTTATGATGTGAAGAAAAGGAATTTGCTGTGCATGATATGGTTGTATGATAAGACAAACAAGATTGCCAACTCTTTCCATTTAGATTATTGATCACCTCCTACACCATCCCCCCAGCCTTCTTATCCCTTATACTTTTAATCCTCGAAACATAATTTTGCTTCCCTTTCATAATTTTATCTCAATTTTAACTAACCCACTCACCTCTCGCTCCCTCTAAATCAATCTTGAAACTCTTTATTATTAACTTGCCTTTAAATCTCCCCTCCTCTCATATCTAGATCAATGTCTTCTGGCTCTCTCATCTTTTATACTTCCCCTCCCTACACCCCCTCCCCCCTACACCCCTTTTACCCTCTCCCAACACCTCCACCCTCTCTAGATCATCTCTCACTCCCTTTAAATCTGGAGACTCTTTTATGATAACTGAATAACTTGCCTTTAAATCTCCTCTCCTTGATTCTTCCTATCAAGAACATTATATTTTGGCTCTCTTATCCTTTACAGTTCCCCAATGCAGTGCACCCTCTGCAGTCATGACTCCACTTGCACATCTTCACCATTCATTCACTTTAGTTTGATTTGATATAAGCCGCTCTGGCACAATTTGACAATGTTGTTAAACCCCATGCAGCAATCTCCTTTACAAGAAAAATCTCCCAGTCTGGGCCCCCCTCCTTCACCTTCCTTTAGTTTGATTTGACACCAGGCACCATTTACAAGTCATGGTTAAACATGCCTAACTTGCACATCTTCATCACTCACCATTTCACTTTAGTTTGATTTGATATGAGCTGCTCAGGCACAATTTGACAATGTTGTTGAATGTTCTTAAACCCAAGTGAAAGTCCCCACACCCCATGCAGTCAACTTGCATATCTTCACCATTCAGTCACTTCAGTTTGATTTGATATGAGCTGGTCTGGAAACCCCTGCACCCCCTTTTTCCCCCCACAACACCCCACCTCTGCAGTCATGACTCCATTTGCATATCTTTACCATTCAGTCACTTTAGTTTGATTTGATATGAACCGCTGTGGTACAATTTGACAAATGTTGTTGAGATACTGTTAAACCCCATGCACCAACCTCCTTTAGACAAGTGAAATTCCCAGTTTCTTTTATACCAATGCACCACTTGATACTATCTCCTGATTGCATAATTTCTTCTTTTATTCAGCTTGATATAATTTTACCTCTCTGGCACAATATTGCATCAATCAATCAATAATGTGAAAAATGAATTGGCTTCTGCCTGGTAAATGTTTCTTTTGGCACCTATGTATTTCCTATATGTTTTGCGTATTTCCCCATTACCCCTACCTCCTAATTAAAAACTCAACAATAATGTGCAAAAGGAGCAGCAACATATGCCAGACCAGACAAAATTTACAAACTCAGTTGTTTGGAAAATCGGGTCCATCCCTTCCTACCACCCACCCTCTAGAAAGATATTGATAATAGTCAAGGCACTATGTATGTATTACCATTTTCTGTATTCTATGAGACTTTTCTTATGCACCTAAGCAAGTTGGAAAAATGGAGTCCATCCCTTCCTACCCACCCACTCTCAATAACAATGGTGATAATCAAAGCACTATGATACATGTAGCTATAGCACTATGTATTACAATCTTTTGTATTCTATGAGTTTTCCCATGAACAAAAACCATTTCGAAAAATGGAGTTTCTGCTACCCACCCACTCTCAAAATTAATGAAAATACAGAAAGATAACCAATGATAGCTACAGCACTATGTAGTACAATTTTGTTGTATTCTAAAATGGCAAGTTGGAAAAATGGAGTACTTCCATTTTGCTACCCACCCACCCTCAAAAACGATGATGATAATACAAAAAGATAACTAATGATAGCTAATCACCATGTATTACAATCTTTTGTAATTCTATGAGTTTTCCCATAAACAAAAACCATTTGGAAAAGTTGGGTCCATCCTTTCTGCTACACAGCCCACCCTCAAAAAAAAATAATGATAAATATGAAAGGTAAGATTAGGTCTACAATTTTTTTGTTTTTTTTCCCTTTTTGTGGAAAATTGTAAGAGGGGCGGGAGTAACTTTTTTTTTTTTTTTTTTGCTTTCTTTGGATTAAGTATTTTTATAAAACAGAATTTAAAACACTTTACTTCATTTTCAGATTGTTGCCTTCTTTTATTTTGCTCAGTTTTTATGTTTCACTCATGCTTTTTGTGTGATGTGGGATTTTCTTCCCCTTGACTAACACACTCGTTGCAAACAGGCAGAACAACTTTGTATTCTCAAACGCTTGTGAACTTTATTTCTTCTCAGTAAAAGCAAGATCAAACGGGCAAAAGTGGTTGCCTTGTCATTTTGTATGGATTTTTACAAAGTTATGTAATTTAAAAAAAAAAAAATTTCACTCCTTTTTTTTGGCGAGTTAGAGGCTGTGGAGGAAGGGGAAAAAATAGCCTTTTGGTTTAGGCGTAATAGAAAACCACTACAAATGATTTTTTTAAATTCTGTGAGAGTTATTCCCCCTGCACCCAAAAAATCCTAAACATAAATATATCTTCACGATTTAAGTCACTCTCTCATGAGCTGTTTTTTGCCCTAGTTTATGAATATTTGACCAAGACTCTTAAAAGGTATGCAAGATTTTATGTCTTCGTCCATGCCAGCCTGAATTTGAAAAGGTATCGTGCGATTGCAATTCCTTGACGACTTTAAAAAGGAGCAAGATAGTTTTATGTGCTTCTGATATTTGTATTCATTCTTTTTGTGTTAGCTCAATCATCCGGCAGACCTGGCTCCTCAAGGCCTTCATCAGCCTCCAGGAGAAGACCTGGTTCAGCGAGTGGTGCTAGGCCGGGTAGCGGGTACGGGAACCGACCAGGCACCGTACACGGGAACAGACCAGGGACATCAGGAGGGAGGAGACCAGGCACGGCAGGGGAATATCTTGGTTCTAATGCGGGTGGCATAGAGGATGAGGATGACACGAGTGGTCTCACTCATGGTAGCGGAGGGGTCATTTGCGGTAACCCTGTCAGGGCACTCCGAGATAGGAGGAGAAAGAATAAGGTGCAGGTGGGTTCTGCTACAACACTCAAAACTTGTATCTTAACAAGTATATATAGTTTTCCAAACAGCACCTTGTGAGTCTAGCTAGAATGCAAGAACATTTTTTTTTGCTGTTTCATTAGTGTTCCATGTTTCTCCCTTTTGAATTTGTGCGTGGTTGTATCAGCACTTTTATCCTGTTGATGTGTTTGTGTTATTTTTCATGCCAAGAAAAAGTTGAGATGTTTGGGTTCAATTTTAAGTATAAGTTTGGATATTTGTCTAAAATCAGTGCTTAAAAATTCCATAAGCCGGCTAGCCGGGCTAGTTGATTTCACACATGAGCCAGCACAATGTCAATCATTCAAGCCTGTTGGGCTAGTCCACCAATCAGAATTATTCCAGTATGTTTATATAAGAAATGATGAAATCGGGCTTGTGAAGCCTGATTGGCTAGTGATAAACCATCGCTAATTTTGAGCCCTGCACCTAATGTATACATAAAACCTTTCTTCATCCTGCCTTGCCAAATTTTAAATTTCAGGAATCATATCAAAACTCGCCAAGCTTGTTCACCATGATGCAGTATCATCCGGAGCATAGCTACGAGATGGAGGAGAATGATGAGGGCATGACCAAAGAGGATATCTTCACTGAGCTGCGGATGTGGAAGGAGAAACATGAGAAGTAAGTCTGCTGGCACTCGGGTTGGGTATGGTATATGTTTTTACTTTTACATTTTACTTTTATACCTTCCACGCTGGTTCCTTCAGGTTTCATAATGTTGGCTTCTCCATAATTAGTTTCCTCCAATTGTTCCTGTCTTGGGTCAGCCTTTCTGCTGTCATTAAGGAGTTGATGCTACGAGATTGCATGTCCTCCTTGATACAGTTTGTCCATCTGTTTGATGATCTACCTTTAGGTCTGGTGCCTTGTGTCTGGCCTTCGAGTGTTTAGTATGGGTTACGAGTATGTCTCATATGCTTCAGGTGCCCAAAATATCTGAGCCTTGTAGACTGCTCTTTCCACAACCTTTTAACCAATTTCAAGGGTGTCTCTGACATATTGGTTTCTTAGTTCTTGAAGTCTTGCTACTCCTAAGTATTCAACGGAGACGAAACATCTCATTCATCCTCTGCTCATTCTCTCGTCTCATTGTCCAAGTCTCGGCACCATACATATATGTTTAGATGACATTTACCTCTCGTCTCATTGTCCAAGCCTCAGCACCGTACATGTATGTTTAGATGACATTTACCTCTCATCTCATTGTCCAAGCCTCAGCACCGTACATGTATGTTTAGATGATATTTACCTCTCATCTCATTGTCCAAGCCTCAGCACCGTACATGTATGTTTAGATGACATTTACTAAAAAAGAAGAACACACTTTGGTAGTAAGATCTCCCAGGAAAACCAACCAACCCAGTGAGTCTTGAGCAAGACATTTAATTCAACTTGCTTTGGTCCACCCAGCTGTAAATGAGTACCAGCACTGCTGGGGAGTGGACCTGCCATGGACTGGTGTCCCATGCAAGGGAGCTTATCTGCCTACATTAAGGAAACTGGGGCTAAGCACCAGGCCTTCATGGCTCCAGTATGGATTTAACTTTGCTTGTGATTTACATCTATTTCTATCAATAATTTAAAACCTTCCCTTTCACTTCCCCCACCCCTCTGTAACAATTGCCATTGCACCCTCACAGTCCACCACATCCTCCTTGCCTGCCCCCTGTACAACCTTCCCAGAGCTTCCCTTGCCCCCCTTCCCCCTCTCCCCACAACTCAATAGCTCAACAGTACTTAATTTTTTTTAGATATACTGAAAGTCTTGTAGAAACTTACTCTTGTTGATTCCTATAGGAATTCTTGGTGAAAAGGTACTCAAAAATGGTTTAGAGCATCAGTAATCATGTTGACGTTGCCACACTTGGTATCCTTCACTGACAGTTGGTACCACATATGAAATGTCAACAAATTTGTGCAAACACAGGAAAATCCTTTAGAGAAATACATTAAGTGTGCAAGCTCTTTCCTTTCAGTATGCCATTATAGGGGCATTAATAATATGCCCAACGTGCATTAGATAGGAGACGTGTGATGTGCAATCGTCGATTTTGGCCAAAATTGGCGGTTGCAGTGCATACTAAACGGAAAGCGGAGGTACATGTAATGTACAATTTCAACTGTTTCCAAGGAAATACAGGGGTTGGGGGTGTGGTGGTGGTTCTGGCTTATTTATATTGGAAGGGGAACCAGGGATAATGCCACCCCCCAAAAATATGGCCCTCTTCCAGGATCCAAATTGCTTCAAAGAAAATAATTTCCCACTACATAGGACAGCTTGGCCCCCACCATGAGACTGCTTGGCCCCCACCATGGGTCTCTTGCCCCAACATGTGTCTCTTTCCAACAACATAAGACCCTTTTCCGTTAAAATTTTAATCCTACTCCACTGCACCACAACCTCACAACATGGAATGGAGAATTCGCGAAATAGGTATATGGGCAATGTTGCACTACAAATTAAAGATTGATCTGTAAAGTTTCATCCAAAATTACTATAATAAAGACAATTCATGTTAATCACGTTGGATTTTAGTGACACATTTACTTGTTTACAATCATCACAAGTAAATAATCCTTGCTAAATTACACTGCTTTTGCTTGATTTTCAATGGACTGGAACTAACTTTAGCTATGCCTAACGTTAAGCCTAAAGAGTAACGTTATTAAGCATGAAGTTTGAAAAATGCACACGCATTTTTAGAAATTTGAAAAAATCATTTCACCTGGTTCTGATAATCTTAAGGCCTTTTCTGGGTTGGGTCCAGGTACTAAAAGATCTCCATCACTGGGGATAGCCTTCTGACATTTCCTAATTCTCAGTTTCACTTTCAAACAAGATTCGGGACACACGTTCTTCTGTTGTGTCAACATAAATGTCAAAACATCTAAAAATAACTCAAGTGACATTCCTATAAATCGTTTTAGCAACGATCAAGGGGGTATGTCTTTTATTGCAGCAATCCATGTGAAAGCACATTGTTTTCGCCACAGAATGGTGTTTGAAAGTTTTCATTACGATATAGTGGTGGATCACACGATTTTTTAAGAAAAAGGGTCAAAAAATTACCCAAAAATCACAAAATTTTACATAATTTACAAATAATTTTAAAATTATGACCAGGTACGAGCAAAATTTGATTAGATTTAGACAATATGACTTGTCTACATATACATATTATATATAAAAAAAAAAAATATCTAGATTTATTTTCTGAGCAATTTTTGTAAAATTGTTAAAAATATTTATTTTTTATGCAATTTTATGAAAGATCTTTCCGAGATCTTTGCAATAAAACTATTTGCACCCCTATAGGATTTTGGTAAGGTCCCAATTTTATTTTTAGAAAAAGGTAGTTTCAAAACAGCGATGTTATCGCCGCGTGGTAGAGTAACCATTTTATTATTAATTAGTTCTTATATAGCGCTTACTTCTACACAGCAAATATGCAATCAGCCACTCTTTACTTTCACCATATACATACTTAAAAACAACTGAACTTAATAGAAAAAAATTATTAAAAAATTATGAAAAATATGAGTTTTTAGTTTCTTTTTGAAAATGTTACAATTTTACAGTGTTTTTAAAATGACAGGCATCAATTAATTTGTTTGTTTTATGCAAATTTTGTGATGTATTACAGGGCAATCTTGCCATTTTTATGCAAATTCTTTGCCTTTATTTATGTATGATAATTGTATGAAGGGGTTCGGTGCATTTTGACCAAAACGTTTTAAGTCATTGCCATGCCCCTATAAAAGTCCAGCAGGAACAGACTTTCCCATCATTTTCTGTACAGTAGCTAAGATTTAGGAAATAAATTAAACAAAATACACTATTATTTTTGTGCTGTTGATGGGGTTGTTGTTATTATCAATCTTGTTGGCCTTACCAGTCTTCAAATGAATTTTATCCTCCAAGTGTCATACCTTGCTGCACCTTTGTTCAGAAGTGTACTTCCTTCTTTTCAATCAATCAGGGAACGTAATGATTTGATCTCCGATTTTTTGGTCCCTGTTTTTTTTCCTTTACAGAAAGTTGGTGGAACGACTGAAGGAGGTACAACCCCAAGTGCTGAAGATAAACCACGATGACAAGAATGACAGCAGCTCGGAAACGGACGAAGAGCTGGAACCAAATAACAATTACAGATTAATTTTTTCATCGGTAAGGAGTAGTAGAACTTCAACAGAAGATGATGATACTGGTTGTGAAATTTCCCCCTCGTCTGCGGAGTCACCTGACCTGCTACGAGGTTCTTCATTTGACGAGGACAGGATACCGACCCCTCCGAAACATCGGCCGCCTGCAAGACCGAAGACTGCAAGTAAGTTTGTTTGGTATAGGAGTGCATCTAATGTTACGCAGTGGCGAAGATGATGTAGGCACTCATGGAGTTTGTAATGTTTTCAGCACAAAAGCACTATCACATACCCTCAGGGACCATTAAGTCTAAACCTCACAATACATTTTGTGTCTTAAGCTCCGACAAAATGTACAGTAAACACACATACAATTATTCCGTTATGATAGTAACAATGCTATCACGTAAACGCTTAATACGACTCCAGACAAACATCTACGGACAGACATAACATCAACAACCAAGTCAATGTCCACGGCCTTTTTATAACCAATTGTGGTACACTGGCGTTCTCAAATCTGTTGGGGTCTATGTTGCTCACAACAGTAACCACAATCCACCACAAGCAATTAGCAATTACACCAAGGATTTCTTATTTCTACAATCCACACACTTCACCTCACTTTCCATGTTCATAATCTCACATTGATAGTCTACAGATTTCACTTCAGCTGCATTGACTTTCACACTCAACACAAGGACAAAAGAATTCCCCTGTGGTCAATGTGTCTGGCTTGAAGTAATAATGTACAAATAGGATAGTATTTAATAGTGAAGGTTTTGTTTGTTTATTGGTGAGTGATTTTAAGTGATGTTTTTGTTCAACCTTGTAGGCTTTGAGGATTTTGGACTGAAAAGCTATTGCAACAGATATTCATCATGCCATGTTAGTACTTGACTTCTATCTTAACAACCAATTGTTTTAAAGGAATATTGCCATGAATATTCATTTTCATACCTAAGATAGAGGCTTATCAAAGAAATAAAATAGTGAAAAACTATGTTGATAGGTATTCCATTAAAATAGTCATTGCATTCCAATGATTTCACAAGTGTTCTTAAATGTGACCTTACACCATACAGTGTGATGTCATAATTGCAGATCCAAAACAATGTATAGGTATTTCTTTGAAAATTAATTGCCTCTTTTTAAATTAATGGAAATATTTTTTGTTTGATTATTGAGATGGGGTATAACATGCACTTTAAAGGTATATGAACAGGTAGCGATTTTGCCATAAATATGTTTCTTTTAATTTTCTAAACATTTCATTCACATACATCCATCAGAAATTTCCACTCGGTTTTGAGATATTCGCGAAATAGTGAAGAATGAAGCCCCAATAGAAACGGCTGAACTTCCACTTTAAAAGAAATGTGTAATGTAATAAGGAAACAGCGAGCCCTACAATGCATAACTTCCACAGTGTCACTGTGTCACATTGACCTACGCTACTTCAAAACATCAGTTTCATCGAATCAGACATTAGCATATTGCTTAATTAGCCCTATGCTAATTATTTTAGGACATTTTTTTGTGGATTAAGAGGAAATATCGACTCAAGTTTCAATCTAGAATTTCTTTATGATTGGTGAACTCCACTTGTTACGTTAGGCTGTAAGTATTACTGTATGGTACATTGTAACTTTCACATAAAGTTAGTGTTGTACTGTCCTATCCTTACATCACAACAAAATTAAGATGTAATGAGCATATGTTTGGAGACCTAAAATGAAGGCAGATTTTTTACATTTTGGGATTGATTTTGTAAGAAAGTGTTTGTGGTGAGTGTTTATGAAGGGCATTTGTATCAATTTATGCAAAGTGGTTGCTACCTGTTCATATACCTTCAACATACTCTGCTCATGCACCTTACACTCTAAGTAGAAGAAAATAGGTATTTTCTTTTGGGATCAGATGTATACCAACAGTAACTTTCACGTGAACCCCATCTAATTGGTCGTTATATGCAGACAAAGCCTACATACCTGGCATAAAGTGCACACTGCAAATCCTACACCAAAGGTTGAAAGATGTTGCGTCGTGCAGCAGAAACCCACTTCGAACATCGATCAGGATCAGATGGAAATCGAGAAAACGCCTTTTTATTCTCCGGCACACATCTATTAGTGCAACCAACGGTACAGCAAGATTCCTGCATAATTATCTTACAAAAATTAGCTTATATAACAACATGCAATGTTGTTATATAAGCTAATTGTTGTTATATAAGCTAATATAAGCTAATAAGACGATTGTTTTTTCCTGACAAAATGGCGATGTAAACAAAGTCACGTGACCTCTTGACGTCAGCTGAAACACCCTATATTGTTTCTTTAATAATTCTCTATCATACATATGAAAATTGACAGGAGCTGATTTTCCACGATTCTGCTCTTCTGAGAACAGTGTTTTGTATCCAGGAACTATGAATTTTCTAACATTACTGTTCCAGTGGAACAGTGTTCTTTTCATAAGCATGTGGCATCAATAATTTGATTTCTGGTCAAAGAAAGAAGCATTTTGTCAATAAAGATTATCATCAAAATAATTTCTTCTAGTAAGAAAAAGCTTTTCCTCTTCTTGCCTGCAAGTATCATTACAATTAATCATAAAAACACATTTTGCAAGGCTGCTTGCACATGTGTGACTGTATGCAACTGGAGGATACATCATGTAAATACTAATAACTGACATACATATTTGTGCATTAACCAATAAAGAAGTTGTAAATTAAGCCGAGTTTCAAGAAAGGAATTTGTCCTGTTATCGGCAAAATAGTTTGAACAGTGAAATCTGATCCGGAACAGTACTATTCGAGAAAGTGCTGTTCTGTGGAACAGTGGCGATAAATTTAAATTACGACCCCTGAGGAATATTCATTTAACGAAATCTTTTTCACTTGTATCCATAATAGACAATCACTGTCCATTTCAAGACAAATTTATTTAAGAGAGTAATTTTTTCAACCCTTTCCAGGTGACTTCAGATCGAGACGATTTCGTCGTCAGTCGTCAGAAGAAGCAATACCTGTGCAAGATCTGGAGCAACTTCATATAGCCCATGGTAGCGATGTAGCATTAGAAGATTCAGGGCATATGAGTCCGTCAGTACTGTCCAATGCTTTTCCTTCTCCACCTCCACTCCCCACCATAGAAGAAAGGCCATACTCTGGACCTGTCATGGTAACAGGAGATTCAAGTAAGTAACTGAACAATTATTTTATAATTTATTTTGAAATATTGTTTCATTCATCTTTTTCTGTCTATATTGTTTTAGCTGAACAGTTTATCACAAAAGGAAGTGGGGTAAGGAAAATTTTGGCCAGAAAGTCAAGGGTGGGGAAAGGAGGAGAGGGATGGGGAAGGGGGGGGGTGCAGAGGGAGATCATATCAACTAAGAAAGTTCACTTAGTCTGTAGTATAAGAGTTTTTGGCTACTGATATAAGCATGTATAGACAGTATCTCATTTATTTTCATTATCCCTTAATTAAAGATACCAACAAATTCCTATGTAAGGGATGGAAAATAATGACTTGGCTAACAGAACCTATCAATTTTATCCTATGAAGCCATTGGGGGTGGAGGTGGGGGGGGGGGGAAGGGGGGGGGCTGTGGCTTCTTTACATCAATCATCTCATTTTCCAAGTAATCAGTAAATTATGAAATCAATTAGTAGCTTAAATCATTCAATCAGTGTCAACTCCCAAGTTTTTGTCTGGATTTCTCACTAACTCAGTCAGCTGAGGCATGTCACAACTACCCTATCATGAAGGCTACCACGTGATCAATCCAAATCTGCATGTGAAGGATTTTTTTATATTTATTTAAAAAAGAAAAGGATTACAATTTTATTTATTTTTACTTGAACAGCAGTACATGTGCTAAAAAGTTAAGGTTTTGGTCACAATGTTTCAGGTTCATTGCTCTGAAAACGCCCCCATGTATTTGTGAGATGAATAGTACATTAAATGCGAAAGAGGGAATATGTGTGGTAAAGTGTGAGCATATAAAGACGTATTACTACATTCATTTTATATCTGTCATGAATTTTTGGTGGAAGATTTTTGACACCTTTATTCAGTCCTCTTTCATATAAGATGGACTGGCTTGACCACTGAACTAATCCTTTAATATTTCTAGATGGAATAAGATTTTTGTGTATTTTTTTTTTCTTTCTTTACCAGTGTTTCTTTTGAAGTCCCTTTTCATATAGGATGGACTTACTTGACCCCTAAACTAATCATTCAATATCTCCTTAACGGAATAAGATTTCTGAATGCTTCCTTCACCATTTTGTTTCTTTTGAAGTCCTTTTTTTTTATAAGATGGACTTACTTGACCCCTGAACTATGATCCTTTAATTTCAACTCTGGATTAATCATTCAATCATATCTTCAATCATGCCTTTCCCCATTGGTTCAAATTTCAGATCTGAGCAGCCTATCGACCGACAAGAACCAAAGATTATCGATAGGCACAAACCAGTCATAAGAACAGCCACACAAACGCCACCAAACCTAGCGCAACGGCTGTCCTCAAGTTTAGCACGTCCTGCCACAGCTAAAGCGGTGCTACAACGACAAGTGCTACCGACTAGAAACACCCAGCCTTATCACAGTATGTGAATGCTGACTAAAGTAGGTTTTTAAGATTATTTCAGTACAACCAGACCTATGGGTTGTAAGCCAGCTACCGCTTGTAAGCCACCGTAGCCACAACAGCTGTCCTCAAGTCTGGCATGTCCAGTCACAGGTTAAGCAGTGCTACAACAACAAGTGCTACCGACTAGAAACGCCAGCCGTATAACAGCATGTGTATGCTGAATAGATTTGGTTTTTAGGAATATTTCAGTACAACCAGACCTATGGGTTGTAAGCCAGCTATAGGTTGAAAGCCACCTTAGCCACAACGGCTGTCCTCAAGTTTAGCACGTCCTGCCACAGCTAAAGCAGTGCTACAACGACAAGTGCTACCGACTAGAAACGTCCAGCCGTATAACAGTATGTTAACAACCAGACCTATAGGTTGTAAGTTAGCTATAGGTTGTAAGCCAGCTATAGGTTGTAAGCCACCTTAGCCACAATGGCTGTCCTCAAGTCTGGCCTGTCCAGTCACAGGTAAAGCGATGCTACAACGACAAGTGCTACCGACTAAAAACGTCCAGCCATATAATAGTATGTTAACAACCAGACCTATGGGTTGTAAAAGCCAGAAATTTCATTTGTTTGTTTTTCTATGGGGGAAAGGGGTAGGACAGCAGAAGCTTTTCCACTTTATCACATTTTCATCATGCTCTTTGAAAAACATGGACACCAGAAACTTTGGATCACATCCTGTCAATTAGAGGAAAAACTCTAAAATATATGAAAATATTATGTGTACATCAACCTGAAATATTTCACATTTTGCGACTCTTCCTGCATGGTGTGAGTCAGTGCATGCACTTGATTTGGGAAGGTACCTTCAGTGCTGCTAGACTGGTGCCTTCATCAGAGAAACTGCTTTCTTTGGTTGAGGATTGGCTTAGAAAAATTTCAGTAATTTTTTTTTCATGTACATGATAGAGGACTATAAAGGAAACAAATTGGGAAAAACACTGTGATTTCAATTAGGAGTTGTTACATTTAATAGATTTGTTTATGCCAGTGAGTTGAAAAGTGCTTAGTTCAAGAAACGTACATGTGATGATACACTTGCAGATCCAGGCACTTATTTGTATTTTTCTGTAGAAAAAATGTTTTATTTTTATTTTGAGTATAATGTACATGAGCAGATGAACAAAGCATGTTCTTGTAAAGTGCATGTTATACCCCATCTCAAACTCCACGTCATCCAGCCCACCATTCCGATCAAACCCACCATCCACACCTCTCTCGTGTCGATGACGATGGCGTAAATTTTCCCTGCTTCAAAATAGCGTTCTTAAAACTGTTCGGAGGCTAGAATTTATTGAAAGCAAAAGAAAAAAGGGACATTGCCTCAAGATCTGCACCTTGTAGCAAAATGTGTGAACCTTTTTACCTTGTGGGGGGAAGGGAGGGAGGGGGTTAAGATATCCAGTCGACCCCTCTGGCTACACCCATCTTAATTACCAGGCTTATATAAGCAGTTCGGATGGGATGTATGTGTGAAGTTGCAACAGATGCTACCCACTTTCTGATGTAGGGTTTATTATAGTCTGTTTGAGTAATGTAACCTGCCATGGCAGGAGGTGGAATCTTGAGTAAGGGTAGCTCACCTGATCTGCTTATCCAGGGTCAATTTTTTTTTTAAATTTTTGCCACTGTTTCACGGAACAGTATACTCTCTCAAATAATGCTGTTCCGGATCAGATTTCACTGTTCCAATTTTTTGGCTTATAACAGAACAAATTCTTTTCTTCAAAATAAGCTTAATTTACAACTACTTTATTGGTTAATATGAGTTAATATGCACGTTGGTTATTAGTATTTATATGATGTTGCAGCCAGTTGTGTACAGTCGCACACGCAAGCGGCCTTGCATGATATATATTCATGATTAATTGTGCTGCAATTGCAGGCAAGATGAGAAAAGCTTTTTTTACTGGAAGAAATAATTTTCATGATAATCTTGTTTGACATCATGCATTTTTGTTTTGAGCAAAATTAAGTTATTCATCATTGATGCCACATGCTTGTGAAAAAGATGGCTCCACTGGAACAGTGATGTTTGAAAATTCACTGTTCCTGTATAAAAAAGCACTGTTCTAGGAACAGTGGGACATTTGACGCCTGTTATCACAGGCCGAGTTGGCCATTACTGCATTTATAAAGACTACATGTAGCAAAATGGATTTTCAAGGTAAAAAATATAACTCATATCATTTATTTGTTTGGACCATTAAATATATATTACACAGATTCTTGGAATTGCCAATTTACAAATTCTTTGAATTGCCGAGGAGAACATTTTGTATCTTGGACACTCATTGACCTTTGTAACAAAGTTTGCTGGAATACAAAAGGAAATCTGCTTAGTAATTCTGAAGGCTAATCATAGAAATTGATTGAAATATGTTTTAATTATAAATAAAGTCTTATGCAGAAGGTATTTTATAACATTATTATGAAAAACAGGGAAGGTGCTAGGATTTTATGGTGAGGTGCGAGGATTTCATGGTGAGGTTGAAGAGGGGGGGGGGGGAGATCTTTGGAGGAAGGAGGCTGTTGTGACTAGAGGTCCCAAATGGAACTGTACATGTAGTTTCCTGTTGGCGCCACCCTTGCTAAAAAATTCTTTGTTAGATTCTAAGTTATATTGATTGTTGTGTGCTTATTTATTTGAAAGTGCAATTTTATTTTCTCCATTCAACTTTATTTAGGATTATCATTAAAACATTTCTTCTTCTTATTTTGTTTAGAAAGATTGATAAAATGTGTTTAGAAAATCAATGTGGTCATGTCCAACCCCTCTTTGCTGTGAGATTTCAAAAATCTTACATGAGATTTAGAGCATGCAAACATTGTAAAGAAATATTTTAGAAAATATGTCTTGTAGAATTAGTGGGGTATTTTAATGGTGTCCAATTGATTTAAAAAAGGCTAAAGTATAACCACAATGGGTAATTTTCAATAGGAATGACTGTTGTTAGAAGCCTACATTTCAGGAAGTGACATGAAAAACATTTTTTATTAAATGAGAGATGGACTTGCTTGATGAATGAACTAATCCATTTATGTAATTCTTTAAATTTCTGTCCTAAATTTCAGTCACTGAAAATTACCGTCCTACTATATTCTCCTGCTAGATATTGATTGGAGGTATGATAGATTCAAAACCTTCTTTGACATATTCAACTTCTCCCTTTCAAATAATACCCTTTCAAATAATACTTGTGAAGGATTGAAGAAAACAAAAATAAGTTAACATATTAGGAAATTCATTGGTTTTTCAATGTCGATGGCACAACATTTCAATCTAATTTGCATAATTGATTATAATAAAGCCTTAAATGAAAAATTCTGTAAAATGATCAATTTTTAACCAATTTTGATAAAACAATTTGCTATGTTTATGGGTTTATTTGTCGGCTCCTTCCTTCATCATGCTGCCCTCTACAACCATATTTAATTCTCCTCTTCCACCCCCTCTCTACTTTGTTTTGGTTTCAACCATGCACCTCCCCTCTCAAACACACCTTTTGTTTTTGAAATTTTCTCATTTTCCCCCTGTTTTCTTTCATTCCTACCTCTAGAATGATCTGACCTCTCAGGCACAATTTGACCCTCCTTGTCGTGGTGCAGTTAAGCCCTCATCAAACAAACAAACATTTGTCAGCTATGCATATTTTCTTTCAGTTAAGATCAAACTGTTGTTATCTGTCCATATATCTTTATGCTTTCATTTGCTTACAGTGTTGAAAAAATTGTAGGCATTCGGGGTACTAAATGTGTATCATTGTGTATCATTAAGCATCGTTTTACTTATCACCTTGAACTATTTTTGTACTAATATTTTTATCTTTAAGCATCGTTTTACTTATCACCTTAAACTGTATTTTGTTCTATTTTTTAATCAGTAAGCAATGTACTGGATTGAATACCAGTAAGCAGTTATGCTTCTCAGTTTTAGCTGTGGTTGATACTGAATTGGGTATTAGTAAATATGGGTATACTTATCACTTTGAACTGTGTTTGGTACTGAATTGGGTATCAGTAAACAGTTATACTTATCACCTTGAACTGTGTTTTGTACTGGTTTTTTTTATCAGTAAGCATCGTTTTACTTATCAACTTGAACTGTTTTACTGGATTTATCACCTTATATCATCTTTAACTGTAGTTGGATTTGGATCACTAAATATGGAAGTTTCAATAAATCAGTAAACACCCATACTTATCACCTTAAACTGTGGCATACTGGTTTGGGTACCAGTAAACAATTATGCTAATCATCTTTAACTGTAGTTGGTACTGGATTGAGTATCAAGAAACTTGGGTATACTTATCACCGTGAACTGTGCTCTATATTAGATTGGATACCAGTAAACAGTTATACTTATCAGCTTGTTCTGTGGTTGGTTCTGAAATGAGTATGGGTAAGCATGGTTATACTGATCACCTTGATCTGTGGTTGATACTGAAATGAGTATGGGTAAGCATGGTTATGCTGATCAACTTTGATATGTGGTTGATACTGGATTAGGTACCAGTAGACAGTTATGCTTGTCAGCTTGATCTGTTGTCGGTTCTGAATTGAGTATGGGTAAGCATGGTTATACTGATCACCTTGATCTGTGGTTGATACTGAATTGAGTATGGGTAAGCATGGTTATACTGATCACCTTGATCTGTGGTTGATACTGAATTGAGTATGGGTAAGCATGGTTATACTGATCACCTTGATCTGTGGTTGATACTGAATTGAGTATGGGTAAGCATGATTATACTAATCACCTTGATCTGTGGTTGATACTGAATTGAGTATGGGTAAGCATGGTTATACTGATCACCTTGATCTGTGGTTGATACTGAATTGAGTATGGGTAAGCATGGTTATACTGATCACCTTGATCTGTGGTTGATACTGAATTGAGTATGGGTAAGCATGGTTATACTGATCACCTTGATCTGTGGTTGATACTGAATTGAGTATGGATAAGCATGGTTATACTGATCACCTTGATCTGTAGTTGATACTGAATTGAGTATGGGTAAGCATGGTTATACTGATCACCTTGATCTGTGGTTGATACTGAAATGAGTATGGGTAAGCATGGTTATACTGATCAACTTGATCTGTGGTTGATACTGAAATGAGTATGGGTAAGCATGATTATACTAATCACCTTGATCTGTGGTTGATACTGAATTGAGTATGGGTAAGCATGATTATACTAATCACCTTGATCTGTGGTTGATACTGAATTGAGTATGGGTAAGCATGGTTATACTGATTACCTTGATCTGTGGTTGATACTGAAATGAGTATGGGTAAGCATGGTTATACTGATCACCTTGATCTGTGGTTGATACTGAATTTAGTATGGGTAAGCATGGTTATACTGATCACCTTGATCTGTGTTTGATACAAGTTTTGTAAATGGCTAAGCATGGTAATGCTTAAGATTCTTGTACTGTGTTTTGGTTTAGTATGGGTTTGGTTAACTGATCACCTTGATCTGTGGTTGATACTGAATTGAGTATTGGCAAGCATGGTTATACTGATCACCTTGATCTGTGGTTGATACTGAATTGAGTATGGGTAAGCATGGTTATACTTATCACCTTGGCTGTGTTTATAGAAGTTTTGCAAATCACTAAGCACTGTTATACTTATTACCTTGAACTGTGTTTTATACAAGTTTTGCAAATCACTAACCATGGGTATACTTATCACTTATCAATTGCCATTGTACCTCACAGTCCACCATGTCCTGCTTTCTTGCCCTATACAACCTTCCCAGAGCTTTCCTCGCTCCCCACAACTCAATAGCTGAGCTCTTCCAAAAAACTCTCTGGATAAAATTTTCTCCTTTCTTCATCATGCTTCCCTCTACAACCATATTTAGTTCTCCTCTCCCAACCCCCTTTCTCTACTTTTTTTTTTCTTCACCCATGCACTTCCTCTCTCGATCCCAGCTTTTTGGCTTTTAGTTCCCATTTTTCCCTCAATCTCCCCCTGTTTTCTTTTCTTCCTACCTCTGGGATGATCCAACATCTCAGGCACAATTTGACCCTCACTGTCATGGTGCCGTTAAGCCCTCATCAAACAAACAAACTCAACACATGAACTGTAGTCTTGAGCTAGTGGTTATTGAAGAGAATTGCGAAACCGTGTGTTGTTGGGTTTGTTGGGCCAAGATAGAAGGGATAGTTTTGCCAATTTTATGTTTAAAGGAGCACTTGGCCGAAATGCATTTTATTCGTGAGTCTCAAGAATATTCTAACACACTTGTCGTGCATGTGATTGTATTGGTAACCTTTGATACGAATGTTCAAATCAATCATAATTATTACTGATGTAAGTAAAGTAAGTAAATCTAAAATGACAAAAATATCAAAAATTAAAAGTATTTGGTCATCGGGAATTTGATCAAAGTTTTTTTTTTGCACACGCTAACTAACCAATAAGGTCTCTGATTTTGTTATGATTTATGCTGTTATTTCCACTTATTTGGGAGAATCAAATATTTTGAAAAGTGGCATATGTTGATCTTGATATTCTTTATAAAATTAGGTCAAACTTTGATCCATAGGTGGCAGGGAAATAAAGAATATTCTTGCCCAAAGTTGGCCGTTGTAACGTTAGTGTCAATGGAGAGTAGGGTTTGTTTTCACTGACAACTCAATCGCCCACACATTGTGACGTCAGACTGAATACTTGAATTAGATCTGGTTTATATTATTCCCACGACTTAGCAAAAACATGAGGAAATAATCATCTTTAGGAGGAATGGTCCATGAATCATTCATGGATTTTGCACAAAGTCCTCCCAAGCATTAATGTATATTTAAATTTAGGCTGAGCCAAGGACTAATCTTATTTGCATCACTGAACAGCAGTTATGTGGTTTAGCCCCAGATGAATGACCTATTGTGTACAGTGCAACAGTAGCTGGTTGCTAACAAGTGAACTGTAAATAGACTATGAAGATGCTGTCAGTTTGAAGGTATAGATTACCCCTGTGTTGTGTGGTGTAACAATAGCTGGTTGATAGTCAATGAAGTGTGAAGAGTCTGGGGTTAAATGGTAGGGATTACCCCTGATTTTGAGAAGATCAAGAGTGTTGGGTTGGAGGGGTCTAAGGGCCAAAAATTTCTAATAAAGATCCTTACTTTTCGACCAAGAGGTACTTTAAAATGTATGTTATTGGACTAAGGATTTATAAGGTTCTGTACGAGGGTTGTATGTGCTTGTGATCTGAGGTATTTAGAACAGTTGGGTGGTAAATCTTGCAGTTTATAGCTCTTCAGATGTCTTCTTAAATCTTGCAGTTATATTTCAGTGTTGTACTGAACAGATACCTATTTTGATTAAAAGAGTGTTTTATGCAATAAGGGTTAAGGCAATAGGGATCAACTTTTTTTGGTTCACTGATAAAGATAACAAAGGGGTACTCTGGAGCATTTTGTGATATATAATGTACCTGATTTATTATTAAAAACACTTTAGTGGAGAGTGATGGTATTGGTATTAAACAGAAGGAGTTTTTAAAATTGAGTTTGAGGTTGTAATTGACAGGGCCTCTTTAGCAGTGTTTTCTTGATTATTGGCTGAAGTTGATAGCATTGTATTTATCAAACAATATATTCATATTTGTTGCTGTAATTTGCAATGCAATGATGATTTAATGGCTATATAGTTTTGATAAACTATTTTGTACATGTGTATTTTAGTGATAAAACACCTTACATTATAATTTTTTTGTGTTGCTTGTTTATAATTAGTTTTGTTTAGAATTGTTATTAAATATGTCACAAAAAATCAGATTTCATGCGAATCACAGAACAAAAGGAAGAAATTTGAGAGCTGAGCATTGGGGCTGGGAGTGGGGAGGGAGCGTAGCCTGACCTGTGAATTTAGAGGGCCAATCTGAAAATTGGATGATGAAATGCAAGATAAAGATTGTTTGGATCTAATATCATCAGTCATATACACACACCTGCAATTTTAAAAGATAGAAGGGTGGGGGATCATTTTTTGAGGGGCATGCTCCCATGCCTCTTTTAGCTACGCCACCAGCATTTACCTCACCATCACCTTTTTTCTTGCCCCTTGCAGCAAACATGTTTTCAACACAAATGAATAAATATCAAGAAACATTTTTTTACCAGGAAGAGAAATAAAACATAATTTCACAATTTTTTAA
The DNA here is from genome assembly GCA_020152595.1 of Chiridota heheva. NCBI lineage: Eukaryota > Metazoa > Echinodermata > Holothuroidea > Apodida > Chiridotidae > Chiridota > Chiridota heheva. The sequence continues at coordinate 1,140,770 of JAIGNY010001773.1, forward strand.
TAAAAGTGTATATTCTACTTTCTAAACACACTATAATTAGTGGAAAACCTGTTAATTTTTAAACCAAACATAAAGAGGCAAGTAAGACAATCCGGTATAGGACGGGCTGGGTGGGTAGGTGGTTATAATCACTGAACACTCGCTAGAATGGTACTTGTTTTATTATTTTCTTAGAACAATCCAAACTTTTCAGTCATGACCTAAAATTTCTTTAAAAAAAAAAACATTACCACAAAACAAACGTTCATGTTGTTTAATGTAAATATTGAAAACACAGACTCTCTATAGAACCTTTAACAGCCTATTCTATCCATTGGCGTAGGCAGGTTTTTTGTTTGGGGGGGGCTACTCATTGGTATGATTTTTGAGCCGTGACAGTATCTAAGCGGAGCGCCACCATGGTTGGCGCGTAGCGTTCAGAGAAATTTTTCCAATAAATGCTGCCTATAGATTGCCGGAAATGGCACTTCACAGGCCAAAAACTTGCAAATTTGAGGCTGTTTTTTTTTTTTTATTGTTCACAATTTTGCCAGAATTTTGCTGTACATTTTGCCCGAATTCTTTGTTGCCCAGCATTTGATTTCCGATAAGGCATCTAGTGTATATTTCAAAAGTTGCATAAATGTTACAACTGCTGTGTGTCGTTCCACAGAACGTGTTTCGCACAACGTAATCAGGTGCTTCTTGGTCATGGAAATATCAGAGTCACTTTCTATGAGGCTCTTCAACAGATCCGTTTTTTTTTTTGCACTTGCTCGAAAAGTCGATGAAATTTCTCGCACAACATTGCGGAAGCACTCAAATTTAGGCAGTGCATGGCGCAATGGAAATAAAAGGCCAATGGAGCTGCCTTTTATTGTTGCTGAAGCACCAACCCGTTCACTGGCCATGGATCCTGCCCCATTATAGCCTTGTCCCACACAAAGAGACAGATTCAAACCGAGCTCACAAATCTTTCTTAGCAACGTTTCTCCAATAGCTTTGCCACTCAACTTGGTTTCATTATGCTCAATTTCACCAGGATTATTAGATTTGATGTCAGAAATCAAGTCTAATACCATTACCGTGTTCTCATGCAAACTCCAGAATCGCAAGGTGAAACATATCTTATAACAATTGCCAGTTGTTCCCTTTTTTGGCAATCCAATGTTTCATCAGTTATGATAGACCAGAACTGTGCTTTTTTGATGTTAGCAACAACACTTTCCCTAAACATGTCACCAGCAACGCAAATAGGTTCATTTTGAATCAAGGATGATAGGTAGGTTGCATTAGCATGGGAAGTTTTTATATGGTCCTTCAAAAGTAAATTCCCACTACGAAGTCGAAAACGAAGTAACCCTAAAATTTCCGTCATTTTCTGTTCCCGCCATCCTATTTTTCTGGACTGTGAACATATATTAAAAAATGTATGTTTGCTTCACCCACACCGACGATGACAAATAGCTTTATAAAACTCGTGGAACTAAGCCTATATTAAAGACGATAGAAGAACAACAAATGGTCACTTATGTATACATATCATTAATATATTTACTGGACTGGGCATACATTACCTTCATCCGTGTTTTCCCTTTTCCTTTTTGAAAAACCATATGCGAAAAGTGACATTTTCAAAATTCAAGTTCACCAAACTTAATTACCGCCTTCAGAGTTTAGACAAATTGATTTATATTTGTGGAAAGTTTTGAGCAAAATAATGGGGCACTTGTAGTACTTTGTTATCAAAGCAGTAGCAGAATGGCGCTATCTTCCATCGTCATCGCGTAAGAACAGGCTTGGCAAGTTCACGGCTCTTGACAAATTAAAAATTGCGTCAAAATTTCATTTAAAAATTTGAATTATTTTTTGTTTTGTTTTACAGGGATACAACGAATTTACATTACAGGGAATGCAGGGAGATTCGCATTTCATGTATGCGCATCTGTACGATACATAGGCATATAGGTGTAATTTAATTTTTGTAAATATGGGATTGGGGGGGCCATGGCCCCCGTGGCCCCCCCTCTGGCTACGCCAGTGATTCTATCACCTCCAGTGTCCGGTTATTCATTTCAAGATACCTGATTGGAGAAAAAGCCTAATTTGCATAATTCTACTCAACCAACGGACAGTAGATAAAATAACAGCCCTCCCATTCAATAACCGTGGTTAACTGACAGTTGCATAATCATTTGATTGGTTCTTTAAACACCAACTAGTTCATCGATCATTGTTTTTCTCATGCATAAAATTGATTCAAACTTTCGCACTCAAAACACAGATGATTTATCATATATGGAGATATATAAACTTCAAAACATCCTTAGAAGTTCCAAATGGTCACATTTTTTTGTAAGTTACAAACAGTAGCGAATTATAACAAGGCAAAAGGGAACATTTTCTTCCGGCCTGAGATGTCGACCAATATTCTAAAATTAGATGGAAAAAAATCAGACACTAAGATGCTGTTTGGGCTTGTTTTTAGCTTACTTTCACTTTCACCATTAATTTTGCCCAGTTTCGTCATTTTTGTGTTTTACCATGCATGGAGGCATATCCTCGATGGAAACTGCCACGGGGAGGGAGGGAGGGGGTGGCAGGCGGTCACCTACTTGGCTGCATGCTTTCTTCATCTAAAATGGGCTCAAAATTGAAAATCTTTAGAAATGTATAAATTGAAGCTTTCGCCCTCAAAACACAGATAACCCATCATAAAGCAGATATGTAAACTTGAAAACGTACGCGAATTTAATTTCGAAAGGCTTTCATCTTATTCATTATTTTTACAACATAGAATGAAATGTAATCTATTAGATCTACTTAAACAATAAGGTATCAATTATCGTTTATTCATGATTCTTATTGTATCGGCTCTACGTTCACAATATTTTAGAAGCAAATGACAATATGAATTTCATCACATCAAAACGTTTGGCATGCAGACAGGGGTGGTACCAGCGTTGGGGAAGGGGGTGGGGTCATGGGTTGCAACCGGCAATTCTAGCCCCCAACCGGTTAATATTTGTTTAATCTGTCGGGAAGTGTATTGTTAATAAGTTGTAAGTAACATAATTGTTTAATTTTATCCCCACCCCTCCCCCTTTTAGGGAGGCTAGGTCTTCCGTCGCGAAGGTTAGATTACTCATGACTTCACCCTTGACAAGCAGGTTCTCCAGAAATTAGAATAATTTTACTGAAGAGTTGAATACTTCTGAATAAAATCTTAGTATATTATTCTCTGTGTTTGCGAATTTAGTGACCCTTAATTTGATTATAACTTGTGCTTATATTTGATCAACTGTTCATAGAAAAAAAACTTTTTCTCCGTCAGCGCCTTAACTACGTGTTCGTCCAAGTTAGCTGGAGAGCAACTCCCTTCCTTAAAGGCGTGCCAGTGGGGAGGGGCATTAGGCTACAACGTCCAACCCATCATACCAACCTACCTTGCACTTACTTAATACCATACTTCCATAAAATACTCCTTAACAACTTATCTCCACTACTGTAGCCATATCAACTGCAGCCAAATTATCTGATCCCCTACCTCTACTATACTCCTCTTCATTTAGCCTCTCTTTGAATGCACCTTTTGTTCCTTTACTTGACCCTAAAATAACTGAACCTCTGGCACAACATAACCTTTGTTGTACACATATGCTGACAAATCAATCAATCGATTGACCAATCATTTAATTAATCAAGGAATCTATCTATCTATCCATCCATCCATCCATCCATCCATCCATCAATCATTTAATCAATCAATCAGATCCTTAGAATTGATTACTTTTCATATATAATGGAGGACACCGTTTAGTTGCGCGGGGGCGAGTGGAGCCCTGCGGGCCCTATGGTATATAGGTATAATGGTATAATGGACTTTTTTTCGGAGGCAATTGCCACCCTGCCCCCTCCAATTACGCTACTGTTAATTGCATTGTATTATTAAGCACCATACTTTCTATATATTTTTTTTCATTGTGTTGACGAATTTCAAATGGTTTTAACATGCATTGGAGATCAAAAAAGTAATTTCATTTTTGCATAAACCAAATATCTACAAAAACAAAACCCCAGAGGTTGAAGGAACGTTGTCAATATCTAAATTGGGGTTATCTAGATTCATTAAGCTAGTTCTCTGTTTAGATCTGCAGAGATTTAAAATCTGGAAATTTATAACCTAAACTTGTATCGATACAACCCTTTTAGTGCATCAACATATCTTACCATCCAATACAGTTTTGTGTAACCAGTCTTTTGGGTTGGGATGAGGAGGGGGTAGGAGATGGGAGGGTCGCCGAGGGATAAAAGTTTGATGGCCTGGATTATTTCCGAAAAGGTTGTCAAAGTAGCTAGATTGAACTATTTGGAGGATAAATTTAACCAGGCTATAAGGTGAAAAGAAAGAAAAATTATCTTAAACTCGGAAACTAAAGCTTTAATTTACCTAGAGGGGAGGATGGGGGTGAACCCATCCACCACTAACACTCTTGTTTAATTGCTGAGTAAACTAAGTATTTTCGACCAATATCAATTACCAATGTACCTTACCAATAGGTGATGTGGTCAACGTCCACGACTGGGTAGGTGTGTCAGGATGGGTTGGGGGAATTGAAATGACTATTTTTAAAAGTGTGTGTGAGGGATGTCTTTGGGTGATGACTTTATTTCTAAAAAAGCGAAGTGCGAAAGACCCCGCTCTCCCCACCCGTGGCCACCCCACTCCATTGAAGCTGTGACAAGCTGACAATCTTTTAACTCTCAACATGTAGATTTTATGCTTATACTTACTTAAATCCGCAATATAATTTCTATCTTGTCCTACATCAATTACTGTCTTAACATAAAACATAAATATATACAAGTGTAATATTTATACTCATCCCTACATTTACGAGAGAATATATTTATGTCATTCCAATGCAACACCTTAACATTTGTGCATGAAACTCTGCATGATCCAAAAAAAAAAATACCTTCCAAGTTCAATTTACACTATTATGCCATGTATTCCAGCCCCTACGTATATAACTCCTGCCCCTACACACAAACTCATTGTCTCAAGATATTTCTCAATCCCCTTTGAATTTTCGGCTGCTCTAAACCTTCCTCAATTTTGAAATTTTTAAACAAGGGGCGCCTATACCACGAGGTCTGTGGAAATTTCAAGAGAGCTATCATATTATGTAATTTAAGGTTTGTTCAGTAACTCTATGGGTGATTTAAACAACATTATAGGGCTATTACAAATTATTATGAACGTTACAATTTGTTGCTTACATTAGTTTAGATTGCTTACATTAGTTTACGGGGAGGGGGCAGAAATATATACACACACGCACACACACATTGATAAATAGATATGTAAATCATAATTATATATGTATTTATAATATATATATATATATATATTTATATTTATATGTATATATATATATATATATATATATATATATATATATATATATATATATATATATATATATATATATATATTCATATATATATATATATATATATACATATATATATATATATATATATATATATATATATATATATATATATATATATATATATATATATATATATATATATATATATATATATATATATATATATATATATATATCAGTCAGACCAAAATATTTTGCGTTATATTCTATAGCACAGTTGGATTATGAAAGTATCATTAAACCTTAGAGAGATCGTATATCATCATTTATATATATATATATCATTTATATATATATATATATATATATATATATATATATATATATATATATATATATATATATATATATATATATATATATATATATATATATATATATATATATATATATATATATATATATATATATATATATATATATATATATATATATATATATATATATATATATATATATATATATATATATATATATATATATATATATATATATATATATATATATATATATATATATATATATATATATATATATATATATATATATATATATATATATATATATATATATACATATATACATAAATATTTGGGGAGAAGTCCCCTACTCCTTCCCTTTCCCCGTGGCTTTGGGCCCGGAGGTACTAGTTCTAAAGTGGTGTCTCCTTGACCTTATTCAACTCTTGCCATGAACGTCTGCAATCGGTATGAGATTTCCTTGGGCCTTCTGAGTTCCTGCAAGATATTGTCTTTTGGCGATTTTACCTCTTTCTTGGTTGAGTTTGTGTTCCAATGAATGATTCTTGTTAATACTGGATCGGAACAAGGGAACTTCCGCCTTGTCCATTCTTCTAAAAATAAATACAAAAAAATGTATGTCCAAAATCGCCGTTAAATGATTATAGAGGAATTTCATCTGGAAGCCATTTTGCAGGGCTGGGCGTCGTTGCGTTCCACGCGTTTTCACACAGCTCAGTCACATCTCACATACAACAAGCATACTACATGCTAACCTACCAGTACCAGTTTAGCGAACTTCACTCATTGCAATTATTTGTTCACTTTTGATTTTACTTCATATTTTACTTAAATTGTATGTATTCACCGGGTATACGAAGAGTAACGTTAACACCAACTGATGCTCGCTACACAGACAAAGTCTACAAACCTGATATAAAGGGCTCGCTGTAAATCCTAGTGTGAACCGTAGGTTGTAAGTAAGCCGTCGCGTCGTACAGCAGTGTAACGAACAATCAGCTGGCGTAAACGTTAAATCTACTTTTCGTATACCCGGTGAATATATAAAACTTAAGGAAATTATGAAGTAAAATCGGAAGCGAACAAAAAACTGCAAGTAGTAAAATTCGCTTAACTGGTAGTGGTAGGTTAGCATGTAGTTTGTTTGTTGTATGTGTGATGTGAAGACACGTGAAACGCAACGACGCCGCCCCCTGTTAACGGAAGTACAGTTGAGTTAGAGTCACGTGGTGAAATCCCTGAAATCCCTCTACAGCAATGATAAGCAAATAAAGACATAATAACAAATAGTTAGGTCTATAGGTTTTTTATTTTATCTTTCAAACTAGATCACTGATACTTCAAAGGGCGAGAGAGAGAGTTTAACACACAATTACAATGACGGGGTCGTCGCCTGCGTATTCGGTTATGATAGTACAAATGCTATCACGAAACGCTTAATACGACCCGGACGAGAACACAGGTACGACGTACGGACAGACATAACATCGACAACCAAATCAATGTCCACGGCCTTTGATAACCAGTTGTGGTGCACTGGCGTTCAAAGGGCGAACGGGGGCAAAGTTCTATGATAGACGGATGGTCATTGGAGTGGTCATAAGGAGGGTGGTGGTATTGGCGAATCCAGACGCTCTACTTTTCCAAAAAAACGATGTTAACACCCCTCGGACGTCCCTCTTATAAATTTGGCATCAAAGCTCATAATTCCTTCCCCGCCCGCCACACACACACACACATACACACTATGGCACAAGGAACCAAGGCATTAACTGTTTGTCAGAAATTGAATACAGTGGGTAGAAATGTAGGCCTACCATTGGAATCTCAGTTGAGTCAGGAACAATGCTGAATTGCCCTAATCCCAGGGAGATGCTCTGTGGACGAATATTAGCTCTCGTGTCTGGAAAGAAATTCATTTATATTTGGTAAGAATAATACAATATAAATGGTCGAAAGGTGTCAGTTGACCAAGCCTAATCCGTGACACCGCGCGGTAATATGAATGATCTATTTGACATTTGTTGATGAAAGGTATCGTGTGATATATATATATATATATATATATATATATATATATATATATATATATATATATATATATATATATATATATATATATATATATATATATATATATATATATATATATATATATATATATATATACATATATTTGTATAAATATATATATATATATATATATATATATATATATATATAAATATATATATATATATATATATATATAAATATGTATATGTATATATATATATATATATATATATTTATATATATATATATATATATATATATGTATATATATATGTATATATATATATATATATATATATATATATTTGTATAAATGTATATATATATATATATATACATATATATATTCATATGTATATATATATATATATATATATATATATATATATATATATATATATATATATATATATATATATATATATATATATATATATATATATATAGATATATATATAGATATATAGATATAGATATAGATATAGATATAATATATATAAATATATATGAATTAGTAGTTTCTTTATATTGGCCACACTTGAAATGGCAACCATAGGGGTCATTAGAAAATCCTGAGATTGTGCAGATTTTTAATTGCTTCTTTCTTGATACCTGTCCACGCTCTGTTAATGAAACCGGTCAATACTGCATGGGGAATTTCTTTGAAATTTGTTCCCACCAAAAAAAGTAAAACAAATCCTTTATATGAGCAAGAAAAGGTAAAATTTAAGAAACTTTTTGACGAGTTCAAAATGTCTTAAGAACTGACATTCCATTCGGATTTTTTTATTAGTAAAATGTAATGAAATATAATAAAATAACTTGAAGTTGAATCCAATCAATTATTTATATTTCATCATCACCAAATCTGATACTTAATGTGACAATAAACTTCAGAAAAATGAAGTAATTGTTATTTACTCATTATTTAATTAATTTTGTTGATTAATTTGATAAAGGTTGCAAACAAACGGCTGTTTAACATAGCTTTCGAAGCTGGCTGGTGGAAATAGATTTAAAAGGAATTTTCCTTCCAATGTTTAGTAGTTTCATGACTAAAATTCTACAAAATTTGAGATTTTCCTATGCATTTATAAGAATAGTATAAAGAATAAGTATGAGAACATCATTAATGAAGGGTTGACCTTTCATTCATCGTTCATTAATACAAATTAGAAATAGAGACGGGTTCTCCGGATACCGGCGGATGCGCTCGGTTTTCTTTACGCATGCACGCGCCACAGCTTCTGTGGTCAGATGGTTAATCCGCGACAAAACACAGAAACGCATGGGTTAACCTTTGTTGTTTTCTTGCTTGTTCTCTTTAGTATTCTTATAAAATGGAATTGCCAAAAAACAAAAATGTAGATATTACCTTCTTGTTCTAAAAACTTGTTCTTTTTCGAGGAAATACATAAAATGGGAAGCCACGTAAAAGAGGCTATATAAAATTAAAAGGAATATTCACATGTTTTTTTTTATAACCTTTCATAAAAGAGAGAAAAGGTTTTGAAACAATTTAGTACAAAAATCATCTTGATATATTATTCTTACCATACCAGGAGATATTCAAATTTTAATGTTCACAATAAATGCCAATAAACGAATAGGAAAGGGCTCAGTATGACATCACATCAACACATTCTCCCACAAAGTTGATGTATTTCATGAAAATCTACCATCCTTTTTTTATTATTAAAACCTGCTAGATAAATAAATTGATAAAAGTTAGGTATTTATATACATTGCCAAATATATCCTACTTTAATAACTTTTGGAAAATTGTTTCTAATCTGACAGAAACAACCAATTAACGTTCAACGAAATACATAAACATTTGCAAACACAAATTCATCATCATACTGTACAAAAACTTTAAAATTCAATTGGAAAATCTTTAAAATCTATATCTCCTGAACGGAATGTGATATCAATCTGATTTTTGTACCAAATTGGCTCTAACAGTATGCTCTTTTAAATATAATTTTACAAAAAAACATGGGAATATCATGTTAAAAAAAAAACGTGGGAATATTACAGAAAAACATGAGAATATTACAAAAAGCCATGGGAAAATTACAAAAAACAATGGGAATAATCCAAAAAAATATGGCAATATTACAAAAAACCATGAGAATATTACACAAAAAAACATGTGAATATTACAAAAAACCATGGGAATATTACAAAAAGCCATGGGAAAATTACAAAAAAACAATGGGAAAATTACAAAAAAAATATGGCAATATTACAAAAAAACCATGTGAATATTACACAAAAAAACATGGGAATATTACAAAAAAACCATTGGGATATCACAGAAAACCATGGGAATATGCCTTAAATCAAAACTAAGTAGGAAAGTGAGAGTGGGTGGGTGTTTCTGAATGGGAGGGGCTTCACTATAAGTCCTCTTCCATACAAGATAAACATGCTTGACCACTGAACTTATCCTTTAATGTTTACGAAGCTCCAAGTTTTGGTGCATTTTCTTATTACACCAAAAGTCCAGGATTCTCCCGTACTGATTTTACAACTATGTTGTTTGCAGCGATCGCTGGAAGTTTTAAAAAGTGTATCATTGTTGGAGGCAGGAAGCACTATGTTGCATATATTTACCTAACGTTTCATTAAAACAACCAAGGTTCTGATTTATGATTTACCCAGTTTCGAAATTTTCGAAATTTGTTTTTACCGTTTTTTGAATTCTGACCGTAAAATTTTCAAAAAGTGACGGTCTTCAGTACTCTTGGAACAAATAAAGAACACAACAAATGTCCAAAAAGTTTGTTAGAAATTGTTGTCCTTTTCCTCAATATTTTTATTTCAGAGTCCTCCCCCCTTCAACACAACTCCATTTCCTCGATTGCTAATTTGCTATTTTAACAAATTCTGCACCGAATTTCAAAATTAAATTAGGTAAGAAGATATCAACACTCAAAATAAGAACTCGACGATGTTCATATATGAAATTATTACAATTTTTTTTGTCAACTACCTGCATGGAGGACCAGCTGGTTATATAATACAATAAATCCGGTCCACGCTCCCGATCGGAGGTCCCCGATCGGGAAATCACCCAATCGGGAGATTTCTTGTCATGATAACCCACAATACATCTTTCCAAATCCAAGTCTCTCTAAAGAAACACATAACGGTAAAACAGGTGTTAAGCCAAAGACACGAAAGTGCATGGGAAATATTATAATTATATTGGTGCAACAGCACAATACAATTATTTTCTCAATTTTCACCAGCGCAATTTTAAAGTAATCTTTAAAAATTCATCTTAATAGTTTCTAAAGAGCAGAAGAAAAAAATATACATATCAATATCATTTTCAAAGTATACAACTTTAAAATTTAAAAAGCTAAACAATATCTAATGGCTGTAATTTGGAACAGTTTCAATTATTGGCACTGCGCGTGTCTCAATCTCCTAATCAGCAGATGTCCCGATCGGGACCGTGGACCGGACTGTAATACATGAGCAAGACGATGATTGAATGTCGTTTGATGGTCCTCAAAAGGTGTGTGTTAAATTGTCTGCGTGTTTCAAGGAGCGGATTTTGAAATGCTGTTTGCTAGATTGCAAGGATATGTGTGGGAGGAGGGGTGGAGTTATAATAAAAATGTCCCTTTTTTTTTATGTTATTTGACTCGCACACGGAATTTAAAACAAGATAATGCTGAGACAACATAAGTGAATTAATTACCCGTGGTTTTGATAGATGTCGGATTAACGGACGCATCGCTTCCCTGTATGTTGGATAATGCCGTCATTACGTCATTGCTTGGTGGGGCTTGAGAAATGTCATACATGTGGAGTCAGTCTGCCTTTGTTTCATCTGTAAGAAGAAGACGTCGCAAGTAAAAGTTAATGCTGTTATTAGTTTTTCCTGTATTCAAAGAAAGAGCCGTGGGAGTTACGGACGTAACAGAGCACGGTATGGCCTTGGTATTCACCCATGGTCCCCAAAGCGCAATGAGGCTAGGGCAATTTTCTAGAATGATAGATTCGCTCCGCCAGTCTGACGTGTTTTTCTTGATTTAGAGACGTGGGAGTAGTGTCTTACGCAAATGACAGACAACAGAATGACCATGGCACTATTTGCTGGTTACCATAGCCGCTTAGCGCAATGTTACTACGGTAGACTCGCTCTGTCAACCTTACGTATTTTCTTGTATTTATAAACATAGACGTGACCTAATGAACGTGGTGGACCATAGCATGGCACTATCCATTGGTCCCCGATCGACAATAAATGAGCAATTGTCTGGAAGTGACGGATTTTCTTATGGGCATGATACTATCCATTGGTCCCCAAAAGGGAATGCTATGACGATTTTCAGGAATTGGCAGACCATCTTCAATGGCCCTGGTACCATCCATTTGTCCTCAAAGGGGAATGCTATGACAATTTTCCAGCAATCAGGAATCACTTTATGACCCTGGTACTATCCATTGGTCCCCAAAGGGGAATGCTATGACGATTTTTAAGGAATGACGAACCACCTTATGGCCCAGCTGGTACTATCCATTGGTTCCCAAAGGGGAATGATGACGAATGACGAACCACCTTATGGCCTGGTACTATCTATAGGTCCCACAAAGGAGAATGCTATGACGATTTTCCAGGAATGACGAACCACGGAATGACCGTGATGAAGATGTCTGACCTCGGCATCGCCTTGGACACAAACATGTTAAAGCTGAAGTTCAGTATCTCCGCTATACGAAAAATTCCCTTGCATCCTTTACTCATTTGATATTTTTCATGAAGAAAATGTGTCCTTTTTGTAGTCATTAGCGTTTATTAGGGGTAAGAACCATAAGGACGTGACAGAAGATTCAGTGTTGTACTGGCGCAGGGCTAAAATTCATGGGGGAGAAGGGGGCGTGCGGGGGGCGGGAGCTTGTCCCCGCACTTTTTGGCAGAATTAAAAAAACGGACACAAAGTTGTAAAAAAACAATGTCCCCTACTTTGGGGAGGAAAAGTATGGCCCCATGAGTCCACCCCGAAGTAGCAAGTAAGAAATACGACCCTGATTGTGGTGGGAGGGGTTATCAGGGGTTTGACTTTCATCAATTGTATTATTTAAAGGTATATATACAGATAGAGAATTGAGGGATTTGGTATATTCACCACAAAAAGCTTTAAATACTAAACTCAAGTCTTGAAACTACGACAAAAACAGTGTAGTTTTTGAGTTATGATTAATCAAATTGTGAAGGACTTTTATTGAATGTAAAAGTTGTGACGTATAAAAGGGAGAACAGCTTAAAATCTTGGGAGAACAGCTCAAAATCCTTGTTGTAATTCTTTTCATTTCTGTCAGTCACTAAAAATCACCAGTTTTTGCTGTTAAATTTTGAGTCAACCAATCAATTACTGATATTTATAGAGAGCCAAAACACCGAAAAAGAATTTGTACTATAGCGCTAAACAACTAAGAACAAAATAGATGCAAGAAAAGTTAAAAAAAGAATGGATGGAAAATATAAAACACAAATATGGTAATTGAAAATACACCACATACTAGTAAAACACTACTAAACAAACAAAGCAACAAGCTACTGATGGTAGGTGACTTGCACAAGATGTTGTTTCAACCAGGGCAGGGCCGTAATTATCGTCCCTTCTACTTTTCAGCCAAATTAAAAAAAATCAGTACAGCGTAGGAAAAATTTGTCTCTTGTCCCCTCACACTTTTTGAATAAGAGGTTATGCCCCCTCTCACTTTTCAAATGAGAATTACGGCCATGGTTTGAACAGTTTTTTTTTTTTTAACAATTCAATTCTCTTGTTATTTTTATTGGCAAGTTTAATGTGTTTGGGAAGAAGGTTCCAGATGCGAGGAGCATCACATAAAAAAGATCTATCTGCAAATGTTGTGTGCTGAGTGCGGAGTTCAATAAATAGGAGGGAGGGGGTGACGATGTAGAGCAAAGCTGCCTGCCTGGATCCTGTTTTATAATTGAAGCATATTAGTAATATAACCGGGAGATTGTTTATTTCATTGGGAGTGTAGATGCAAAATCTGTTAGTCATACACAACTGCTAACATCCAAATAACTTGTGACGTGGGAACGAGAATAAAAAAAAAAAAAACAAGTTCACATAAATAAATTAATAGGTTTTCTTTTTGTGATGTCACAAAATATAAAATGAAATTTGCATAAATTACCATAATATGCCCTTTAAATTCAAAATGCTCTAAAATGGTCACTGTTTAACAGAATTTTATGGAACTTTTTGTCATTTTCATGGTTTATAGCATATTTCCTTCCAATGAAGCTCAAGTTAAATGTTGCTACCTGTCTGCAGATATTTAAATAACTTTCATAGTATAGTATAACGCCCACATATCCGCATAGATATACGTCTATTATTTACCATCGATTTCCCTGTACTGGACTGCGATTCGACCGAATGGAAACACAGTTTGGCTAAATCGTCGTTTGACCGCGGCCTGTACCTACAAGCAAAGAAACAATTAAGAAACAATGAGATAACACAAATGTTTGGTCAGTAGCGTAACTTGGATTTGCTGGGAGCTGCAAGTGGGACCTAAACTTTGCCGACAAATTGATATGTTCATATTAGCATGTAATAAAACCTTCGTCAGTCTGGGAGAGGTCCTATTTGAAAGAACCTGTAAAATACCTAAGATGATAGACGTCCTGCACCCGTTTTGTTCATATTTTACAATAAAAATGTTCAGAAAGATTAAGTTACAGACCATTTTGTCATATAAAATGTAAGATTTTGCGATGTGTAATTTTTTCCTTAGAATCCGCAATCTCAAAGACAAAGTTTCAAATATTTGAATTTTAAAATGTTTCTCGTCAAAAAGCCTGGCTGTTTTTTCCTCATGTTTCAAAAACGGCGAGTAAACATAAAAAAGGAGTAGGTGAAATTAAGCCATGAAACAGTAAAGGTTTATCACTGAGTTTTAAGTTTCACCTTGCAAAGAAATTTTTCGCAGAGGTTTTAAAATTTATAACACTGCATGGGGCTTTAAGATTGTTATGCAAACGCATCATAAAAATATCACAAAATAGCGACTTCATGGGACAAAAAGTTCCTAACCGGCTTGTTCCTTTAATTTTTAAACCTCTCCCGGACTGTTCGTTTGAGGTATGGAACGAACGCAGGATAGCCCTTATTGAAAAACCAATGACCTCTACATCCACGTGCTGGTAGCCCGTAAAGACCCCCCATCCCCTCCTATATGGACATTTTCTATACAAGAACCCCTTTGCAGTGATTTGAAAGTCATTAAAGGCCCTATATTGCCTCCGTCGCGTTGGTCACTTCTCTACAACTAAACAGGGAAATCGTCGTTGACTTCTCTTTGCAAAGTTTACAATGATCTCAAATTTTTCTTTTTTTAGTAACTCTAGCTTTCCTATATAACCTCTAAATGTTACAAAGATTAGATTACCTTGTAGCTAGGACGTTCAAAAACTCGGTAGGCTGGCATCTAACCTAAATTGCTTCTCAAAAGTAGAAAAACATAATTTTTTGACGAAAATACTTAACCAACATGAGTATCGCGTAATCAAACTAGCTAAAAGTACGATTGGCGCGAATGTACTCATGTAATTGAAAACGACAGCTATTTTAAAGAATCTATTTATGTACGAGTTGTCCAAATATTTCCTTACTTTTTTGTCTTTTCTTCGGGCGTACGTACCAGGAAAAAAAAGCACGCAAGCGTAATTCTTGCTCATCTTAGAGTTTTATCTTTTCACTGTACGCTGCCAGACGTTTAAAATGCGCCCGCGCGATTGATTGTGCACGTTTGTAAAATGCATTACTGCGCGTGACACTGCGTGTACTTATTTTTAGGTAAGCGAAACAAAATGGGTCGAAATTTTTATTTTCTTCCCAATTTTCGACATATTCTCAAGCTAACTTTGTTTTATTTTCAGGTAAGATCGTATAACACATATTGAAGCTCAGAGTGTATGAATTTTCATGTATGTTGGTGAAGTTTATTATGATTCTGAAACATAAGTTACCCTAAATTTTATGGCAACTTTTTTTAAACACGTATTAAATCCCATTGACTTTTGCTTCAGCGTGCTTTAATTTTGTTATACCTAAAATCGGCAAATTTGGTAAAGTAAAGCTGTGAAGGTATAGTTACTGTACTATCAGAGAGCGTGACGTTATTCGCCCTATTTACTTAGTGGGAAATGTGACCGGAGGTCTTCAGACCGCATATCAAGCGCGCGCATTCAACCTGCATTGGAGTGAAAACAAAGTAATCAGCTGTTTGTTTACATTCTCGAGGTCGGAGTTAACGTAACCGTGTACGGGCTCAGTACGATTTTGCCAAGTTGGAGTGGAAACTTTATCATTACAGTCAATGGGATATTTTTTTGAATAGTTTGTGTCGCCTTAGCCAGTCAACGAAAATTAATGGTACTAATTCTGTCCAGTGTTTGTTGACAAATGACAAAAAAAAGTTTTTCTCCCATTGACTGCAATAGAGGTGGTCGGCTCGACGTAACCGTGTACGGGCTCAGTACGGTTTTGCCAAGTTGAAGGGGAAACTTTATCATTACAGTCAAAGGGATATTCTTTTTATGAATACTGGTGTTGCCTTAGCCAGTTAGCGAAAATCAATGGTACTCATATATGTTGGAAACTATTATCTAATACACAACATCCGTGAAGAAAAATAGATTCTGTCCAGTATTTGTTAAAAAATGACAAAAAATAGGTTTTCCTCCCATTGACTGCAATGATAACTGACTGTTTGTTTTCCCCTTTGACTGAAGTTCGAGATCGTCAAAAAAACTTTGTTACGTCGCTGTGCACCACAACATTCCCGGATGTCCGACCTCCTCAATTTTGTTTTTCCCTTTGACTGAAGTTTGAGATCGTCAAAAAAAAACATTGTTACGTTGCCGTGCACCACAACATTCCCGGATGTCCGACCTCGAGAATGCCATACGTACGGCACAGAGTAAACGCATACGAAATTGCCCATGTATCGCGCAAAGGTTTTCACTGCAGCAAATGACGTCATCTCCCGGATGTGACGTGTCACCGACCAAGTGAATACTACTTATAAGCCGAAGGCCGAAACTCATATACCTACAATTACGAAATTATGATACATTTGTAAGTCATCCACCCATCTTGGTTCCTCGTGAGGGCAGTAGAGAGTCAAGCATTTGAAGAATAAAGAATATCAAAGAAATGTCCAAAATAAGTAACTCTACGCAAATTGTTAGATTTTAAATTTTGTTAGTACTGCTGTAATTTTAACGTTACTTTTTGTACACTTTTAGTTCATTAAACAAATATTTTTATGTCATTAATATAACAACTTTGATTTTGACGTCATCCAGAAATCAAGTGCGGAAAAAACTAACAAACCATTTACACAATGCATGCAGGAGGTACTTTTCGCGATATCGGTACGGTACGGTATCGCATACCAAAACGATGAGTTTATTACTCATTGTTTGTCTGAACATGACAGATTGAAATTTTAAACTTCAAGCCTTTTTAAAAAAGTACTGCCTAGCCTTTTGATGCCGTTATGCATTACGCCCAGGCTTTAGCCTAGCTGGTGAAGCTTGGCCAACACCGTAGGCCTAATATTGATTTAACGTTAGCGATGGGCCTAGCAACATTACGTCCCCGTTTTGTGATGATTATTGCTGTCGGCCGTTTAATAAAGGCTAGCCAAATAAGCTGCGTACGTATCGGACATCTGTGGTCCTTGAGATTTGCAATAACTATGGTGGATCTAGGCCTAGTTATTGAAGCCTAGTTCAGTGTCGGGTTTCTCGGGTTAGTATGAAAAAGGGCTGAAGAATTACCAACTAAACCTATGAAAATTCAGACAACCGTTATTCCTACATTCGTGCAAAACCAAATACAAGTTAAAACTTGACTTACAAGAATTTAGGTTGACTTGATTCAGATTAGCTACCCAGACCTAACTTGATTCGCCTAATGGTTTGTTGTGTATACCGCAGAATTTTAAACAAAACTAAATAATCTATGAGGAATACTGGAAACCCATATTTGTGAAATTAATATCATTTAAACGTAAGGTGAAGGCAAATAACTACGTAGGCTACACACTAGCTCTATGGCACATGCTATCATTGTTACAGTTGGGTTTATTTTGTCAGGAAAAGCTATTAACTCTTATTATCAGGTTATCATGTTCAACCAAATGAATTATGTAGTTTTGCCATGCCTATCTCAAACCTATGAGGCTGTCTGGTGTTGAAGAGAAAAATACTAAATCATTCAATACATTGTGTGTAGGGTTAAGAAAGTAAAATTGTAATACAGGAAATATAGCCTATACTGTATGAATTGACTCAAACAATTGGTACAGGTTACGTGAAATAGTGTGTAAATTTAGGTGTTCAAAACAGATCAACACATATTAATCTGCCATTAGCTTCTAAAAAGTATTCCAATTAAGTTTCATTTACATTAATTTAGATAAGAAGAATTTGGACTTGATTTTGGATGACAAATTATTTTACAAAATAATAAGTAAATAGGTATATATATATATATAGCAGGCTATATATATATATATACTAGCAGGCTACAAAATGTTATTATTTCACAATATGAGTTTTTAAGAAGGAAACAAAACCAACTTCAAGTGTTGCCTATAAAGTGTGATTTTTCATGTCTGTTTAATGCAAATAAAAGCCTGATTTTGATGTTGAATATTCAGTCTTAGGGTTTGTGTCTCTTTTTGGTTATGCAGACAAATTTCTGTTGTGAAAAAAATGTATGAATAGGGTACACTAAAATTACCAATTATTTCCTCATAACCTGTTAATAGTACATTCCTCTACCCAAGAAAATTATTATAAAAGTGCCTCAAGTCCGAAAACATTTTAAAGGGTATTGTGACTACAAAATGATATACAGGTATTCAGCTCACTAATATTTGGTACAAAATTAATTTACATTGCAACAAATATTCTTACTCTGTAGTACAGTCAATGAATTTTAACAATCATGCAACATAAAAGTTGGTATACTAGTGCACTGTATTAATTTGTTCATTGGATACCAAAGCAAAAACAAATGAGTGCAGAAGTAAAGACTGTCTATCAATGAGAAGAGAAATTGCATGGAACAGTTTTCAAGTGGAGCTTTTTTAGCTTCTCAACTTGAAAGCTTGAGAAACTTTACAACTAATTGAAAGCATCTTTAATAAGTACTGTAATACACATGGAATTAAAAAAATGCACCCATGGATTGAAGGTATTTAGGCTGCAATACAACATATAGGCCAATTCCAAAGTGTTTTATGATTATTTTTGAAGTTATACTTTATGAATTTAGGACCTGCAATTATTGGTAATTGATGTTGAACAGAAAAATGTAAATGAAACTGAAAACTTATAGTTTATTAAAATAGAAATAACAGTAAACAGTGAGCAATTTGATATACTGTTTCTCTACATATCTAAACAAGTTGGCAGCTAACTTACTTTTACTTTGTTTTATACACACCTATTGCCAGTTGGTCTGTCTGTTTGATGGGTGTTTTGTTGATATGCACATGCTAATTAATTAGACCTAGGCCTATTGGTCTTATGCCCACCTAGTCAGATATCATGTAGGGCATAAAGAGAGATGGTATCTCACTAATGTCCACCCCACTCTGGTCAGATAACATATGACTGTGTACTGTAGCCATATGCATCACTGTACACATTATTGCAAGTAGTGTGTAGCATGTAGGGCATACTGAGTGAGATGTTTATCTCACTAATCCCACCCTAGTTAACAATTGTAATGCTGCTTTTCAAGCATAACCTTTTTTATCATAACAGACATTTACTAATATTTTCTTTCGTTTTTAATTAGCTGATGTTTTCTTTCTTTGTTAATGACTGCTGACGTTTATTGATACACATAGGCCCTACTGTACAATGTATTCTAATCTAGTACATGTTGTTACTGTACACGTAACAAATGTCCCATAGTAAATATGTGTGGGTGTGTGTACAGTGAGTATAAGACTAATAACAAACCCCACCCTAATATACTATAAGATGTATAAATGATCAGGAAACCATCTTTCTTGAGTCTGTGGGAAAATCATCTCTCAATAACAAAACAGCAAAAGTAAGCAACAAATTGCAACAAAATAAAAAGTAATATTATAAGCTTGAAATGAGCATGTTGTTACAAATTCTAATTAACAAATCGATGGGGAACCTAACGCTTCTCACGTCAATATCTAGTAAGTATACACATCCCTAGGTACGGGTTGACATTGTGATTGCCTCAGACGGCCAGCCATCATCAACGGCAGCCATACTAATACGGCTGGCATCAGTCCGACGGTACTAGGCCTACGGGGAGTACTAATCAATACCATGATAATGTACCAATATAGGCCCTAACTTTATGCTACCAAATTGCAAATGGTTTCACACAGTGTAGGCCTAACTTACACTTACGTTACATTACTGTTGCCTGGCTAGGCAACACAATAACATATGAATATGATTACCCCGGCGACGCATTTTGAAACCAATCAATCGCTACATAGGCCTACATGTCTGAATAAAAAAAAAGACTTGATAAGCAAGTTATTATTGTTCCTAGATCAAACTGAAATTTTTGCTCATATTGTCAGCGTTTTACGTCGGTCAATCAAGGTAAACTAACGGCGTACGTCAGCCGGTACGGCGTTAGCATGCAAGCTTCCGATTGTTCAACAACAACTGCCACCATTAAGATAGCACATTATTTCAGATCTACTGAAATTGTTCAAGACATCAACTGGTTTTGATCATTTATCCCTTATCACAAAAGTTGTTTGCGTCAGTATTTTTCTTAAAATATACTTATCAGTTAGACCTAAGTTAGTTGGTGCAATACGTGCTTGTCTACAATCTAACGCTGCGCTTAAGTGTTGGTGTCCTACATGTACTGTAAAAATAAATACTTGTTTTTGTCTTCTTGTTTTAAATAAAATGAATGTTAATCTTTATTAAAAGACAAATTATGATTAAAACTATTATAAATATAATTAATCTTTACGAGTAAAGAATTTTTATTTTATGTTAAATTTGCAGTTTGTTTATTTTTGATTGTCTCTAATTTGCAATGCACCGACATTTTTGCTGCCCTCTTTCAGAACCAACATGGGTGGAGGACGAACCAAAAAGTATCACGTTCTAAGGTACAGGAGTTTCGATCCGTTAGCGTTTATCTTAAATACAATGAGTAAGTCGGACTAAACATCGGAAAAGCTTGATCATCATCGGAAAAGGTTAGGATCAGATGAATCAGAACATTTGGAAAAACTAGAATTATGACTCGAAACAATCGAAAATTTGTTCATTATAGACAAACGAAAAAAACACTAAATCCATTGAACGCAAGGTCACATGTCATAATAGCCTGCTAATCTCGAAAATATCACAATACATATAGCACGGGTTTAAACCGTAATCATTGACAACGGCGCAGGAAAGTTTTTTATATTTCAGGGAGTGGGGAGTGGGGGGGCAGATTTAATTCTTTGCCTCAACAAATCTCAGTACCAAAATGTATCGGCGGTCCAAAAACTATTTGTAAAGGAGGGGGATCGTAAAATTATTGGAAATATTGGTAAAATTTGGCAACATTTTTACAAAAATTGAAAAATCTCGAATATTGAAGGACATTTCCCAAAAATTGAAGAAAAATTAATAAATTTCACAAAAATTGAAGCACATTTCAGAAAATGAAGAAAATTACACAATATTTGTAGCAAATTTCACAAAAATTAAGATAATTTTACGAAATTGGAAGCAAATTTTATGAAAATTGAAGAAAACTTAAAGATTCCCGAAAATGAAGGACATTATACAAAATTTAAGGAAATATCCCCAATATAAAAACAACTTCTCCAAAAAAGAAGATATTCTCCCAAAAATTTCGTTAGACCTTCATTATTGGGATGTAAGGGAATGGTACCTCCCCGCAGCAAAATATTGCGAGGGTGGGGGGGGGGCCACTGGCCCCAGATTCCTACGCCCCTGATTATTGGGTATGCTTCACTCCCCTATATGTAGGTCTTCCAACTCAGGAGCTTCAACCAGACAATACAGTATACTTTAAAAATATAAAAGTGTTTCGAAAAAATAACGCCTGAAAAATTGGTTAACGCAAAAAGGGTAATTAAAATTTCTTACCTCTTTGTTGATGGCGCAGTACAGGATAAAGATAAACAAACCCTGACGAAAGATGGGTAAAAGGAAATAACGTTATTTATAAGAATATGAAGCATTTGATTGTAAGAAGCTACTGAAAAATATTCTGATGAATCCTCAAGCGACCCTAAATCATGGGGTGGTTATTTCGTTTTTACTTGGGTGCATCAAACTTATTCTCCTTGAAACTTGTTGTCATCTGAAAAAAATCACCTGCTGGTGGTCTAAGATATTTTCCAATGAGTAACAGTATATTTCACTGTTCGGAAACTAAAATCCTCTGAAGAACAAAAATAAAAAGGAAATCAGTTTGGTATGATTTTTGGCCTTTTTTTTTGTTATAATGACATTTCCCGGTTTTGTTGGAGGAGAGGGTGAGTAGGAGGAGGAAGGAGGGGGGGGTTGTGATCCCGTCTGTAGCAAGCTCAGGCATTATATTGTGATTACCATTTGTTTTTTGGTGCTTTCAGAAATAAATACACGCTTTTAGGTTCAAACAGATTTTTGGGAACAAAATTGTTGGAAAGGGTGACGTCACATGTAAAGTATACCTCATACAAATTTTTCAAAATGGTTACCATAGTGTACACATGGAACTTTAAGGTGTGGAAGTTTGCTTACCTGCAAAGAGTTCAGAACAACAAATAAGTATTGGAACATAATGGTAGATTCGCTGACAGACAAAATGCCAATGCCCCACGTCAAGCCAAGAAGGGGAAGAAGGATTAGTGCCCCTTTCACTGCTGCCCTGGATGAGTGGGGAAGATAACATAAGATTTCAAGGTGTAATATGTATTGTAGTTTTTGTCAATAATCCAGTCACGTGTACAATGAAAATAACCTATGCATGCTAAAGATCAGATATAGTGCCAACGTGGAGATTAGACACACAATACAATCCAATGTCTCTGATTGGTCGAAATATTTACACAATCACTAACCATGCAGCGTCAGGTCAATTAATTACCGCTGCGGAAGTGACGTTGCTAGCATGAGCAGATTTCCTCTTTAAAATCTGTAAATTCAAGACTTGCAATCATGGTTCGGATCCAGCTCCAGATCAGAAATTGCCGCCTAGTTTTTCAATTGTAGTTTCCATTTGAAATTGCACAGTCCGGACCTACAATTTACAGTCCGGAAGTGTGCCTATTAATATAGGAACATGTATAGCACACGAGAATATTGAAGTCACGCAATTATATTGTTCAAATGTTGCAAAAAATAGCAAAGTTTTTAATTTATGAACTTTAAGTATAAAAATCATTGGTTTGAAAAACATTTGAATTTTCAAAATGGCTGTTTTGCGCCTAAAAGCCTAGCTTTATTGTCTATTATTTCTAATATTTCAAAAATGGTGTGGTGGATAAATGAGAGTGGAAAAGTTTTAGCCATGACAGTAATGAAGGTATTTTTAGAAGTTTTAAGTTTTCCCTAGCAAAGATATTTTTCCCAGACGTATTTCAAATTTGAAAAATGTAACATTGCATAAGCTTTAACGTTAGGATAGCTAAAGATCATTGGAAATATCACAAAATGGCGGCTTCTATGTAGCAAAATGTTCTCATTTTATTTCCATTAATAGGCTTGCTACTGGACTGACTTAGCTGCTTGGCACACGAAATAACAGTTGCATGTAGTCAGGGTAGCTATGGCTTGCCGTCGATATATCGTATTATCCATAGGGGATGCTGCTGAGTTAATTCCGCAAGCGAGAGTAATGTAAACAAATGAACTAAAGAATAATTCGTGTTCAAGCATGTCCATCTTGAAAGAGAACTTCAAAAGAAACAAAATGGTGAGAGAAAAAAACCATTGCAAAATTTTATATCGTCAAGGGAATATTCAAGTTTAAAGTTTGGTTTTATTTCTGTAGAAACGACTGAAATCAGAATAGTTGTAATTTTACAGCCTGAGATTCCTCAAAGTCTTTATGTATTTAAATTAAAATTAAAAAAATTGATTACTATTTAAATTATTTTTCCTCAAACTTTCTTCAGGTGGTATAATATAAATACCCTTTTAAGATTTTTTACATATCCCATGATTTTAAGCCACAAAATCGCAAGACAAAATATGATAGAATACATAAAAACTTTGAAGAATCTGAGGCTATGACATATATGTGAAATCCAAACCTCATTAACCACGTTAATTTCATTAAAATAGGATGAAGTAATAAGGAATTCGCAAATGTTATTCAACTTTAGTGCCTAGGCCTAAAGCAAGAAAAGCACCACAGACATACACGAAACGTGATTAACTTGAAATTTGGGTTTGATATAAGATAAATGCTTAAAGCATCTTTTTCATAAGTTTACAATACAAAACGTGCATACATGTTACCTGGAACGTTATCTCAGATGCAGATAACTAATCATAAACGCCAACACTAAAGTAAATGACATTTTACGGGAATGTCATAGCAATCATCGGCGACGATTCATCACCATTCAAAACGCAAGCCAAAAATAGTACTTAAAATTTTCTTCTTTTAAAAAACATTGTTTAAAATAAGTAATAAAATTCTGTGCCAAAAATTTGTATTGCCACGTACATTTGATGCACTTCGTGGCATTTATTTATGTATCGAGACATGTTAAGAATTTTCATATAAAAAATCAAATGTTTAAAAAGAATCGTAGAAAGATATAAAGTATTCCTCACAAGAAGACCTACACGGTCAATTCTTCGATTGTTTGGAGATGATGTATAATTTCAACTCTATTATTCTTTTTGAAAAATCTGTCTTTGTGGTAGATATTACAAGTTTGTGTATGCACATTACAGAAAATAAATACTTTTTAATAAGCCTATAAAATTCAAATGTTCTGAAAGAATTATGGGAAGATAAAATTATTCCTCTGAAACATTGCAACGAGAAGACCTACTATACGGGTCAATTCTTTGGAGATGATCTATAATTGAACTCTATTATTCTTTTTGAAAAATCTGTCTTTATGTATAAGTTTATTTGTGACAAAGAGGTCTCAAAGAAAAGGAATACTCGCTGATAATGACACATGACAAATTAACTATCGCATATATTAGATATTGCATTTAAAGTTGTTTTTTTCCCTATCGTTTACAATTAATTCAGTAAATATTCAGAACAATTGTTTTAACAGTCCGCAGGCATGCGTATTAATAGGAGCATTTATAGCACACGAAAATATTAAAGTCATGCAGCCATATTGTTCAGATGTTGCGGTAAAATCACATAGTTTTAATTTATGTACTTGATTATTAAAAATCATTGTGTTGAAAAACATTTGAATTTTCAAAATGGCCGTTTTGCACCTAAAAACCTAGCTCTATTGTCTATTTTATCTAACATTTCAAAAACGGCGTAGTGACCATATCAAATGGAAGTGGAAAAGTTGTAGCCATGACAGTAATGAAGGTATTTTCATAAGTTTTAAGTTTTCCCTAGCAAAGATATTTTTCCAGACGAATTTCAAATTTAAAAACTGTAACATTGCATAAGGCTTTAACATTAGGATAGCAAAAGATCATGGGAAATATCACGAAATGGCGGCTTTCTTGTAGCAATGATGTTCCCATGAATAAGAACATTTATTTTCCCATTAATTGGCATGCTATTGGACTGTTTAATAACTGGTAGATAATATTAATTTGTGTGTGTGTGTAAATTACAGAAAATGAATACTTTTTAATTAGAATATACAAATTCAAATGTTCCAAAGAATCGTGGGAATATATAAAATATTCTTCTGAAACATTGCAGTGAAAAGAACTTCACGATCAATTCTTTTAATGTTTGGAGATGATCTAAAACATCAACTTTATTTTTTGTTTTGAAAATTTGTCGTTATGTAGTGTGTTTGTGACAAAGTAGTTACAGAGACAGTAAATACTCGCTGAAAATGACACATGAAAATTAATTATCACAATATAAATTATTGCAAGAAGTTTCTTCATTTCATTTAACAACGAATAACAAGATAACAACCAATTTCAATTAAATTTCTAAACAATTTTTCAACAACAGTTAGGTAATACCTGTTTGTGCATTACAGAAGATGAAGTCATAGGCAAATAAAATAATAGCTTAAAGAGATTCTAAAACAAAAATTTAGAAGAAAAAACCTATAAACATCAATTCAAGTCTACAAATGCATTTGCATGAAATGTTAGAAACAGGAACGATCACATAGAGACATATTCAAATAAACCTCTCTGAGTTATCCTACCCCTAACCACCCACATAACCAGTCTACTAAATAACCCATCCTACCTGGTTCCCTACCTTTAACATTCATAACTTAACCCAAAATTAACATTTTTCTTCTTGTTTTTGAAACCGAAGGAGCTACATATCTATATCATATCGCAAGTCGCGAAAAACTAAATTCATATATGTGCCAAAATATCACTGTATATTTGTTATTTTCGTGTACACGGGTACACGTTGAGACATTTTAGTTAGTATCTATCGAAAAATGTTTAACATTGAAATACAAATTCAAGTACAATTACTCGAATATTTGGAGCTTATCAAGAGTCTTTAATACGCTCTTCTGTCTGTCTGTCTGAGGAATTGTACTGACAAAGAGAAACATAAGAAATGTATACTTGCTAAGAGCGATATTTGATAAGAAGATATGAGATAAACAACAGACATCCCTATCGTTATTCAGCTTTCTTGTCATGAACCAAAAAAAAGCCCCACATCTAATTGAACATCCACGTCTCGAGATTTTAGGTTGATGCAAAAACAATGTCAAATGGATTTTAGTATAATTTCGTTAATGGATATTTGTAATCTTAGTACTTGGAATTGATATCTGATAAGAGACTCAGATACGTTAATTCTAATCTAAAGAACGTTGCATAGTGAATCCTAAAACATTCAAATATCAATTTATCATTCCCATTCAAAACGTGACCTAGAAATAATACTTAAGACGTTTCTTTTTTGCTTTGTGATTAATTCATATTGTCAACTATTTTATGAACAAAAAACGTTGATGTGGTCAGGATATTGTTGCATTCTAGTGATGAAAAATCTGAGGGAACTGGATGGCATAAATTCACATATTACTTTTATTTATGTGTCGAAAAACATTACGAATAGTAAAAATATTACCAAATAAAATGACTAGAGGAGCTACAAGAAAAATGTCACATAATTTGTATCCATATTTGGAGCCTTGACTCTTCATCTATCAATTTCAATTTTCTATAATTATGTTTGATAAATTCCATTCATTTTTCTTCTTTCTTTCGTAGTTTGTTCGTACTTGTATAGTGCCTTCTTGCATATTTTTTGGCGCTGTATAAATGTCAGTGGTTGATTTATGGATTAATTGATGTCTAAATAATTTCACGTGATTGATAACCATGCTTGTAACAATTAAAGGATATACGAAAATATGTATCAGCTTTAGGTATGTTATAAGAATATAATGATAATAAGCAATTTTCAATATCGCAAGTGTCGTAAAATGATGTGTTTTTATATGAAACAAAAATGACCCTATACGCGAATTGGATATCTGTAGTTTCACATCTAACAGGTTAAGAAAGAAGGCCTGAAATATCTATGTCGTAATTTCGCCTTAAAATCGTCACAATGCCTTTACATCTGTACATATACACTTTATAGTAGATACATACTTCAGGACTAGCTTAAACAACATTGTGTGATTCATTTTGAAATAATCAGAATTGAAATGATCATCACGATGAACTGTGGAATTTGAAATAAAGCTTGACACATAAATGCTACAGTTTCCCTAACTCTGTTTTAGAAATAGTTATATTTAGAAATCTAAAATCGTTTATGCCAGCCTGCCAAATAAATGTCACTACCGTCTGGGAAGATAGTAGATTTTATATTTTCGCGTAAAACTTGAATGATGTATAGATTTGGGCAAGAAAAATCTAATGTATTATGTATAAAAACGGGGATTAAGTTCCTAGTTAAGGTAAGGATCCTAAAGGTTATACGACATGTACGAGAGATCAGGGATAATATGAAATGGATGGATAAAAGGTAGTGACAGTGACACTAAGAAGGGACCGTCAGGCACAATTGAGTTAGTGAGAAGAAATTGTATCAAAGTGGTAGATTATGAAAACAAAATATTCAAGTGTTAACGATGAAGCAAGACAGATAAATGGAAATATGT
The DNA here is from genome assembly GCA_020152595.1 of Chiridota heheva. Taxonomy (NCBI): domain Eukaryota; kingdom Metazoa; phylum Echinodermata; class Holothuroidea; order Apodida; family Chiridotidae; genus Chiridota; species Chiridota heheva. Next base: position 1,168,896 of record JAIGNY010001773.1, read on the forward strand.
ATATTAGATTGTAGTTAGGAATTACATATGTTGGAAAGATATCCATTAAAATTCTCTCAGCTTTTGTATTCACATTACTGTAAACAAATCTGAACAAACCTCAATGCTGCCGCCGTTATAAATTTGGATGACATCAATGATTCATATTTTTACATGATCTATTCCATTATATCAAGATTCGTGAGCTATGTAATTACTAGATGATTTTTCTCAAAATTTGATCGTGCAAATTGAAAATATTGTTCAGAAAATGGAAGAGAAGGAAAAGTAAAAGACAAGCCGTCACTAATATAGCAGGATAGTTTTTCAAATTGTCTCAAATTTCCGCCGTCTGATGCGCTACATTGGAAACGAAAACAGCTATCTACGATTAACAGATTAAAGAAGATGCAAGGTATGTTTCTAGATTCTACTAAAAGCGTGTTTAAGGCGAGGGATAATATTTGATTAAGAAAACACACTGAAGTATCGATTGATGAGGAAATAAGGAGAAATCGTTGATGTTGTGACATCGATGCCAATCTTTAAATAAAACTTTAAAAGCAGCGACAATACAAGAAAGACAAAAGAAATTTGAATAACACGTTTAAAACAGTAGTAGAACAAAGCAAATGACATTGGTAGATTTAAAGATAGATGAAATTAATAGATTTACTGATACAAAAATACAGAGTAAAATATACCGATACCTAATCCAGATATTAACCGTTATTCTCAATTTTAAAACATATAATTTTAGCCATACAAACAGTTTTTAGCTTCTTTTTAAACATGGATAAAGAGGCTGAAGTTTGTATTGTAATTGCCCATTCTTGTTTATGGGTTTAGCTAACGAATACTTTCGGCTGTTGCTAGGAAGCAGAAAATGATCTAATTTGTTGTGAAAATTCCATCGAGCTAAAAAAATATACATAATATGAGATAGCTAGATTGGAAAGAGATATTCACTTGTTAAAGACAAAACTCATAAAATGTTGATTAAGCAAAATGAAAATTGCGTACAATTTTTGTCAGTTTGTCAGCTGGAAAATGATGATATGCAATATGCGATTGTAAACTAAAACAAATTGATATACAACATAAAGTAGAAAGTTCCATGTACAGGTAATGTATAAAAATGAGAAGTTATACCTAGGGAGGGTTATAATTACAGTGGGGAAGGAGGGGGGGGAGGGGGCGTCGGTAAAACTATCCATCAAAGACGAGAAAAATAAGCAAACAGATTGAAATAATAAATATCATGACGTTCGATGTTTAACTGATGTCCTTTTTTGTCTCAAAATGTTTGACATTATGGGGGCTATGAATGTGGAATTTATTTTGTAGGTAGCGTCAAACTTTTTTGTCGGTTAATTTGTCCGCCTTCCCCTATTTCTTATTCCACCCAACACCCAATCAGAAGGGTCTACTGATGCTACTGGGTTATATAGAATGGAACATAATTGGAATTAGAAAATGGAATTATAATTTGAACAAATGATATCACGAAAAGATGACGAAATTGACAAGAAATGAAAGGAAAATTGTAAAGCCCTAGTACCCTCAATTTAAAATACAACTACAGAAGAAAGGTACCACATATACAATTAACAATCGAGTGTAACGGCAGGCGGCTTTTGACAGGCAAAGGGCTGATGCTTGAAATGAGTGCCACTTACGAACGAGAATGTAAAATGGCAATCAAAAGTTAAGTTAACGTTAAATCCATCCAAGCCATTAAGCTCATAGGGCCATTGCTTTTCCCTAGTTTCCGTGGCGCAAGTCAATGAGAGCACATGAGTTTTTCTTGACTCATTTTACAGCTAAGTGGACTGCAGCAAGTAGAGTAATGTGTCTTGCTTAATGACACAATGCAGCGTTTGCAGAGAGAATCGAACCTGGAACCTTTCGCATACGAGCAAGACCATTAAACCACTGCACCCCTATTTGGCAATCAAAACCTAAAGTAGCTTAAAAAACAATCTTCATTTACGAAAATGTTTAAAAAACCCATGAAAAATGAGGAGAAAGTTATTTTTATCCAAATTCTTTCAACTGCTTTAAATAAATAACTATTCAATATTAACGTAAATAGTTTAACAACACAATCATAGATATTGATATATTTGTTTTAAAATAATCCAACAGTGATAACAGAAAAAAATCAGAAAGAAATAAAGAGAGATAACTGAAACAAAAGATGGTAATGCCGCACTGCATTTCTGAAAATACTTAGCGAGTATCTATTCTTTGATGTGCATAATAGTGCACCTGGAAATGACTGTAATTTAACAGTTTAAAAACATATGTTACGATCTTCATGTAGTGTATTTAAAACCACAACAGGACGACAGCCGATATTGCATTTGGAGTAGTGGTTTGATAAAGATAATACTTATTCTTGAACTTGCATACTTACGATATATGCTCAAATTCCTTTTGCTTTCGGGTTGCAGAGGCGTTAACTATGACTTTCAACACCATCAGAAGAACACAGAAATTTACCTAAAAAATAATTCGGAATTTGGCAATGATTAATAACAAACCAACTTTGAAATCTTTGGAAGACACAATTTTCGCAGAATGATGAAAACTAAAATATTATATATATATATATATAAATATATATATATATATATATATATATATATATATATATATATATATATATATATATATATATATATATATATATATATATATATATATATATATATATATATATACACACATGTATATGTGTATATATATATATATATATATATATATTTATATATACATATATATATATATTTATATATATATATATATATATATATATATATATATATATATATATATATATATATATATATATATATATATTATATATATATATATATACATGTATATGTATATATATATATATATATATATATATATATATATATATATATATATATATATATATATATATATATATATATATATATATATATGTATATATATATATATATATATATATATATATATATATATATATATATATATATATATATATATATATATATATATATATATATATATATATATATATATATATATATATATATATATATATATATATATATATATATATATATATATATATATATATATATATATATATATATATATATATATATATATATATATATATATATATATATATATATATATATATATATATATATATATATATATATATATATATATATATATATATATATATATATATAGATATATATATATATATAGATGTATATATATATATATATATATATGTCATATATTAGAAGAGAAAAATATCACGAGAAATGCAGTCGATTAGAAATATCAAAATTTTACTAGGTGTGATTGAAATTAAAGATTGTTTATTATGGTTTAGGTAAAAATCTTTTTCTTTAATACAAAGATAAATAGTTCCATTTTCGAGGAGCGAGATTATGTCGAGATTGAAAAATTTAGGAACAAAATAAAATTGCGGATAATAAAAAAAAACGTCAATGCAGAAACATGATGACTGAGGAATATCGGAGCCGATGGAAATGGTTATAAAACACAATGCATTAAACAAATTATAATTTGATATGAAAGGAAATATACTATTTTGCAAATTTCCATATCAGATGCAGAAACTCAAACGTACAATTTATAAAAGATATCCACACGATGCAATCATCAATATTTTAGCATGATATGTACCTTATTATACATAATGATGTTACTGATTTGCATGTATTTAAAAACCTTTGCTTTTTCTTTCCGTCTTACTTTTTTAAATGACTGGTAATAATTGCACTTACCACTTAGGGCTGAAAAGAAATACGTTAAGTAAATTCAAAAGTTAGCGTCGCCTTGATGATAACGTCAATTCCGGTTTTCAATTTTCCTTAGTATCGATTGCGAGAATTTTGTGATGTTATTGATTATACATGTACGATCTTATGTTCGGTAAGGTAGATGTGTAATTGATAACATTGCAGATGTATCGCGATCAATAGGGGAAAAACCGGAAGTGACGTTACCAGCACGGCGGCGTACAATTCTGAATGTATTTATGGGACGATAGCTTTCCTTTAATTGATTACATCATAGTCCTATCTAAAATCATATCATTGATTGAAAGAAAATATTTTGAGCTGGAGGTTAATTTTAGGTTACCAAAATGGTGGAATGAGAAGATTGTAAATACATTTTTAGAATCTTTTGTATGCATGAAATATACAATTCTAAAGTTGTAATGCTTTATGTCCCAGTAAATGTCAACAAACTGCTGTTGTTCCGCTTTAGCAAGTTTTTCCAACGAATGATATAAATTTCGATTTGTAAGCATAGCCATAGGCGTATGGAAATATTTTCAGGGTGGGGAAGGAGGGTGAGGGGAGGCTGAGCAAATTTGCCCGAAAATTCCCAGAAATTCAAGTGCCCTGCCCTCCCTCCCCCGTTTACCCCCTCCCCACCCCACCTCTTTAGTCCCCTCCCCCCTCTCACCCACCCGTTTAGCCTCCACCCTTCCCGTTTAGCTACGCCACTGCATGCTTGTACATGCATAAGAAAACTGAAGTTTCGTGGTCCCGGTGCGTTACTTCCTTATCAGATCATTCGCACGTATAATGGTCAATATTGTCAGCAAGGAATTAAGTATTTCCACCATGCATATATCATGTAGTAAAACTTGTCGATAATGATAAAGACGGACACATCTGTCCAACGTGATTTTTTTAACACTATTTTCAAAAGTGAATCAAAAACCCTCCCGTTTCTAAAATCTTAATTTTTAATTAATTTCTGATTAATTGATTTTGTACATTTATCTATCTATCTATCTATCTATCAAAATGTCAAAATTTGCCCGAAAAATTGCGTATTTGCTGCCCGTATGGCGGGGGGGGGGTGATGCAGTCCCTTCGCACCCGTCCTGTACGCCTATGAGCATAACAAACGTTACCCTAAATTAGAAAGAGATACGATATACAGGATCCGATAATAATTACCAGAATTACAAAAATGACCGGCCCCAGAAATGCCCATATCAATCCTGTCTCCGTTGACAACCAACAACTGTACAGGAAGAAAAATTAATGCATAAAATTAATCGTTATCAAAATGTTTTTATAAATGTGAATTTTTCATATTGTGCCAAAAACTTGCATATCAAAAGGTAAATGAACGTGTAGACGCAACTTAGCTATGCTTCAAAAACTAATAAAGACTATAAAAATGGCAAAAAAACATCAAGATCGGTTACAATTTCACCATGTTACAGATAGAGTTATTTAATCTCATCCATAGGCGGGATTTGAGAGAAGAGGGGGAAGGGGGGGCACTTGCTCTTCCCCCCACTTTTTTTAGAATTTCTATCTTTTGTATAGTAATTTTGTACATCTTAGCATGATTTTTGTGCTTTTGTCTCCCCACTTTTGACTTGCTCCCCCAACCCCACTTTCAGTAGGCCAATCCCGTCCATTATCTAGCCAGCACTATGCAAATCCTGCCTTATTTGCATTCATAATTCATTGGGCTTTCAGTGTTTACCGCATTTGTTTGAAGTGGTGCAGAAAATTCTGACCACAAGTTTATGAGTATTTACGATACCTCCAATTAGAACAGGACTAGGCTGTTCCATCATTTTCAGTGACTGACTGAGGTTTAGGAAATGAATTTAAAGATTTACGTACAGATTTTGATCGGTCTGCTCAGTCATACATCACAACAGATTCGCGCCCTCACATCAGCGATGTTCGGTTTTTCCACATGTTAGAAAATCGAGCCATCTTAAGGTCACCGAAAATGTACGCATCACTGCCCGCACACTTCGTACGTACAGTGTACAATTATACATACACTGTGCGTAGGGAATTTATTTCGAGATTGGTTTAAGTGGACACAGAGTATAAATTATTTAAGAAATATTGAGCGAGGGTGTTGCGTGTAGCAGCATCGTAGATGTAGGGGCACAATATTAGCATGTCACAAATTTTGTATATATTACCAAAAGTATTAAATTTCATTAGCCTAATCAGCAAAAACTAAGTGTTAGTTTGAAAATCTACCCAGATTGTTATACTCGCCTTAACATGGACATATAGTTTCCATATATTTAAACTGATTAGAAAAAAAAGACAAATTTGTAACTTTTTTCTCGTTATGCTCCTGCAAGTCGTATACTCCATTGTATTGCCTTCGTTAATAATCTAAGATACTCTTTTGATGACCTTGCTTTTAATAAAAGAGCAGCATGATATGGTTTTTGAATTAGCACAATAAGGTAATGCACACGTAAAATAGTTATTTATTCAACGGCGTAGGAAAAACATTTCTTGAGGGGGCTGAAATTTTATTTAACACAAACCTCAATCCTCCTCCTCATTGAAAGGTCACATTTTTGTCCCACTTATTTCACGATTTTAAGGCAGTTTTTGTTTATTTTTTAACATAGAAGAATAGACAACTAAGTTAGTATAAGACACGACGTACGTGGCAGTACATACACGCTCACGGTGCAGTGACCTGTCACTTACATGTACACGTACTAACTGCATGTTGTATGTTACACATACGCAGGCGCTACGTCGGTGTATACGATGCAATGTTACATTTTACGGCCAAGTGTGGTCAATTAAAATGATTAAATTTGGGGATACTAAAATTGGACCAGGGATCGGACCGAAGTATTATAAATTATAATCGAATAAATCAGAAGAACAAGCCCCGAAAAGGTTGATCTATTTCAAAAGAGGGTACAAGTAAGCCCAATAAGGATATTTCCCCCCTGAAAAGTGTATGAAAGGGGGTAGGGGGGATACTTCCGCCCCTCAAATTTTTGACTACGCTCTTGTATTTATTAACACCTTTCATAAAGAAAGGCATTGTCTCATGAATAAATTCAGAAGTGTACGCTGCTGTGCTGGTAACGTCACTTCTGGTTTTTAAATTTCTTTATTGATTGCGGGATATCTGTTATCGAAAACACATGTTGGCCCTTATGCTCGGTCCGGCATATTTCTCGCAATCAATAAGAAAAAATGAAAACCGGAAGCGACGGCGCTCACTTCTGAATATATTTATCGGACGATACCTTTTCATTAAAGTTTTGATCACATAATTCCACACTTTATTCATAGCATCTCCCATCACATACATATGTGAAAATCATACCGATTAAAATGGACACAATCTTATTAGAATAATCTAAACTGTACTTAAAATGACCTCTCACAAAGCTGATAAAATTGTATCATAGCTGTGACATAGCTGTGGCATAGCTGTTTACATTACCAAGTGTTGTAAAGTTTGTGGATTTGTTTTTCATCTCGTTTTTATTGCTTTGAAAACGTTGAACATAATTGATCGTATTCAGTATGAGGCAGAATTCATAAGCCAAAATTGAAGGGAAAAAAATGAATTTAGCTAATATTGCCTCTGTTTATTTACCTTGTTTTTGCTTTCTTCATGTTTTTTATTGGATTTTTGAGCAAAAACGTCAAACGTTTTGAGGAAAATGTTAGACATTTTTAGCAAAAACTCAGCATTCCTGAAAAAAATATACTGATTTTTTTATTTTGCAAATTAGAATCGGCACTAATTTTCCGAGACTGAGGAAATTTCCGGCCAGTGAGCAATTTCCCGCATACCCTCTTCGTACGCTACAACGCTACACTGCACGAGATATATAAGAAAGGATTAGTCCCATACCTTTGTCCACTTCCGTAGCTTTCCCAACTACATGCGGTAGAAATTCCTACGATAATACCAGGTGTACCTGAAAAATGAGATCAAGTAAGAAAATAAAACAATGTTACCTATTTAATGTTTTAGACACAAAACAAATAATTTCACGATTAACAAATTCAAGTTAATGATCATCATAAATGTATTATTATTATTATTATTATTATTATTATTATTATTATTATTATTATTATTATTATTATTATTATTATTATTATTATTATTATTATTATTATTATTATTATTATTATTATTATTATTATTATTATTATTATTATTATTATTATTATTATTATTATTATTATTATTATTATTATTATTATTATTATTATTATTATTATTATTATTATTATTATTATTATTATCATTTCATGTGAAATTTGCTGTTGGAAACAATTTGTATCAATATCGCTCATAAAGTTCTATTAATTCTTTTTAAAAGAATCATCGATGTACTTTTGTTTTTCTGCATATTACACAGGGTGTTTAAGCATTCCATTTATTCATAGAAAGAAATTTTTTTTGTCACTATTATGGCAGACAAGTTTACATACTGAAAACGAAACCGATACATATCAATATTCCAACTTTTAATCCATGGGACGTGCCCTGTATGCCACTGGCAGGTAGAGAAATTAATCTTTTTGGCTTAAATGATTGATAGTTTGTTTTAACCAATTACCGCATGAATATGCCTAGCAACAAAATCTACGTAATTAAGTGGGAAAACATCCTACGCGGTGCTGGTACAGTACAGTTAGCTAGCGGCGCGCGCTGATGTAGTCAATGCAATTTACTGTACAAAACAAATGTCTGCACACAGACTGGGTGATGGCAAAATTGTGAACAAAAATTGCGCTTACGGGCCCGATGCGGGTTTTTAAATCTGCCATTGTTGTTACCCAGAACAGTTAGCAAACTGAAATTTGTTTATCCTATTTGCTAAAAACTCTAAAGATTCTAAGAAGTGCCATAAATGAATCAAAGCTTGCGGCAGGCCTCGCAAACATCTTAGACTTAATTGGACTAAATGTCAATTGGTAATGCACGATTGCGGATTTAAGGCTTGTTTTCCCCACATAGGAGTGAATAGAATATACGGACAGGATAAGAAGACCGTATCCCCCTAGATCCCCTACGCATGATGACACACCTGGTATAATTTTCAAGGTATATGAACGTGTAGATGCCACTTTGCTCAATTGTTCAATTTAGAATCGACAATTTTGCAACGTTTTTAGATTGAGGCATCAATATGATAAGTTTATGCAAATTTGTGATGTATTACGGAGTGACCAATTGCTATGTCCATAATTGAAAAACTGATTTGTCAGACTTTATCTGTTTGAGGGTGCAGGTGCACCCCTTAACCCTGTGAAAACGCCCATGGCTATCATAATAGAAGAGAACAAAATTACCCCATGCGAACAGGCAGTAAAAGATAGTTTTATTCCTTCCATCCATTCTCGAGAATACTTGCACAATTTCTATATAAAGGTGTACACCTTCTACTAGCATCCACGCAAATACTGTCAGATATAGGTAATGCATAAACATGGCCACAATCCTACAAACAATCTGTGTGAAAGAAGAAAACAGCAAATCAACAAAAATCAGCAAAAAGTGGTTCCATAAATATATGAAAATGTGATTATAAAGTAAGAGAAGTGTAAATAGATGACAAAATTGTTTAAAAGCCAGTTGTCAATTCTAATGTGGAGATAAATAAACGATACATTTTAACGATTCTGATTGGAAGTGAAAATATTTATGCCGTGAATTAGGCCTATCGGGTTTCATATTCACTTGACTTGACTTAACCCTCTTTGCTCCTTGTGGGCCATAGGGCCTCAACAGTTGTCATTCACTTTTGTCGGTCTCTGGCTATAATTTTGGCAGTTGAACATGTGGGCTTCTGTGGCTTTAGCTCGTTCATCATCAGGCTCCGCCTCCAGGCTCCGCCTCCAGGTGTGTCTGGGGCGACCTCGTTTCCTCTTGCCTTGCAGGTTCCATTTAAGTGCTTGTCTGGTTATGCACACAACATCCAAGTGTGGCTCACCCATCGCCACTTCCGTCTTCATATTGTCTCACTACTAACTAATTTGATTTAAGTTTACAATTTATTGAAAGAATACGCTATAGCAATGTCCTTGGTATCGATACTGAATTGCATGATGACAGGAATGAAAAATAAAGTAAAAATTACTGCAAGCGGGGCTTGATTATGAACTTGACGGGTCTGGGGCTGAGTTCTGATCAGGCCTAGGAGAACGACTTTTGAAACACAATAAAATGTATATATGTATATATATATATATATATATATATATATATATATATATATATATATATATATATATATATATATATATATATATATATATATATATATATATATATATATATATATATTTATATATATATATATATATATATATATATACATACATATGTATATATATATATATATATATATATATATATATATATATGTATATATGTATATATATATATATATATGTATAATATATATATATATATATATATATATATATATATATATATATATATATATATATATATATATATATATATATATATATATATTTATGTATATATATATATATATATATATATATATATATATATATATATATATATATATATATATATATATATATATATATATATATATATATATATATATATATATATATATATATATATATATATATATATATATATATATATATATATTTTAATATATATATATATTTAAATATATATATACATTTTTTCAGATGTAGTTTCCCAAAAAACATTGCAAATACGACATTGCAAACTATTGCAGTAGGATTTATGCAGGCCCATTAGTATAGACACTGCTTAAAAACATGTTGTGCAAAATTCAGACTACAAATTTACGCATCATTCAATAAGATTAACTTTGCTTCAAAGGACATTTCATACTCCTTGTGAGATGCTGCTCCTCTGAATAAAAATTCTTTTGTTTTGGGTGGAAATCGAGCACATGATTTATTGAACAGCTTGTATGGAGGTTGAACATACCACAGTTTTGTGGTTTTGGGGAATTAAAACAAAAAAGATAACTTTTACTTCAATTGGCCTTGCTCTTTATGAGGGCCGGTTGAAGTATTACTGGTTTTAGGCAGAGCCATTTCCAATGTATTAGGTGTTTTTGTTTCACAAACAAAAGTCTATAAACATAGAGAGGCAAAAAAGAGGTACAAAACATTTTTCACAACGCTTTTGTGGGCCTATTTTTCCCAGGGGGCATGTGGCTTCAGCCTCTTCAGAACCTGTATTATTCCGGCCGTGCCTGCAAATACACTACATTGAAAGATGGTATATATACCTGGTGTTTAACGGCCAGGGATGTTGACATGAAGAATCCCTGAGCTAGAAGAAGAGCAAAAGCTAGATTCTTGTGGATAAACACTCGTTCTGACTGCAAAGCCCTTATGAAAGGAAAATGACAAAAAACATTAACATTACTTTACCACAGAGGTGTAGGAAGGGTTAGCTCTCAAGGAGGAGAAATAAAGGAGTTTCCTAACTTTGCTGGCTACAAGCAAAATTCATTGGTAAATCTTGTTTCTACTAATTGTTGTTGCTTATCGGGAAATTTCCTGTTAGCAGTCCGGAAGCGTGCCTATTAATAGAAACATTTATAGCACACGGGAACATTGAAGTCATGCAGCCATATTGTTCAGATTTTGCGATAGAATGTCATTGTTTCTAATTTATGTAGTTGAAATACCAAAAATCATTGCGTTGAAAAATAATAGAATTTTCAAAATGGCCGTTTCCCGCCTAAAAGCCTAGCTCTATTGTCTATTTTTTCTAATATTTCGAAAACGGCGTGGTGAACATATCAAATGGAAGTAAACTCGTTTAAGCCATGATAGTAATGAAGGCATTTTCATAAGTTTTAAGTTTCTCCTAGCAAACATATTTTTTCCCAGAGGTATTTAAAATTTAAAATTTGTAACATCACATAAGGCTTCAATCTTAGGATAGCAAAGGATCACGGGAAATATCACAAAATGGCGGGTTCCATGTAGCAAAATGTTTCCCATTTTTAGGAACATTTATGTTCCCATTAATAAGAATGCTGCTGGATTGGTTAGTGAGCTTTCTGAAAATAGCCATTTGTTGAGATGGTTTGCTTTAATTTGAACAATTTGCTTAAAACTTGTACGTAACAAAATCCCAATTTTTACCTCCTACATAAGAAGAAATCATGTCAGGGAAAACCCGTAACTAGAACTAAGTTAGATTGTTTTGATGGTCAGTTATCGTCTCCTACGTACGAGGTAAATGAAATTCCAATTCTGCGTTTTGATTGGTCGAAACACAATGGTACAGTGTGCACTTACACCAGTCAGTTTCGTTTTGGAATCAATTGTACGCCGCCACATTTTAATCACGATAGATAACCTTTAAAAGACTGAAATGATAAATACTGGCCAGGGAGTTGCCATTAAAATCCCTGTATTGACAGAACTGTTATCGGCAGGTAGTAGTAGACGATAGCAACAATTGAGTCTCTCATGTTTGCTGCTAGATTAAGACTACTTCGGAATACCTGCCGGAATTACTTTTCTTTCACTTTGATGCACGCATATAATAAATAGATAATACCAAAATCTCAAAAGATATCAATAGGTGATAGAGAATTTTCAGTCGCAAAACGTAAAGAATGAAACGGGTGAAACATTCTAAAAGCTTAAAAGCTTAACAACCTTTTGAATAAAAAGTTAAAAACCCAGTCCGTATGCCATTTCCATAATTGTTGTTCCATTTGTACACTTGCTATGCGTATTTTTGTTACTTTTCTTTTAGCCTTCGCTTGTTTGTAAAGCACCGTTGATGACTCTTTATAGAAGCGAGCGCTGCCGCATAAATGTAGCAAATAGATAAATGCATATATGCATAACAATGAATTATTAATGAACCTTATTGTAATAAAGTATGGAAATTTTAATGAAATTTTGTTACATCGACACGAGAAAACCAATGAATTTCCTAATGTTAACTTACTTTTTAATTCTCTTACCAACGTTATTTGAAAAGTTGAAGATTAATATGACTTTCATTGACTAAAATTTAGGGCAGAATTTGATAAAATTACATTAAGGATGTTGCGCTGTCATCTCTTTTATACAGCACAACTTTTATATACCTTAAAAATTCTTCAGATTTTAATTAGTCATAACTCGAAAAGTAAAGGTGGTCTTAAAATTCTTTAAAGACTATTCTGTTCAAAAAGCTATAGTTAAAGTTATAAGAACACGAACTTACCGTAAACAGGTCAAAACGATGAGAGTAATTATAAGAGCAACTGTTGATATGCCAAGACCAACCATACTGAGAATGGACAGAGCGATGAAATGGCCATCTGAGATCTGATAGACAAAGCATGGCATAAGCGTGACATAACGAAAGTTTCGGAAAAATTCATTTTCATGAACGAATTTGTTTATGACGTATGGAAGATCGACAATAGTAAGGAATGGTACGTATTGATTAGCAAATTCTATACATTAATTACAGGCTAAAAGGTAATACCCTTACAGAAAAGCGGCATTTTCCTTGGGTGGCATTCATGTGCTTTAAGGGAAGTTCCTGGATTGGCAAACCAAAGAACACTGGGCTCGCGTGACATGCACGATCTTGCGTCTGACCTGGACATGTTAATACATCCAGAAGCTACCCAGTTGTGCATGAATGCTACCGTGGGTGTCAACCTTGAAGACACCCATGTGCAAGTCAAGCAGGCATGTCATACATCTGCACATATATATATATATATATATATATATATATATATATATATATATATATATATATATATATATATATATATATATATATATACATATATATATATATATATATATATATATATATATATATATATATATATATATATATATATATTAACATATTTATTAAATTACAAAATAGGTGACATAAAGTAAATAGGAACTGTGAGAAAGCTATGAGATTTCCTAATAAAAATACATAAATATCTTTCTTTATCCAAACCTCTATTTCCTTAACTTGCATGAGAACTGCAAAGTTAGTGGTGTGGTTGCACGAACATAGAGTATAGGAACCATTAAACGTCAGTACTTCGCATCCATATTCACTCCAGTTTGCATGGACGTTACCGCTAGCAACAAAAAAGAAAGACAATACAGATTAAGAAAGCAGAATCTCACCAAATTAAATACAAAACACTCTCCTTTTTGTCTTTATTCATCTACACTGTCCGTACCCGGTTCGTACCCCCGATTTGGAGAACAGTTTTGTTCTCCCGATTGGGGGATCCTTTACAGAAGTATCCCACAATGCATCAATACAAATTGAAACTTTATTTAGGAATAACATTAGAATCAGACACTTTTCAAACGCGGGGAAGTCAACTACTGCAAAGGGTTCAAACTTTTCTTCACGATTTGAAACAATGGAATATGAATTATCTTTTCACCTTGCGCTTTTAAAATTCACAGTGTGGTTTTCAAGAAATTTGAAGAAAAGTGATGAATTCTTATTATGTGTTACCGTTAACTTTGTTTCATTATCAAACTAGGTACATGGCGGCCTCCAGTACATAATAAATCTGAGTTAACCATAATAATGAAGTTTTCCTAAACTGATGATTAAACCTAAAATACCTCAAATATATATAAAATACCTAGAAATGCGTAGAAGACACACACTCACAGACACATATATACATATATATATATATATATATATATATATATATATATATATATATATATATATATATATGTATATATATAGATATATATATATATATATATATATATATAGATATATATATATATATATATATATATATATATATATATATATATATATATATATATATATATATATATATATATATATATACATATATATATATATACATATATATATATATAGATATATATATATAAATATATATATATATATATATATATATATATATATATACATATATATATATATATATATATATATATATATATATATATATATATTTATATATATATATATATATATATATATATATATATATATATATATATATATATATATATATATATATATATATATATATATATATATAACCTACGTATTTATTGAATTACAAAATAGGTGACATAAAGTAAAAAGAAACTGTGAGAAAGCTGAGATTTCTTAGTAAAATACATATATATCTTTCTTTATCCGAACCTCTATTTCCTTAACTTGCATGAGAACTGCAAAGTTAGTGGTGTGGTTGCACGAACATAGAGTATAGGAACCATTAAACGTCAGTAGTTCGCATCCATATTCACTCCAGTTTGCATGGACGTTACCGCTAGCAACAAAAAAGAAAGACAATATAGATTAAGAAAGCAGAATCTCACTAAATTAAATACAAAACACTTTCCTTTTTGTCTTTATTCATCTACACTGTCCGTACCCGGTTCGTACCCCTGATTGGGAGAATAGTTTTGTTCTCCCGATTGGGGAATGCTTTACAGAAGTATCCCACAATGCATCAATACAAATTGAAACTTTATTTAGGAATAACATTAGAATCAGACACTTTTCAAGCGCGGGGAACTCAACCACTGCAAAGGATTCAAACTTTTCTTCACGATTTGAAACAATGGAATATGAATTATCTTTTCACCTTGCGCTTTTAAAATTCACAGTGTGGTTTTCAAGAAATTTGAAGAAAAGTGATGAATTCTTATTATGTGTTACCGTTAGGCAGTCGCGCTTTAACAAGGTTTTTTGAAATTATGAGAAATAACTTGGGATTTGTGATTATTATTTAGCAATAACTGCGTGATAGTAACGAAGTTTGGTTTACTTTTGCGAAATTCAACATGAACAAAGCAAACTGTGTTACACACCTTCAATGAAACGACTGATAAACGTCTATGACTGAAAATTCACAATAAAAATGGCGGCTTCCACATATCACTCAGTGCGTCATATATCACTCAGTGCGCATAATTGAGTCTCCCGATCGGGGGACTTCTTGAGTCCCCCGATCAGCGGTACGAACCAAATTTACTGTAGATATTGATGATTCAAAATGCATGCACATCCTACTCATTTTGTATTTCAGGCTTTTTGAGATCTTTTACGTAATTGAAATTCTCTGGGATCCTAGATCATTTATTTTTAGTTTCTTTACCTTAGGGAGGGGTTGGAGGCTTTTATCCATTTCCTACCCAATTGTGTTATTAGGTACGTATCAATCTACTACCTTCGTATAGGGCGTACATTCATAAACGTTGATCACCGCAAAACTTGAAGTGCTCCCAGTTTGAAGAAAATTTCAAGCAAATTTCAGAAAACTGTCACCAAACGTCTGGAAAAATGTATCAATTTTCAGGTAATAGTTAGCACTAACGTCAGGCAATTATTACCAAATTTCAGAAAATAATCGCAAATTATAGGAAGTATTCATCAAATTTCAGAAAATAGTCATCATATTTAGGAAATTTGGGGCTCATTTAGGAACCTAATTTTTGAATGAGAACTTATACCTACTTTAAGGAGCCTGTGATGCACCTGCGTTTCTGGAATCCGTTTTGTTAAATAAATGTTGTGATAAGATTACTGGGTAAGTTATTTGGAATTATGGCACACATAACATTTCAGAGTGTCTCAAAACATATTATTTTACAAACAAAATTCAAATGTTAAAATTGATCAATATGGCTGTTTCGCGTCGAAGGCATCGTTTTTAACTAATCATCTTCTGTGAATAATTGTATATGCTGAGCCAAAAGCTCTTGTTAATTACCTTTCTCTAATAATAATAATATAAATGTTGACCAAACATGTTCTTAATTAATTATCTTTTCAGATTTATTGTTTATGCTAAGCCAAGAGTTCTCCTTAACCATCTTATCTTTACTACTATAAATAAAAAGCCAATATCTCTCCTTCATTATCTTTTTTTTCAACTATTGTAAATGTTGAGTCAAGAGCTTTCTTCATCATCTACTATTAACTATTTCAAATGCTGAGCCAAGAACTTTCCATGATTATCTCTTCTGAACTATTGAAGAAAAAAGCGAATGGAGAGCTCTCCTTAATCATCTTTTCTAGAATGTACATAATGAGCCAAGGGCTCTCCTTGATCTTTAAAAAAAACTATAATAATAAAGGCTGCGCCAGAAGCTCTCTTAATTATCTTGTCTGAAGTATTGAAAATACAGAGCTTAATAGAGCTTCCTAATCATCTTTTCTAACTGTTGTAAATGCAAAGCCAAAAGCTTTCCTTGATCATCTTTCTTTACTATTGTGAATGATGAGCCAAGAGTTCTCCTTAATCATCTTTTCTGAACTATTGTAAATACTGACTCATGAACCCTTTTTATTTATATTTTGTGAAGTACTGTAAATGTCGAGTCAAGAGCTTTCCTTAATTATCTTTTCTGAACTATTGTAAATGCTTGGTCAAGAGCTCTCCTTTATCATCTTTTTAAACTATTGTAAACGCTGATCCAATAGCTCTCCTTTATCATCTTTTCTGAATTGTTTTTAATGCCGAGCCAAGAGATCTCCTTTATCATCTTTTCTGAACTACTGTAAATGCTGAGCTAAGAGCTTTCCTTAATCATATTTTGTGAACTACTGTAAATGAAGCGCCAAGAGCTCTTCTTCATTATCTCCTATTAACTATTTGAAATGTTGAGCCAAGCGTTCTCCTTAATCATCTTTACTGAACTAGTGAAATAATGAGCGAAAAGCTCTCCTTAATCATCTTTTCCAGACTATTGTACATGCTGTGCCAAGAGCTCTCCTATCTTTTTTAACTATAATTGTAAATGCTGTACCAAGAGCTCAACTTAATCATCTTTTCTGAAGTATTGAAAATGCGGAGCTAATAGAGCTTCTTAATTATCTCTCTAAACTGTTGTAAATGCAAAGCCAAAAGCTTTCCTTAATCATCTTTCTTTACTATTGTGAATGCTGAGCCAAAAGCTTTCCTTATTCATCTTACTTTACGATTGTGAATGCTGAGCAAATAGCATTTCTTATTCATCTTACTTTACAATTGTGAATGCTGAGCAAATAGCATTCCTTAATCATCTTTCTTTACTATTGTAAATGCCGAGCGAAGAGCTCCCTCTAATCACCAAGAACTACTGTAAATAATGACTCATGAGCTCTCCTTAATTATATTTTGTGAACTACTGTGAATGCCGAGTCAAGAGCTTTCCTTAATCATCTTTCTTTACTATTGTAAATGCAAAGCCAAAAGCTTTCCTTAATCATCTTTCTTTACTATTGTGAATGCTAAGCCAAAGCTTTCCTTATTCATCTTACTTTACGATTGTGAATGCTGAGCCAAAAGCTTTCCTTATTCATCTTACTTTACTATTGTGAATGCTGAGCCAAAAGCTTTCCTTATTCATCTTACTTTACGATTGTGAATGCTGAGCCAATAGTATTCCTTAATCATCTTTCTTTACTATTGTGAATGCCGAACGAAGAGCTCCCTCTAATCACCATGAGCTACTGTAAACAATGACTCATGAGCTCTCCTTAATCATATTTTGTGAACTACTGTGAATGCCGAGTCAAGAGCTCTTCTTAATCATCTTTTGTGAGCTACTGTGAATGCCGAGTCAAGAGCTCTTCTTAATCATCTTTTTTAACTAATGTAAAAGCCGAGCAAAGAGCTTTCTTTAATTATCTTTTCTGAACTATTATAATTGCTGAGCTAAGAGCTCGCCTTAATCATCTTTTCCTAACTATTGTAATGTTGAAGCAAGAGTTGACCTTAGTCATCTTAAGTTAACTAATGCAAATGCTTAGCCAATAGCTTTCTTTAATCATCTTTCTTTACTATTGTGAATACTGACCCAAGAGTTCTCCTTTTAATCATCTTTCCTGAATTGTTTTTGATGCTGAGCCAAGAGCTCTCCTTATTCATTTTTCTGAACTATTGTAAATGATAAATCAAGAGCTCTTCTAAATCATCTCTTCTGAACTATTGTAAATACTAAGTCAATTCCGTTCTTCTTATTAAGATACTGAGCTCTTACAATAAAACTCACCGGTTTGTTTCCCAAAAGACGCACAGGGGCTGCAATTCACTCATTTCTGATATGTTCAGTTGCGCCCTCCGCTGAAAATACAATCATTTTTAATTTAATTCATTTGACAGTCTGGAAGCATCCTGAAAAACTGGGTGCTTTGAAATTTGCCAAAAATGGGTACTTTGATGTATTACGTCATCGCATGAGCCTACACATTTGACTAGCCTACACTAAACGTATGGGGTTTCTCATTTTCCGCTCCAGACTGTCCAAAAATTCTGGATATTTTGAAAATTTTGTGACGAGTAGTAAATAGATATTCAAAACTTTCTGCTGCTGCGTTTTCAAATTCATCGTCGCCTTTTTGAGACAATCAACAAAATAGATTGCTCATAATATGTTTGTTTATGTTTTAAAAATTTTGATTTGCCATAATTCGGAATTTACATCCGTTTTTAACACAATTTAGGAAAAACCTTTTTAAAATCAAGAAATATAAAATTTCTTCTTTTATATTTGATGAACATTATGCTTAGTTTTGGAGAACATATACAGCATAACATTATTTAAGGTTCATTGAAAACATGATTGGGTCGGTAAAATTTTAGTTGAAGAAATCTCATGACCAACGGAGAAATTTCACTTACATTCAATCTAACACTTTGATCCTCGTTATCTTGAAAGGAATATTGAATACTTTTTTTTTTCCCAATGCGGGTACAAATTTCTACAATCATTGGAATTTATTTAGCCTGCATAGTAAAATTAATTGGTAATGTAGTGTAAAGAAAACTAGCTTAAATTTTTTTGTGTTTTTTTTTACTTAAAGGCCAGTCTGTAACATACAAGGTAAATATATTTCATATAAATTCATGTGTTTTGATTGGAAGAAACACAGTGCACTTAAATCAACAAGCCAATCATAATTGAATTGGAATAAAATGTACGACGCCACATTCTAATTACGATAGATTCTCCAAAAATTCTTCAATTGGGCCTACTTTATTAAAATGTTTCAATTTTTTTTTTTAAATAAGGCAGAATTTACGCTTGAATATCTCCTTAACAGAATAAGATATTGAAGTTCTTTGTTTACATACAATTAAATTCTTTGACCACTGAGCTAATCCTATAAAGAAAATAATTCATAGCAATCTTACATACAATATGATATCTTATAAACAGTCCAGTCCACGCTCCCGATCGGGAGATCATCTGATTGGGAGATCTCTCGATTGGGAGATCTTCCGATTAGGAGATCTTCCGATTGGGAGATTTCCTGATTGGGAGATCTCCCGACCGGGATCGTAAACCGAAGTTATAAATGCCAGTGACTAGAGATATAGCATGAGTATGATTTTATGTACCACTTCAAGTCCGAAAACAACAGGAATTGAAGTTGCAATTCCATCCAGAAGAAACGAAAGTGACAAAATAGGGGACACTTGAATCCGCGATGACTCCTGTATTCTGCAAGGAAATAAAGAAAGGCGGGAATTGATTTTCATTATTTGCTTTTGGTAAGAATATTACCAATAATTTAAAATTGTTGAAGCACTAGTCATACCAAGTGCGTCTGTGCGTCAAATATTAAATTTTAGGTGGGAGGGTGATTGGGTTAAGGGAAGCGGAGCAATGGGGAGGAGAAGGGGGACGGGCGCCACTATGCAATCTCAAATTGATCGATGTAGGCGTTATACTAAAATTCTGAGTAAATAATGCATACAGACCAAATTAGATATTGGTGAAAGTCAAATATTTTTTCATCATTTCGTCTCTCTTTCCGCATACTGACGAATGTCTTTGAAACCTCGTGAAATAAAATATCTTTATTATAAGTACAATTGTCAAAAGATTATCATTTTGTCTTTCCAATGATATATAAAGTTATATAATACGTTTATCAGCTTTTATTTCATCAAGCTTCAAAATTTTCCGAACATTCGTCAGTATGCAGAATTAATAATTTCAAGTTTGACATTCGTCACTACACAAATTACATTCGTCACGAAAAGAGGGACGCAAAAAGAAGAACGATTTGCATTCGGATTTTTCTTTTTATATTAACAGTAATTTGACGTTGTTGATGCACGAGTCATGCCAAATGCGTCAAATATTCTATTTGGGAGGGTGGCTGGTTCAAGGCAGAGCAAGAAGGAGGGGGGTTATCTGGCGCCACTATACAATTTAAAATTAATCTATGTAGGCATTATACCAACACTCTGAGTGAATAATGCATGCAGACCAAATTAGATATTGGTAAAAGCTAAATTCCTTTTACCATCTTTTTCTTTCGGTAAAAATATTAACAATAATTTGTAGTTGCTGAAGCACTGTTTATAACAAGTGCGTCAAATATTATATTTTGGGCTGGTGGGTGGCTCGGTTGAGGAGAGGGGGTCGGGTTCTATTTAATTTAAAATTGACCGACGTATTCAGTTTACCGAAAATCTGCGTATATAATGCATACACATCAAATTACATATTAGTCAAATTACATATTAGTCAAATTCAAATTTGGCAATTTGGCTTCACATTTGTCTTTTGGAGATAAAGTCGGAAATTGTACTTTAAAGAGGCGGATTCGATATATGGACACACTGTTTAGAACTCGATTCAAATTGTTTGCTTAGTTGAAAATTCAAGCAATTGCTGCACGATTCGTTGGCCCTTATTTCACGATATGTATTAAGCAAAACCTTAAGCATGAACTCTGGAATAACGATTGATATAGCCCAGTAGGTTAAGGCAATGGACTTCGGGATTTTTGTTTGAATCCCGCCAGAACCATTTACCTGAATTTTGCTTCTTTTTTTCGCTCATTGTAATTTTAATCTGGTGACTAGTATTGTGATATTATTTTACTAATTTTTCACTTCCACTTTTTTCTTTCCAATAAATACGTTGAAGAAACAAGCTTCCCGTATATCGTTGTAACGTTATCATTACGATTGAATTTTCACACAGTGACGTGAAATACAACGTTATGTATGCACATGTACAAACGTACAGGGATCTTGTGCGTTCCAGAAACGAAAGTGACGTCAAAACTCTGCATCCCCCAATTTTACAGAGACCAACGATGTACGACCTGAAGCGAGTCTCCCTCTTTAACTTAAATCGTTCATCAAAGCTATTTATGATCACATGCTGTTAAAGACATGATTTAAGATAAACTGACTTGCTTTATAATTTACGGAAGAATTAAAAGTAAAACATTACCAACGCTGGTATTGCACTGGTAAATTATGTTTCAATTGAATGTTGTTCGGGAAATCTCAATCCATTTTCGATGTATCTTCTCCAATTTTCGGAAAATTTCCTTCCTTTTTGGCAAGCTTTTTTAGTTTTAGGAAATTTTCTTTATTTTTGGGAAATGTCCTTCATATTTGGAAAATTTTGTCCATTTTCAAGAAATTTCCCTAATTTTCGAGAAATTTTACCAGTAGTTTTACAAAATTGTTGTTTAATTTTACCTCTAAAATAAAAGGCGTGTCATCTCAGAGGGGCAGACTGCCCCACTGCCCTCTACTTTTCTACGCCTTTGGGTGCTACTACTGTTGTTAAGAGTTGTTTTTTAATCGATTTTAAGTTTGCTGTTTACTAAGAATGGCATCTAAAACAAGTATTAAGAAGTTTCCATCGCAGAAAGTAAAATAAACTTACTTCTTATAAGCATTATCCTCCGCCTGATATAATATGGAAACAAATTTTACCGTGCTATTCTCCAATTCTAAAAAAAGAATGAAAAGAAAATATTATTTAGCAAAAGGATGGAATCAAGAAAAATCACAGCGATCCAGACAATACATCTTGCAAGGGACAGCTGCTTAAATTAGCATGGGACAACTAACATGGGACTGATTTTGAAGAAAAAAAATATTAAACAGGGATTTTAAAAGAAAATTAAAAATATATAAATATCTTAAAGGTACATGGACAGGTAGCAACAACATGAGCTTAGCTGATTTAAAAAAAAAAGCAAATTGCAAAAGTTGCTAAATGGGTTAAAAAGTGCCCATTTTACAGTCTGGCAGCATTCCTATTAATAAAAACATAATTGTTCCTATAAATAGGAACATTTTTCTTAATGAAGCCGCTATTTTGTAATATTTTTCATGATCCTTTGCTATCCTAACGTTAAAACCTCATGCAATATTACAAATTTCAAATTTGAAATACGTCTGGGAAAATATCTTTGCTTGAGGAAACTTAAAACTCATTAAAAATAGCTTCATTGCTGTCATGGTTAAAACTTTTCTACTCCCATTTGTTCGCCACGCCGTATTTATTCGAATTATTAGAAATAGACGATAAAGCTAGGCTTTTGCGCAGCCATTTGAAAAATTCAAATGTTTTTCAACACAATGATTTGTAATATTCCAAGTACATCAAGTTAAAACTATAACAATATGTCGCAAAATCTAAACAATATGGCTGCATGACTTCAATATTCTCGTGTGTTATAAATTAATAGGCATGCTGCCGAACTGTTTTAAAGCATTTTAAAATTTGGATACCTATAATTAGCATAAATTCCGCAACATTAAATTTAAACCTTGCAATACATTTTGTGTATTAAGCCCCGCCAAAATCTAAAAACTGTCGGGGTACATTGCTCACAACAGAAACCACAATCCAGCACATGCAATTAGCAATTACACTAGGGATTTCCACACTTTTTACCTCACTTTCCATGGTCATAACCTGACATTGATAATAAACAAATTTCACTGCAACTGCACTGACTTTCACACTCAACACAAGGACAAAAGTACTCCCCTGTGGTCAATGTGCCTGGTTTGAAGTAATAATTTACACCATAGGATGGTATTTAACAGTGAAGGTTTAAAAAAAAAGAAATACTGACGAGTAGTTTTAAGTGATTTTTTTGTTCAACCTTGTGTAGGCTTTGGGAATTTTGGACTAAAAATCCATTGCAACAGAATTTCCTTATGATATTTTGTAACATTAGAATTGATGTTCATATTAACTTCTTTTTCGTACATTTTCTCAAATATATTGTATGGAAGTAATTAACTATTGTAAGCAGGAATTTAAATATTTTATTATAGCCTTGACGCAGATGTAGTAGTAGAAAGCAATTTGGGAAAGTTTGATATTCAAAATTTGGAGAAAAAATATGAAGAAAATTACGTCATATTTTCAAACATCATCACTTTTGCAAAAAAATTACAAACTTTGATTTGTCATAACTTTGCAAAAACTATACATGACTTGTCCTTCTTCTTCCAGCGAATCATAGTCACAAACTTAATGTAGCAAATAATGAGACTACCTATCTTTATAAAAAAAACCTACTCAACCAAACAATAAGGACTTTATCTATTGCTAATAAGATACTCAACAACAACCCAGGACTAACAGGAATATTAGTACAATAGAGCCATTGGTAGAGGAAATTTAATCGTAATTGTTCGTGCTTTTCATAATAAAAATAATAAAGAGGAAAAGTTTGACCCGATCTGCTTATAAATTAAGTCGGGTCTGACTGTTTGAAACTTTAAAGAGTATAACAACTAATGTAAGTGACCAATTAAAGTCTGTTCTGCTCAGAACTGTATGTTCTTTCATTTAAATAAAATCTTTACCTGTAACTATACCTTTATCATACTGACTGCAATTACCACAAAGTATGGGGATGTCCAAAATTATTTCCAAAACATACAGTGCTAGTGCATGTCAAACATTGTATAGTGCGCTAAACTATCAAAATTGTGAAACATATGGATCCAAAATACCGGAAAATTAGTTCAAAAGTATTCAGTATTTGCTGCAATTTCATGGGACTAAATTTTCTTAATCTAATGTTGTATAAAACTCAGGGTAACATAATAAATAGTTGAAAAACAAGCTTGATTCAGATTCTTCAGTTTATTTCGATGTTCACAAGTAATGTCTAGTGGTAATCTCAATACTTTTAAATCTGACGCCCGTGTGCTCTCTAGTCAGTTTCTTCATCACAAACCTCGTACAACCCAAGGGTGGCTGGACCATTCATAGGTCAGTATTTTATTAACATGTGCTGACCATGCATGGGTGAAACTTGTGTACAACTTTAAGGTGTGGTGCTTCCTGAGACCAGAAAGAGGAATGATAATAATGATAATCGGGGAATCAAATCTACTGGGAACAGAACTTACTCAAGAAGTGATTAAATGAGTAGGATGTATCACAGCCAGACTATTTTATGTTAAAAAAAAAGAAGGACGGAGGAATACCACGCAACATCTCTCTTGGTTTTTTTTATTTATATATATATATTTTGGAACAAAATGTTAGTTAACTATGGTATCTTGGTAGATGAATAAATCCATGTTAAATTTAATATCGCAGCCAAAAACGTAATTTCAAATATCAAGTCGGTATTCTTTATTGTTATTTTAGAGGAAATTATTATTTAAGAACTTTCACCAATTCTTGCTCTCAGGTAGACTTATTAAACCAATAGAGTTGATAACAATTTCAGTGTGAAATCTTTTAAAGTCGGTTAACAAGTTTAACATTTCATTTCTATTTACTTGAAAGTAGATTTTTTCAAAGTCAACCTGCCAACATGGTTCTTTTGCAGAGTTTTGTATATTATAGATATTTTCACATTTCTTTAATTTCCAATGCGTGCAAACTTCTCCTCAACCGTTTGATATTTGTCGAAACAGTTAATGAGACGCGTAGCGCATGATGGGTACATAGCGGGTGCTTTTACATTTTATTAAAAATTCATCCAAATTCCCAAAACATTCAATATTGGCCTCAAATTGGTGGTATTGTCTTGAAGGCCATCTATCGTGATTAAAATATGGCGTGGTACAATTTGTTCCAAAATGATACTGCTTAGCCTATCAATGTAAGTACACACTTTATCATTGTGTTTCCACCAATCAAAACACAGGATTTGAATTTCATTTACCTCGTACGTTAGAGACGACAACTGGCCTTTAAGCTAAAAATATAACATTTTAGGAAAAATAATTTAAAGACTAATTACTACGAATAAACCATTGTAGTTATGTGGAAATCTCCTAGCCAAAAAGATATATTTCTTAACAAATGTAGCCAATTAATGAACTTAACAGCAGAAAATTATGGGTGTGACATTAAAAACAATAGAACAGAAAAGACTGAACAACAGTTTATAAAAATACAATTTTCAAAAGATAAACGTTTTACCTTTAAAGTATTTTTCTGATTTCCACTCGTCTCCAATATCAAAAAAGGCGCTTAATTTATCCGTCTCACTTTTATCAAATCCATTTGAAAAGCCGCCAAAATTCTTTAGTATATCGCTTTTGATATTCACATCTACATTCAAGAAATACGATCGTTCAGAATTATAATCATATTCGTATCTGTGTCACTAAAAACTAATTAAAAAAATGTCATATATTTTAAATTCACGTGTCCATATCGGACGAATTGTATACTGGGAGAATATATTCAATCAATGATATACTGTGGGGCTGGTGGCCGTCTGTACAACTCACTCATGGAATGGGACGAAACGTAGGAAAAATTGCTTTTAAACACTAATTATGCGTGCATTATAAAAAGGAAAGAGTATGCACTTGCATTGCTGCTTACAGCTTGTCCACTAGTGACTGGCAACTAAAGCTGATTGGTTTGAAAAAAAGGAAATTCTCCTAGCCGTTGTATGGTCAGAGAACTGAAAGTAATCATGTTCTGTTTCAAATGGCGGATGACGGGTTTGGGTGTGGGATATTTGGCAGTAGTGGATCTATATATTACGTCCATGACCAAATGTAGCTGTTGCCAGGATATACTATAAATCTGAAGAAAACTACAATGTTCATTAGATCTTCTGCTTTTCATCGTAGAGTTATGATAGTTTATAACGGTAATGGGTATTTGCCAATAAGGGATACCCAAAACTTCAGGCCTGAGAAAGTTACGATTCGTAAAATCCTCAATTTAAAAAAACAATTCCTAGCCAGAAACCAAAGGAAATTAAACTGGATTTATTTGATATAATTTGATTATTGCTATTGGTACAATCATTTCATATTTCATACACTCTTGCACATGTGGTTATACAAAAGAAGATGATTGTACAAGCACAACCTATCTCGGTGCTTTGTGGCTCTCTTGAAGAACTTCAAATCATAGTAGCAAGCAGCTACCTAAGATTCATGAAATAACATTTGAACCGCTTTGGGAAGCAGCACACGTACAGGTCAATAAATATTTGAAATATTCAACAATGAGACGCCTTTACTATGTCCAACGATCAAACTGTTTACATTTATAAAAATTTAAGCTATCTTCGAACATACAAAAACACTGCATAAACACGAAGACGAAACATTGTAAGTTTGGTTTACAAATTAACAACTGTTCTACATCGAATGTCATTTTAAAACATTTTTGAATTTTCACGAACCAAAACAGTATTTTTGTTCAGATTTAAAGTAGCAACCAATAGCGCAAACAGTAGCTTTTAAATTTTGACGCCTTCAATGGATTATTTCAGAGGTCAAGCAAGTTCATCTGATGTAAAGGAGAACTCCGAAACGGTGTACTTCACTATCTTATTTCCTTATTGGGATATACATGGAGTAAACTTCTCATTTGTGTACAACTGACGAATGTGAGAAGTTTACTGGACACTGTTGAGGTCCTCATTCTCAGTTTTATCACACGTATTATATAATTCGACGAAAATTAATATAACGTTTTACTAATTGAATCAGAATTAAAGTAATAGATTTTGTTTGACTACTTTCATGACATATCTATTAGTTATTAAGCCACAAAATCTATCAAAGAAATTGTAATAGAATACTCAAAGACTGCGAAATGTGAGGTTTTAGTGTCGCGACAGATTTGAATTCAAGTCGTTTCTACAAAACATAAATTAAATTCAACATTCTTCGGCGGAAAGTGTATTTTGAATGGTTTTTACAGCATCTAGTTTCTTTGGACAGTTCTCCTGATTACGCGATCCCCTCATTGGGAGATTGAAAGATGCGCAGTGACCATAGTTTAAACTGTTGCTAATAATTTCAGCCGTTAACATTTTTTTTCTTCAAATACTGTAAATCTAAAGTTGTAAACTTTTTAAATGATATTGAAATTTTAGAATTTTGATATTTTAAAATTTCTATGTTTTTGCTGTTGCATTTTGTTGGAAAAACATAATTGATATTATATTGATCATTGGTGGGTTAGTGGGGATTGTTACTTGCTGGGTTGTTGAGAGTCATGCACAGTGATGTCTCATACAAACTGGGTTATGCAGAGGCGGTGGAAGATTTAGCCAACAAAAATTCTCAAATAAGATCATTTCAAAAGTAACAATTAAAATGATAAAATCTGCTCCTCAGAAAATATTAAAATGAATTAGAAAAAATAAATCTAACCAGAAACCAAAGGAAGTTAAACTGGGTTTATTTGATATAAATTGATTATTGCTATTGCTACAATCATTTCCGTATTTCATACGCTGTTGCACATGTGGTTATACAAAAGAAGATGGTTGTACAAGCATAAGCTATCTCGATGCTTTGTGGCTCTCTTGAAGAGCTTCAAATCATAGTAGCAAGCAGTTATCTTTCAGGTGTTTATTTTTGATGGTATGCAATGTCGGACAAAATATTTACGATTGCAAATTGTTAGCTAAACTCTATTTTCACTAATTACATGTTTTGTTAGTTGATTGTGCAATTAAGAACAACAATTAATTGAAGTTTATATCGATTTTTACGGACAATCGTATATTGTACGTTTTACTAATACACCTGCTGGGTATGCGTGTTTAACACACCGTGGTTAAAATTCGAATCAGTCGCGGAAATTTTGATTTGAATAAAAACAGTGATATATTTTTACCAAAAACTCAAAAAGAAAAAGGCGACGCCACATATCTCGTATGGATTATCATACGTTGTCTGAAAGACATATTTGTGCCACAACTGGTTAAAATTCGAGTCTACCGTGCCACGTATTGCATATGACATGTAAACAAACACAGCTGATCGCTTTGTTTTCACTCCGGCGGCGTGTGGATACTATGCCGTCTGATGACCTCAGGTCACGAATGCAACCAAGTGAATATGCGTACATCCCCGTACATGTAGCTGCTTTTGTTAATATATCGAAATTAAGTCAATATATCAATATTATAATACAAATTTAAACTAATTCTAAATTTCTAATTTTCTTATTTTTAATTTTCTAATTTCTAATTTTCTAATTCCTACCAATGTTTGCCAACTGAAATGATGCATCTTCCACATCTAGTTTGTAGCGAAATCCTCTACGATACCATTGCATGCTTCGGCGAAAGCCGCGGCTTGCTATTTAAAAAAAAAAAAAGGACGTAGAGAAAAATAAAATGAGAATTTGTTAAACAGATAAGAATTTGGTCTTGCGTGAATATTTCATCTCATATACGGTTAAATAGCTCATACGTTTTGTGGCATTTTGTAAAAATTACGTACGTATCTGCTATATACAACCAATTCAGATCCAGGTCAAGAAAAGGAAATGACGTTGGGTTGGATCGACATATTATCAGAAAAGACCCCTTCTGTATAACAAAACAAGACCTTGAATGGAATCATCGGGGAAAGAGCAAACGTGGGCGTCAAGAAAAAGCTGGCGACGTAGTTTATTAGGAAAATTGAAGCCACCGAAGCTTATATAGACTGCGAAGTACATCGCCAAAGACCGCATAAAGTGGAAGACAACTGTTGAATCCCATGGCTCCACATGGAGTTAAGAGGGCTAAGTCAAGTGATTCATCTGCTTATACTTTCTGGGAGAAACTTAAAAGCGTAACTAAAATGATCCGTAAATGATTAACATTTTATGCATGGAGACTGCAATTAAGTGAACTTTTCAGGATGCTTTGATTTACTTACAGTATGTTAATCCGTATGAAGTTGCATGTATTATACAGCTGAAATACGCTTGCAAAAATATCTTTGCCTGGAGAAATTTCATTTTTTTCTAAAACACTGCCATTGTTATCATGGCTAAATATTATCCACACCCTTATTTTGCTTTCCACATTTTCCTGAAATTTGAGGTAAACCATGCAGGCAATAAGTATGTCGCTTTGGCACTGAACAGTCATTTTAAAGCTGCAAATGTTTGTGAAGGCACAACTTTTTCCTATACATCACAGATTTTAGGGAGTGTATTATTATTACTCATTACAAGCCTAGGGGAAATTTGAGTTGGGATTTTCCCAACTGGGATACTTTTTTCGATTTGAGTTTCGGGAAAATCTCAACTTTGTTGAACTGGGACCAGTTCATCCAAGTTGGGAATCGCAACTGCTTTTCAACTGGGATTTTCATCTGGGAAATATAACATGATGTAAAACCTACAGTATAATGTATCACCTAGCCTTTTTGAATTTTTTATCACAAAGCTTGCACAATCCGGCTGAACGAAATACTTTCACCTACTTGCTTAAAACTTCACAACTGGATTTCTTGTGGACATTTGAAAGTACATTTTTTTCTCATAGAGTGCACACTTCAATGAGTGCATTATTACTCAATATAAAATAGATCATTTTATGGGACTTAAGGTGTATCACATGGTCTTTTTGCATAATTTTATGCCAAAATTTGATCAGAACGGCTAAATGACGTCCATTACCTTACTTGTTTTACAGGTGCCGTAAACTGATTTTTGTGGACATTTCAAAGCAAATGTTTCTGAAAATGTTCCTGTAGGCCACAGATTTTAAGAACTTCATTATTATTCATTACGAACTGTACAAATTTATGGAACATCAGGTGTATCACATAGTCCTTTTATAGCAATTGAATGCCTAAGTTTGATCAGAATGGCTGAATGACGTCCATTACCTTACATGTTTTACACTGGCAAGGACTTATCGTGGACTTTTAGGAATTATATTGCAGTAGCCAGCATGAGTCATGTAAGGAGCAGATGTGGCAACCTGGGGAATGCTATGTTTTTATGTCATTTATTTCTTCGATATATAAACAATTTTACTATTTTTTATCTGTATATCTCCACGACCGAAAATCTGTCGACATATCAAATACTTTATCTAGCAAAACATGCAGGGGTTTATCAATACAACTGCTATTCAGTACAT
The DNA here is from genome assembly GCA_020152595.1 of Chiridota heheva. NCBI lineage: Eukaryota > Metazoa > Echinodermata > Holothuroidea > Apodida > Chiridotidae > Chiridota > Chiridota heheva. The sequence continues at coordinate 1,199,841 of JAIGNY010001773.1, forward strand.
CTCTATCACAATTGTATATGCACCTTATTCCTTCTATGGTAATGCCAAGTATACATCTATTAGCATATTTTCTTATTCAGAATGTAAGTTCATAAATATACATACATCAATAATAATAACAAAACAACTTGAAACTTACTATCTCATCAGAAATTTCGTCATTTTCATTACTAAGGAGCGTGTCAAACAGTCCAAGGTAACTCTGAGAAACAAAAACACAAGGATTATTAACTTTTATTGATTGCCTGCAAAAATGTAAATAAGGATAATAACGTAATAATTAATGCAGCATACATTTTCAATTGTGCATTTGAGGCAAGCCAAATGGTTTCTATTACAAGCACCAATTCTATGGAAATGTAAGGACACAAATCATTTAAACCGTGACATGTATTTTTTATTTTCTTTAGATAATGCTAATGCTATTTCATTTCAAATGAAAAGTTCTTGATTGTTACATACAATAATTACTTTCTTTTTGATAAGATGATATTCATCCCCGCATACATGCAATGTTAAAGAACTATGGACATCCAGCAAATCTTATATCATTCGATCCGCATGATTTTAATTTTTAAACATCTTTCTAATTTACATTACAGTTCAAAAAATCTTTCGATCTCTCTTTATTGTAAAAAAAAAAAAAAAACGTTTTTCACCCCCAAAATGACTGGAATACCTTTTCTAAACCGGGAGTATAACAATTTTAATGACGTGGGTGGGGAGATGGGAGGGGGGTGTGTGTGGGGAGGGGAATACAGTTTCGGGTCAATTACGGGCGCTATCTACGTGCGTAAAGCTATCCGCATCGCGATAATTAAATACAATCTTGGACAAAACTCGTTGGGACTCCCGTTCCTTCGTTCAATTTTGGTGAAATGAGTGGAAAATGTTAATAATTGCTTTCCATGTCTCTGTATTTCCTAGTAAAATATTTTGACAACATTCAAGGGGGTGGAAGAAGGGGGGAAGGGGGGGGGGGCTGAAAATATCTGTACATAGATATTTCAAATAACGTGCAAACTTTCCATTAAGTGTCCCAAGAGTATTGTCCAACATTGTCTAAAGACTTGTATTGACTGAAATTATCGTAAATGTCAATAGAAAAATAATTTTATGTAGGGAAATCATGATATTTTGAGGTAATACAACAAATAACATTCAATTATTTCACGAATTCAGGACAATGCAATAAAAAAACATTAATTTTTGTTGGACCAGACCGATTCTTAAGTAGATAGGTAGGTCTTCGGCAAAAAACCTCTTGTTTAGATAGAATATGTGCTTTATTCTTGACTACTGCATTGTTCTGCACATTTTGGATTAAAAGGGTGGGGCCCGGGGCGATGGGGAGGAGAGAAATGGCTGAGATGGAGACTGAAATGATGGCAGTTAGATGAAAAATATATATATATATATATTTTGTCAGATTCCAGCATGCAAACAATTTGTTTTGAAATGTTTATATTGCTTGTTTAATCTTATTATGAAAAACTACTGTAGAATGATGAAAAAGTAACAGTTTAATAATATTTCATGAATTAAAGGAAATATGACACGATTTTGTAAAAAAACAAACACTATTAGATATCCTCTTAAAATTAGACGTGCGCTTTGTAGTTTGTAATTTTGTCTTTATTTGAACAAAGTAAAGCGAATTTATACGTTTCCCGTGTTGAAGATGTAGTAACTAGAATTTGACAAAGTGAAAATAGTTGGATAAAGTCTATACACAAATTGAAAAGGAATTTCTTCGTAAGATAAAAATGTTGTCACACGGTTTACCACAGATTATAGAAAGTCTCATTAAATACAGTGATATTTTCATGTAAAACGTTGGATGGTGCTGGTTCAGTGAAATAATTCAGCTTTCTATTAGGTTGCATGTACAAAAATGTTACCATGCCTCCCCTTTTGGAAAAAAGAGAAATGATGGCAGCTAGGGGGTGGAGATTAGGCAGTGGGGTGGAGAGAAGTGGCTGAGACGGAGACTGAAATGCTGGCAGTTAGGTGAAGAGTATTTTTTGTTTTTAATTTTATCAGATTCCAGCATAGAAACAAAAAAGTTATTTCGAAAGGCACATATTGCTTTTCTAATCTTATTAATAAAAATACCGTACAATGATAAAGGGAAGCCAGGACAGTGATGAAAAAGTAGCGGTTCAATAATATTTTATGAAATAAAAGAAAAGTACATTAATGTTTTAAATAGCATGCAAACTTTCCGGTAAGCTGGTAAGTGTCCTAACAATTTTGTCCAAGATTATAGCTGTACTGTACTGAATGTACATATACACTGCAAGTATGCTGTTTTAAGTTACGGTTAGCAAAATTTGTTACGGCGATTGAAATCCTTTTTAGTTACAGTTTGAACTTATATTTCTTGTTTAGATTGATTGTAAAAATGTTTGTTTTGTCTTGTTTTCAAGATCGTTCCAAAAGTGTTTTACGTTTTAATTTTCTTTGAAGATACATTGGGAAACGTGTTACAGTTTGAGGCATGAGTTCGGTCGTACATAGGCCTAGGCTTGGGTCAGTCTCTTGTGTATCCGACGCCGTTTCGTGACCTAAGGACTCAAAGTGATACGGAATTATTATCAAATTGTAAATATAAATGTAATCTATGATGTCTTCTGCATCATTTTCGTCGAATTTATCGGTGCTGGAATTGCCTGTTAAGGAAATTTAGCTCTTTTCGGCATGGACATTGTCGATAAGTTACGGCAGATGTACGTTTTATTCCGCGGTAAATGTGCGCAGTAGAGCACTTCATAGAGTCCCTTGACCACGTCATCAAATATCGCCTACGTCACAGTTCTTACAGAAATGTATCATAGGACGAGAAAAAATATCATCGATTTTTACGGTTTTGAAATGATTTTTAATTGGGAAAGTGGGAAGTTTTTGTAATCAGTATTTAATACTTATTTCATATATGGAGACTTGTTGCTGATGTCCATATTCCTTTAAAACACTTCTGCTTAATTCATAAATATATCAAGATAACTGAGGAACGTTTTAATATTACATTTTAATGGCAAGGTTAATTAATATCACAAATTAACGACTACCAAAAAGCACAAATGAAGGTAAAGTAACAACACACACGCACGCAATGTAGTGAAAAAGTTAATGTTTTAAGTACGTAATGTCAAACAGCAATAAATTATCTGAAATGAACAAATGATGAATCATTTGATTGATGTATATAATAAAGTATCCCTCTTGAAGAAGTATATCAGTGGTCACGTTTCACACAATCGAGGACAGTAAACTAGTTAATGGAACAAATTGGTTAGAAACCATCTTTATTGCTACAAAGCTTTATTCAACCTCTGAGAGAATTGTGTACGCACGGCTGGTAATGTGGTAAGCGCGACATCATGCCAGCATATTCCCATAAGGTTTATTGCATTTTATTCCGAAGGGTTGTTATTTAAAAGATATTTGGTACACGAACAGACTGTTGAGTAAAGAATATTTCGTTTTATTCAGTACAAATCAATAGCCTGCATTCTATTATATAATTCTTATGCAATTAAAATTTCATTGTAATCATTACAGCTCTCCGTATCATTTATCAAGAGGTAATAAGTTTGATATGAAATATATGAATGTACTGTTTTTATACGTCATCGCACTTTTGAAAAACAGTCCGGTTTGTTCCCGCGATTGGGAAAGAGTTTTGTTCTCCTGATTGGAAGTATCCCACAATGCATCTATCTAGATTCAAAGTTTGTATAGGATTAACATTAGTATCAGACACATTTCGAGCGCGGGGAACTCAAGCACTGGGAAGGGTTCAAATTTTTCTTCACGATTTAAAAAAAATGGAATATGAATTACCTTTTCACCGTGCGCTTATAAAATTCACCTTGCGGTTTTTCAAGAGATTTAAAGAAAAGCGATGAATTGTATTATGTGTTACTGTTAGGCAATCGCGCTTTAACAAGGTTTTTTTGAAATTATGAGAAATAGCTGGGATATTTGTGAAAATTATTTAGCAATAACTGCGTGATAGTAACGAACTTGTTTTACTTTCGCGAAATTGAACATGAATGCAGCACACTGTGTTATGTTACAAACTTTAGAGGTTCCATCAGTGTATGAAGAGTGACTGGTGAAGTGTACATGTCATAATTGCAGACCAGAGACAATTTTTGTATGCACTTATAACATAGCACTGTACACAACACTGCTTCACTTTCAAACACATAGGCAAAGTCTTTGAAATATAGGAACTCCAAAACAGATTAAGATGTCAAAATGTATTGTCACTAATATTTTTACTTTAATAGTCCATTATCTCATTTCTGAAAATAAACATTCCCGGGAATATTCCTTAAGCCAGTCCGAAATCACGCCAATTGATAGGAACTTTGATAAGACACGAGAATATTAAAGTTATGCAGCCATATCGTTCAGTCCGGCAGCATGCCTATTAACTCATAACACACGAGAATATTGAAGTCACTCAGCCATATTGTTTAGATGTTGCAATAAATTATCATAGTAATGATGTACTTAAAATATTAAAAACCATTCTTTTGAAAAACATTATAATTTTTAAAATGTCGCGGCGCCCCAAATCCTAGCTCTATTGTCTATTATTTTTGATATTTCTAAGAAATACCGCGTGTTGAACATATCAAATGGGAGTGGAAAAGTTTTAGCCATGACAGTATTTAAGGCATTTTCATGAGTTTTAAGTTTCCCCTAGCAAAGACATTTTTCCCAGAGGTATTCTAAATTTGAAATATGTAACATTGCATAAGGCTTTAAAAAGGCCCAGTGGCTCAGTGGTTAAGGTGTCAAGCTCGCATTCGAAAGGTACCGGGTTCTATTCTATTCTATTCCCGTCGCAAGCGCTGCATTGCGCGAGCGCTGCATTGTGTCTTTGAGCAAGACACTCTACTTGCTTCAGTCCACTCAGCTGTGAAAATGAGTCAATGAGTATTGCTGGGGAGTTAATCTGCGATGGACTGGCGTCCCGTCTAGGGGGAGTCGTGTACTCTCATTCGCGTGGAAACCGGAGATAAGCACCGGCTTTATGAACCTAAAGGCCATGGAAACCGGGGATACGCACCTGCTCTGTAAGCCCAAAGGCTCGATGGAATTAGGTAGCATAAGGATTTAACAGTAGGATAGCAGCGGATCATG